>PTEX01000246.1:927639-982485 GCA_003342815.1 Eudromia elegans
CTGCGGCCCCCCGGCCTCTCCCAGCGCCTCTGCGGGACCCCCAGGGACCTCCTCCGCACCCCCTGCCGCCATTTCAACCCCTCCGGCCGCTCCCTCGGGTCTCCCTTTACCCGCCAGCCCCTCCTCGCTCCCCGCTCGGTCCCCTCGGCACCCTCCGCTCCTCTTCACCCCTCTTCGGCCCCCGTTCAGCCGGTGTCTCCCGCAGGGCAGCGCGGCCCTCCCGCCATGGAGGGCACCATGGACTTCCAAGTGGCCACCCCGGCAGCCCCCGGCTTGCCCTGCGATGACGCCCCGGAGCCTCCGGCCATGGACGTGGAGGAGGATGGGCACGCGGCACGGCCTGGTGTCCCCGAGCATGACCCGCAGCCCAAGGGACCCCCCTTCGGCACCGCCGGGCCCGGACGGGACCGGCCTCTCCCCAGGACTGCGCAGAGGGAGCCGGCGCCTGCGGTGCCGCCGGGCCCTGCCGGAGAAGAACTTTGCTGGGATTCGGGAAGCGGGATGGAAGAGGCGGAGGCGGCCGCTTGGAAGCCGCACGTGGGGGGCGCCTCGCAGCACGCAGGGCCCCCGTGCGCCCCCGGCAGCCTGGCAGGCATGGAGCTGGACGGGGAGAACACAGAGGATGAACCCTCGGAGCTGCAGGGCTTGCTGGCCCGGCTGCAGACCCTCGACACGGCCCCGCGCGCCGCCTCGGAGCAGGGAGCGCCGCCGTCCTCGGCCGTCGTGCGGAGCCCGCGGGGCTTCCGGCGCTGCCGGGGCAAGTGCCGGCCCTGCCTGCTGCACGTGGCCACGGGCAGGGGCCTGGAGACGCGGCCCTGCTGCGCCTGGCGCCCGGCCTGCTCCCGGCCCTGCCACGGGCTGCTCTTTGCCGAGGCCGATCAGGAGGACTTGCTGAGCCTCCTGCACTGCGACAGGGGGCTGCCCGAGGCCCCCTCCGAGACGCCCCTGGCGCGCTCCGACGTCCTGGCTGGCACCAACCTGGAGATGCTGAAGGCGCTGGAGGAAGCGGCCGCTCTGGATGCGCCAGACGTGCTGGGCAGGTCGCAGGACTCAGAGGAAGGGTGTTCTGGGGACTGCTGTTATGGAGAGGGGCTCCGCGAGATCGGCTCCGCCTGCGAGGGCGACCAGGACGGGTCCCCGGAGCCAGCGTGGGTGGCCTCGGCTCCGGAGGAGGCAGAGCGGCCACCCCAGGGCAGCCCGGCCGTGAGTGCAGGCGTGTGGGGTGGCAGCGAGCTGGGACGTGTCCTCGGCTCTGCGTGGGGCAGAGGGCAGCGAGGGTCTCCCTGGGCCTTGCACTGCTTGGGGTGGGGGGGGGTGTCGTAGAAGACCCCCGGTACTTGCTGCAGGATCCGGCTGCTCTGTGGGTGCTGCATGCACTCGCGTTCCCATGTGATCTTTGCATCCTTCAGGAAACAGCCCAGGTCCTGGTCCCTGGGTGCCTCTGGAGTCTGGTCATGGTAGTGCCGTGACTTGGCACCTTCACCCAAGCGCCCAGGCTCCCCTCCAGGCTCTCACCTACCCTCCTGTTGCTTTGCAGAGTAAGGAATCCCACTCCTCCCATCCAGCCTTCAAAGATGGTGAGTTGCTTCTCCGCTGGAATAGGAAACAGAAATAGAAATTGTGACCCCTCCAGCGTCTGCTCAGACTGTTAGTCTTGGGGAGTGGCTGATGTCAGGGGTCCCCAGCAGGGAGGGAGCACCTGGCTCTACAGCCAGGCTGGAAAAGGGGCTTCTCTAGGGGCAGAGGAGCTACTGCCATGGGGGGCAGGAGGAGCTGCCAGCTCCAGGGGCTGGTTCAAAACCCATTCTCCCTTGTGGGGTATATGGCTGGGATCAGAGGGTGCCCTGAGGGCATTTTCCACTGTTTAATCTCTCCCGATGCCTCAGTTCCAGGCCCCTGCGACCCGGAGGATCTCCTGGATGGTGTGATCTTCGGGGCAAAGTACCTGGGCTCCACGCAGCTTGTCTCAGAGAGAAACCCCCCCACAAGTGTCCGCATGGCCCAGGCCCAAGAGGCTGTGGACAGGATCAAGGTGAGGATGGTGGGGACCGTGGTTGTCAGAGCTCAGCCTCTTGTGGGCGTCAGGCAGCGTTCAGGCCTGGGGGCTGCAGGGAGGGCATTTCCCAGCTCTTTGCAGACGCAGAGCAGGAGCCCAGGAGTCCTGCAGCAGCAGTAACCTTGCCTGGACGCTTCGCCTCGCAGGCACCAGAGGGGGAGTCCCAGCCCATGACGGGGGTGGATTTGTTTGTCTCCACGCAGAGGATCAAGGTGCTCACGGCTGACACGCAGGTGAGTGGGAGCAGGGGTAGCCGCGTTGCTCTGGGGCTGCTGAAACCCTTCAGCAGACCTGGGAACTTCATCTGGGTGCCCACGTGGGCCCAGGCAGGTGGGGTCACGGCCCGTGGGCAAGGGCAGGCAGCCAGTCTGTTGAAGGAGCTGCTTGTGTCTTAATACAGCCGTGGTCTCTCCCAGGAGCGTGCTCCATGTCCGAGTTGTGTGCTGGTGGAGCCGGCAACTGAATCGGACTGAACCCAAACCCGTCCCTGTTTGTGGGGTGCCTGGCTGGCTCTTGGGCGGCCCACGATGCCTGTCAAGCCGGGAGGATTGGACATCATTGCATCCTTGTCCCCCTTACCAGGAGGCCATGATGGATCACTCCCTGCAGACCATCTCCTACATCGCCGACATTGGCTCCCTCGTGGTGCTCATGGCGCGACGGAAGCTGCCCCGGCGGGCGGAGGCCTCGGAGGAGAAGCGGCTCTACAAGATGATCTGCCACGTCTTCCACTCGGCTGATGTGAGGCTGCACTCGAGCCCTCGGGAGGGGGCAGTGGCCCTGGGGTCCTGCTCTGCTATAGCAGTGTGCTAACTGGGTACCCCGGGTCTCTGCGGAGGCAGCTGGGCTACCCTGTGCCAGCACCTTGCCCAGGGGATGGGCACAAGGAAGGGGAAGGTGCCCTCCCAGACACCCTGTCCACATAGAGGGCTCAGCTGGAAAAGGGGGATCTGTGCATGGAGAGGCCCAGACAGGTAGGGAAGAAGAGCTGGGAGGCCTTGGGAGTTCCCAGACTTTTCCATCCCTGCAGCAGCTCCTGGGTTGAGTTTGGCCCTTGTGCCGTGGTCCGTTGGCACAAACGCCTTCTCCTCCCCAGGCGCAGGTCATCGCGCAGGCTATCGGCCAGGCCTTCGGCGTGGCCTACCAGCGCTTCCTGGAGGCCAACAGCATCAACCCGAGCGAGCTGAGCCCTCGGCAGTACAGCCGTGCCCTGGAGGACCAGGAGCACTACAACACGGAGCTCACCCACTTCTCCAGGCAGGAGAACTGCAAGGATGTAAGGGCAGCTTTGGAAGGGTGGGGATGGCGTGGGCAGCAGGACGGTGTCTGCCGGGTCCTCCCTATGTTCCCATGTGGCTCTTTGAGCAACTGTTGTCGCTGCTGACTGGGTACCTGGGTTCCCAGTCGTGGCTGGCTTGAGGCACCGGACGTCCATGTGGGAGCCAGGGCAGATGCCCAAGGCCTAGGCTCCTCGTGCTGGTGCCTGTGACCAGTCTGTGTCCTGCCAGGTCTCCATCCGGAAGCAGAAGGGGGAGATCCTGGGCATTGCCATCGTGGAGTCTGGCTGGGGCTCCATCGTGCCCACCGTGGTCATCGCCAACCTCATGCACGGGGGCCCTGCGGAGAAGTCAGGCGAGCTGAGCATCGGCGACCGCCTCATGTCCGTCAACGGGACGAGCCTGGTGGGGCTGCCCCTCACCACCTGCCAGAGCATCATCCGGGTGAGCCGGGGCCGTGAGCCCTCCCTCCTGTGAGCAACGTCACCGTGTCACCTCCCTGCGGCCTCTTGAAGGCTCCCCAGGCTCTCATGCTTGTCCTTCCTCTCTCTTAGGAGCTGAAGCACCAGACGGAGGTGACATTGAACATAGTGCACTGTCCCCCTGTCACCACGGCCGTGATCCGGCGTCCCAACTCCAAGTACCAGCTAGGCTTCTGCGTCGAGAACGGCGTGGTGAGCGCCTGGGGCAGCTGGGGCACGGCTAGAGCGGGACGGGGCGGGCCAGGCGTTATAGCGGCCACTTTGGTCCTGGCCAGCAGTGCCCGGCCGGGCCTGCCACTACTGTGCTCGCCGCTCTGCCACGCTGCCCTGGCACCGCACGGAGCACTGGCAAAGGGCCCTTGCAGCTCTCCTGCAGTCAGGTTTATCTCCCCGGCTCCGCCTAGCTGTTTGCCTTGGGGGCGGTGATTTTCTTTGTTGTGTTTGGGTGTCCTTAGTGACATTTGTCACTGTCCGAGCGCCACCGCATGCTCTGGGCTCCACAGTTACTGTGCTGGACAAGCCCAGGAAAGGCAAAGGAAGAAGGTTCTGGGGATCAGCGGAGGAGGCAGTGGGTGGGAGCGGGAGACACCGCAGCCTGGGGCACCTACTGCTGCCAGCTGTGCCACAGGAGACGTCGTTTTACTCCAAAGACACGTGGGACCCGCTGCCGTCCTCGAGGGTTAGACTTGTGGGTGAAGGGAACTGAGCAGGCTGGGGGCTGAGGGGGATCCCCGCTGATGCCGAGCACCCTTGGGCTGGGGGAGGTGGCCTCTGTGCCCAGAGCTCTCGCGAGGAGCTTGCCCGGGTGCCAGGGCTCCCTGTGGGAATCGCGTGGCGCTCAGGAGCTTGCCCTGCCCTCCAGATCTGCAGCCTGATGCGCGGCGGCATCGCAGAGAAAGGGGGCATCCGCGTGGGGCACCGCATCATCGAGATCAACGGGCAGAGCGTGGTGGCAACGCCGCATGAGAAGATCATCCAGATCCTCGCGCAGGCTGTCAGCGAGGTGAGCAGGGCCCAGGCTGGCGGGCAGCTGGGGCTCCTGTGTCCCCGCGCTCCCTGCGACTCCCCCCACGGCATCCAGCGACGCCTGCGCTGGTGCCCGCACCCCTGTCCATGTTGCCAACATGGGGATATTTGGGCTGGATCAGCCTGTACTTTAAAGCAAGAGATGTCCCGGCCCCCTCGAGCCCCCACGAAGCAGGTGACGTTCGGGGCTAACTCTTGCCTTTGCCTTAGGTCCACATCAAGACGATGCCGGCCTCCACGTACCGCTTGCTGACGGGGCAGGAGCAGCCCCTCTTCCTGTGAGCGACCAGAAGGGAGCGCGGGGCTGCAAGGGCCCCTCAGCAGGGCTGAATCCTGCCCCTCTTCTGCTTCACTCAGGATGGGGTGGGAGGCCCTGAGCGGGGTTTGGACCCATGTCCCTCCTCCTCTGCCTCCCTTCACCCCTCCCTGCGGCCCCACGGGGCCTGTCCCGCTGCTTCGCACACCCCTGCCCTCGTCGCAGGCACCAGGAGAGGGGCCCAGCAGGAACCACTACCCTCCCCTTGCCCCCGCAGTGCTCTTTTCTCACCAACGGTGCCTTTCCCAGCAGAGGGACAGTGCTCGAACCCAACTCCCAAGGGCTCGTCCTGGCCCGGTGCCACATGCGGACAACCCCAGGACCAGCTGGTGCCTCTCACCCTCAGCCTTACCCAGAGCAGGGCCCTTGGCCTCTGCGTCCCCTCCCCATTAGACCTGTTGTACTGGGAAACTACCTCTGCCTCCCTGCAGTGCCTCTAACCGCCCAGCCTGGCGCCCCCGGTGCCACCGCCAGGGCTGTCCCTCCGCACCGCCAAAGGGAATGGGGCGCTGCTCTTTCCCCAGGGGGCGATGCGAGTCCCCCACCAAGGCCACCTCTTCCCCGGGTGTTTCCCTGGACCCATGTGGCTGAGGCAGCACCACCCCTACCCCTTTGCCCCGGTGCTTGGTTGATGGGAAAATAAAAGTCTGGGGAGATGCTGGAGGCTGCGTTTGGGGCCGGCTTGAGGCAGCGAGGAGCGGGAGGCTGCGCGGGAGGAAGCTCAGCGGGTGCAGCAGCTCCCCTCCCGCTGCCACCCCGCACCTGAGGAAGGAGCCTGTGCTGGTGAAAACGTCCTCTTTATTGCAGCAGCAGAGGCAGGGCCGGGGCTGGAAAGGAACAGAGGCACAGGGAGGTGGTTTTCACTGCATCAAGACTGGGCCGGGCCCAGCCCAGTTGCAGGAAGGCGGGTGACACCCCCTGGATTGTCACTCAGAGGGGCTCCCTGGCTGGCATGGGGCTGCCTGAGGGGCTCGGTGCCCATTGGACATCGCGCAGCAGCGCTTGGCCTGCCCTCCTACACGTCTGTAGCTGGGCCCCACTCGTAGCCGTCGTCCTCGTCCGAGTCGTCCCGGGCCCGTGTGAACCTCTTCCTGACAGCATCACGCTCGTATTCCCTGGGGGAAGAAGGGGTGAGAAACTCCTGTGCTGCCACTGCAGCCCGAGTGGGATGGGGGCAGCCCCCATCCCGCAGGGCAGGCAGAGCAGGACCCAGCAGCTCTCCGGGCCTGGCCCCAGGTGTAAATTTGGGGGCAGCGCCGTGCCAGGCCCGGCAGTGTCCCCTTCCCAGGTGCCACCAGGGATGCTGCAGGGGCAGGAGGGGCACAACGTTAATCCCTCGGGTGCCCCTGGCACGCAGGGTACCTGATGCTGTCGTAGCGCTGTCTCCTTTGGCCCTGCGGCTGCTGCTCTAGTGCCTGTTGAAGACAGGAGAGCCTGGGGTTAGAGGTGGTGGAGCTGAGCGCTGCAGAGGCATCAGCGCTGGGCACGGATGGGCCCTGCTCCTGTCTGTGCCACTGCAGGATAAAACTGCCTCTGTAGCAGAGCTCGGGGTCTCCCTCCGTCCCTCCCTGGGCCCTCCTACTAGCACAGGGAGATGCACCTGCTCCATGAGGATGTTTCCTGGGAACGGCTCCACTGGCTCAGAGGAGCGGGCTAGCGCGGGCTTGTCGTAGTCGTCCTCTGCCTCGCCATCGGTGTAGGGGCCCGTCTCACCGTCCGTGTCCTCGTAGTCGCTGGTGGGGTGGCTGTCGCAGGTCAGGTAGCCAGAGGTAGCTGCACTCGATGGGTTCAGCATGTCCAGGCTCTCCTCCATCCCCACGTCCACCTGCAGCGGGGGACGAGCAGAAACCAGGACCTTGGGACACTGCAGGGACAGACTCTGCCCCACGGGCTCCCCAGCCTTGGGCTGAGCCTCGTCCAAGCATCCCCATGACCACGGACCTGCTCCTCCGCCGTCCAGATGGGCTGGTTCTGCTGCGTCTTGATGATGTCCTTGAGCTCCTGGTACCAGGCGTTGCCGCTGCCGCGGAGGGGGATGGTGGCGGTGAAGAGGTGGCTGCAGTGCTTCCTCATCTTGCAGGCCTGCGCGTAGAGGCGCCGCGAGCTCTTCTTGGAGTCGGGCGCCAGCCACCGGCGCATGGCCTTGATGCCCTGGCGGCTCTCGGGCTCGCAGAACACCACCACAGGGTAATACTGCACGTAATTGAGGCGCTCCACGGCCGAGGGCGTGATGTCCAGCAGCGCGTGCTTGTCCTGGGGGCAGGGGGGCAGCCCCATTGTGACCAAGGAGGGGGATGCAGGCAGCGTTCAATGGGAGTGCGCCCAAAGTTTGGCTCCCAGAGCACAGTGAGGGGCTCCCAGGCTCTCACCTTTTCTGCAATCAGCCGCACCGAGTCCAGCTTGATGACCTTGGACGACGCCCCATCCCGAGGCACGCTTGCTGTGGGATAAGGACATGGGGTATGAGGGGCTGCGGCAGACACGACATCCCAATGGCCCTGGGCTGGATCTGGCCATGCCCAGGCCCAAGGAGAAGTAGCACAAGAAGTGGGGAGAGGGAAAACAAGGAGAAGGGTTGTGGGGGGGACACTGAGAAAAGAGGGGGACAGGGCCCTGGGTAAAGAGGCACCTGCAAGCCTGGACGTGGGGGCTCCAGCCTCTGCAGAGGCGTCACCCCATGGCAGGGGGCACTTACGAGCAATCTCAAACAGCTGAGGGGACTCGGTGCTCAGCTTCTGCATGGCAATGTCTGTGATGGGGCCCAGAATCACCACGGGCCGCTTGAAACTGGCTGTGGAGAGAAGAGAGTCTGTCTGGGGGAGGATGGGGGCCAGGCAGAGTTTGCACCACGCAGGGGGCCGGGCCTGCACCCCAAGGGGCCTGAGGACGGAGGCACCAGTGCTCTCAAGTGGCACCCACCTTCCTTCATGACTACCCTCTCGTATGGCGGGTAGCGGCCCTGCTTCGTGAGGGCAGACAGGTCCTCCCGGCTCTTCTGCAGCATCTTCCTGGCTCCCCGCAGACCCCGCAGCTTCCAAAACTCAGCGCGTGCTCCGGAGGGATTGGCACCGGCCGTGGCTTTCAGCACGGGTTCCAGGCTGGCAATCTGCTCGGCCCTGGGATGGGAGAGGCCTCAGGAGCCAGGGCCTCAGGATTTATTCCTGCTGCATTTCTCCCCAGGGAGCAGGGCAGAATTGCCCCATCTCCCTCTGGGCACCGCAAAGGGATTTCACCAGCTCATGCTTCCAGCTGCAGCTCCACCTTGCACCCTGGTGGGACCATCACCTGTGTCCCTGCCCATCACCGAGGAACCTTTCCCTTTCTCTGCTGCTGCCTCCTTCCCTACCTACTCTGGTTGGGGATGATGCCCTTGTCCAGCTCCTGCAGGTCCTTGCCCATGCGCACGGCCAGCCAGCTGCCCAGCTTGCCCCGGTACATGGTGTCCAGCACATGGAAGACGTCGCCACGGACGAAGCTGAGCCCCGACGGAGTGTCCTTCTCGAAGTCAAAGTGTGTCCGGATGTAGAACGAGTCTCCCACGTTGGATGAGATCATCTTCCTGTAAACTGGAGCCCAAAGTGAGAGGAACTGTTAGGGGAAGGAATCTGGGAATGCTGGAAGGATTGGGGTAGAAGCTGAGCTGGCCAGGAGCCTCCAGAGGGGCCTTCGCCACATGGAGGGTGTTGGAGGCTCCTCTTCCTCCCAGCCTCACTGGGAGCAGCAGAACTCAACCTCCCTCCCCAGCACAGACGGGCAGCTCCAGGCTGAGCCAGGGTACCAGAAGCCCCTCGTTCCAGGACTCAAGGCATAATCAGCCCTGGGATGATCTGGTCCCCTCCCAGCACCTCTCAGGAGGAGGAGGAAGAGGAAGGTGCAGGGGAGAAGGACCATGTTGGAAGAGTTCTGGGGAATTTAGCAGGTCTGATGCTTCCTCGGGAGAGATGGAGACCTGAGAGACACAGCTCAGTCACTCACTGTCCTGCTTCCTCTGGGTTTGCAGCGTCACCTCCTCGCCCGGGGGCAGGCTCACGAGATACCGCACGGCCTCCTCGCGTGTCAGGTTCTGGAAACGAGTCTCGTTCACCTGCCACCAAGAGAAGTGGTCACAGCAGAGCGTGGGCGGCGGCTGCAGCCCCCGGACTGGCAGCGCCTGGGGAAGCCTCAGGGCACGGCACAAGAGGGAACTGCTGCCACGTGGCCCCGCCACAGGTACCTGCAGGATCTGGTCCCCTTCCTGGATGCCCTGGCTGTCTGCCGGGCTGCCCTCCTGCACGCCCGACACGAAGATGCCCACGTCGTTGCCGCCAGCCAGCCGCAGCCCGATGCTCTTGGCCTTCACAAAGCGCACGACCCTGGCGTCGGGGCTGTACCTGCCACCGGGAAGGCCGTGCTCAGCCCAACAGCGAGACAGCGAGCACGGCTCCGTGAGCCCAGCCCGTCCCCAGCGCCCCTCGCGGGGACGTTACCCCTCCCTGCCGGCAGCTCGGGCGGCGGGGTCAGTGAAGCGGCCGTGGGGACCGTCCTCCTCCTCCGCAGTGTCCAGCACGTCTGTGGTGACGGAGGGTTGGTGCCTGAAGGCGGCTGTGCCGCTCACCAGGCAGAGACCTCCACAGCCCTGCTGGGGGTATTTGGAGAGAGGGGACCCTCAGCTCCTCACAGCTTGAGCAGAGCTCCCTTACCAGGGTGGGGAGCATCATCCGTGTCCATGTCAGCTGCAGGGTCCCTTTTTGTCCGTCTCCTCTCTCTGGAACAAAGTCAGGACAGCGTTAGGTAGATCACAGGCAGTGGCTGAGCACGGGCAGGCTGCACCTGCAGCGCCAAGAGCAGGGACAGCAGGGCAGGTCAGTGCTGCAGCAGCCCCAACTTCTGCTGAGCACCAAAAGGCAGCCCCACTTCCAGAGCCAGCCAGCTCCGGCCACCAGCAGAGCGGAGGAGAACCCTGCAGAAACGTCCCCTCCACGCTAGCAGGGAGCACAGGGGGACTTGGTGATCGGTGGGGACAAGTAAAGTCCATGTGGAAGCAGAGGGGCAGGACATGGAGCAGCTTACGGTGGTGAATTCATCCCGGTGGCAGCTGCAGGTGGTGGGGAGCTCACAGGGGATGGTGGATGGGACAGGTCAGAACCAATGTCGGAGATGTCTGCGGTGATGAGACACGTTAGTCCCCTGTGCTGTGTACTGGGCCCCGGGCCCCACTGCCATGTGCCCTTACCATCCATGTGGGAGCTGTCACTGTGGCTGTCTGCTAGGTCGGGAATGTTGACCAGGAACTGCCGGTCGTCCCGGAGGACCAGCAGGGTGAGGATCCCCTCCGTGCGCTCAATGAGTTGCTGGGTGTCAGCGAGGGACATGTTCTCACTGGCCACCCCATTGATCTGGAGAGGGAAGAGGGGGACACAGGAGGGTGCTTGGTCGTGGGGAAGCCACCCCTCGGGGATAACTCTGCTCATTCAGGAGTGGCTGTGGCGGGACCCCCAACTGCAGCTCCGCAGGTCCCGTCTCTGCCCTCCTGCCTCCCGCTCCCCCAGCTCTGCGCGTTGGGATCTGTCCCCCCCATTCCCAGCTGCCTCCCCGGGAGGCCTCATCCTTGTGCAAACAGAAACCAACCGAGCAAGGCCAGCAAATCCCCTCCTTTGGCCAGATGGCACCGCACGGGGACAGGAGCCGCAGGGCCCTGCTCCGATGCTATTTTGAGCTCAGTTTTACTTTAACCTTTGCTCGCTGCTCTTTTCCCAATGTGCTGAACTAGTGCCAGTGAGCATCAGGCCCACGTGGGCGGCAGGGTCCTGGCCTCCCTGAGCTGCTGCAAGGCTCTTTCCGTTGGGCTGGACCAGAGTGAAATCCCTGTTGCCGCTTTCGGTCCCGGTTCCCACATGGCCACGGGGCCGCCTGGCCCATCCGTGCAAACAAAATATCTGCAGCCCTCTGATTTATGCTCCCCAAACACCTTTCATCGAATCACAGGCCTGACGTACCCTGAACAGCTGATCTCCTTTTGTCAGCTGTTCCCTCGAGGGGGACCCCCACGTGCCAAAGGAGACCCCACGTGCCAGGAGGCCCGTGGGGCAGAGGAGCCGTCCCAGGCAGCGGGACAAGCAGCCGGCCCCAGCCGTAACCAACGGCTGGGTAACAGTTGTTGTCTTAACCAACAACCTGGGCTGTGCGGGGCGCTGGTCCCCAAGGGTCCCCACGCAGCCACAGATGGTGGCTGGGCCCTGCTGCACCGAGGAGACAGAGCAGGATGCGGGCACCAGATGGGGGTTTCTCCAGGCAAGCTGGCATCCCAGCTGAGGAAAAGAGCCCTTTGGCTCATCGCCTCCTTCACCGCTCTTCCCGGCGGCTCTACAGAGGTGCCAGCTGGGCAGGCGGAGGCGGATCCCCCCTCGGGAGCTGGTACCTTCAGGATGAGGTCTCCCTCGCGCAGGCCGCCGCGCTCGGCGGCCAGCCCCTTCTCGGAGATGTGCTTGATGAAGAGCTGGCTCCCCAGCTTCAGGCCGTACTCTGCAGTAGAGAGAGACGGGGATGGGGACGGCGACGGAACCGGGCAGATGCAGCCCCTCCTGCCCCCCGGCCCCAAGCCCACCGCAGCTCCTGCCGAGCCGCTCACGGCTCCACGCTGAGCCCTGGGCTGAGGCTGGGCGGGCTCAGTGCTCGCAGCACCGTCCCCAGCGGATGCAGGGGCTGTGACTCGGGTGGCAGGGGGAAAGGGAAGGCCCTACCCTCGCTCTGCTTCCGCTTCACCAGCACCGACGTGACCGGCTTTGGCAGCATCTCCCGGCGCGGCAGCCGCTTGAAGCCAGACACCAGGGCCAGCCCATTGGCATCCTCGTCACGGCCAAAGCCATTCGTGCAGCGGCGCCTGCGGCAGCCGCCACCGTCAGAATCGCTGTCCGGGCTCTGCCTCCAGGGGCTGCTGTCCTGGCTTTGCTGCCGGCTCCAGGCCGTCAGTTTCTGATGCTGCCGGTCAAGCCGGTGGTCCCCAGAGCTCCTCTCGCTGGAGGAATCCCCGTCATAGCCCTGGCTGTGGCGCAGATCATCCCGGGAGCAGCGGGTGCCGGACGCGCGCGGGGCCACTTCGGCATCGCGGCCCTTGTCGCACTCGTCGTCCGAGCTGCCTCGCGGGGCCTCGCTGCTCTTGCTCACGGGCAGCTGAACCTTCCTGGGTCTCTTGAGTGTCTGCAGGTGGAAAGGCAGCAGGGCAGCGGGTGAGCAACGCAGCCTCCGCCAGGAGACCTTTCTGCAGCTTTTCCCAGGCCCACAATGGGAATCAGGGCCAAAGGGGGAGCAGAGGGATGTTCAAAGTCCTGGGAATCATGTAGCCACAGACCCCCTGTGCTCCAAGGGTGAGGGGCCATGACCAGACCAGGTAGGAGGGTTCCCGTCCTGGAAGATTCTCCTCTCTGCAGGTCGAATTCCCCCAGATGGGGGCTGTTCCTCCAATAACCACCATGTCAATCATCCCTAATATGGCCCAGTCAGGCACCCAGAGATGCCCTGGGACATGGGAGATGAGTGCGGACACAGTGGAGTGGAGGGGAGCAGGAGATGCCCTGAGCAACGCCCTGCCTTGCCACGGCCACACTCACGATGTTGGCGATCTTGCCACAGGTCTTAAGCGTCTGGATAGCGAAGGAGGAAGCGACATTCTCCATGGAAAGGCCATTCACCATCACGATGTGATCCTTCAGCCTGCGAGGGAAAACGCCACCGTGCCCTGGAGCCAAATGGCAGCAACTCACTGTCCTCCCTGCGCCCAGGGGCGATCCCGCTTTCCCTGCATCCCCACACACTCACTGGAGCCGTCCGGCCGCCGGTCCCCCGGACACCACATCGGAAACGAACACAGCCGTGTCCCCCGTCGTCTTGCTGGGATGGTCCCGGCCTCCGGACACCGCGAAGCCAAAGCCTCGCTGAGGGTCCTGGTGCAGACGGGTAGAGCTGCGTGAGGGGGGAGCCAGCCCCGGGCAGGGCTGGAGAGGGCCCCGAGGCCGCGCTCACCTTGCTCAGCGTCACCGTGTGCTGCTCCCAGATCATCATCTCCTCCATGGCTGCAACCTGCCGGCACGAGCAAGGGAGGGCGGTTGAGGGAAACGTGATGGGGGCTGCAGGATCCCTGCGCTGGGCTACAGCAGATCCCTCGCCCAGAGCCGCCCTTGGGCTCAGGCACAGACCTTGACCGCGTTGCCGAAGCCGCGGAGCCCGCGCGGGGCGGGGACGAGCGCGGCCGCCACTTTATGGCCTCTATCACAAGGGTTGGTTGGGCCCGGGAAGAAGGCGCCGTGCAAGGGCAGCTGCCGTGGCAGGAGCCATGCCGAGCCAGCCCCGCAAGGCCGCCCGTAGCAGGGGCCCCTTTTATCCACGCACATGTCGAGGGAACCCCGGCACAGCCGTGAAGTCACTGCTGGGAAGGGGCCGGGAAGCTGGCGGGCTCAGCACGATGCCACCAGCGCCTCCGGGTCCTCCCGCTGCGGGAGGTGCCGGGACAGGCAGGACGGCACCGGGTGGCACAACCATTGCTCGCCGCCCGCAGTGGCCGCGGCGGGTGCAGAGACCCCAAAAGCTGCACGGCCCCAAGCAAAGGAGGCTTCAGTGTGAGCCAGAGACTCTGGACAGCACAAGCCAACCAGGCAAGCTGAGGGGGACCAGGACATCCCACGACACCGGCCACGGAGGAGAGAGCAGCGGCTGTCGGCCTTGCCGCGAGGGGCCGGCTCACCAGGGGCTTTTGTCCCTCCTTCCTGCTCCCCAGGGCCCGGTCACTGTGACCCGCGGCAGCCGCCAGGACACTGAGCTGGAGACCCCAGCACGCGGCAGAGCCCCCAACGCACCTGGAAGCGCACGGCCATCTCCCAGCGGGGACGCCTTGGGGACGGGCCCGGCGGCTGCGCGGGGCGGCCGCCGCTTTGTCCGGCGCCCGGCTCGGGGCTTCCTCCCCGCGGTGGTGACGGGGATGGTGACGGTGGCGGCCCTACCTGGCGTCCCGCCCCTGGGCTGGCCCCACCTCCCGCAAGGCACCTGCCCTGCCCTACTTGCCCCAGGTGCTGGAAGGTCCCACACACCCGTTCCTGGTTCCTGGGCTGCTTGGGAAGGGGCCTGGCCCAGGGAGCTGCTCCCAGGGACGGAAGTGGGTCTGAGAGCGGGTTTGGAGTGGGGCCAGTGAGTGAGAGCCCTCACGGAGCCGGGTTGGGTTTGGGGCGGATCAGGCAGCTGAAGTGGCCGGTGCTGCGGAGCTTGTGGGGTGCCCGGGCACAAAGAGGGGCCGCGGGTCCGAGCGGACCCCGGACGCTCCCCATGGTGACGGCTCAGCCGCCGCCCCCACGTGCTGGCCCTGGCGCCCCAAAGCGGCTCCTGCTGCCAGGAGCCATCACAAATACCTGGTCCCTGCCGCCTTGCAGGGCTCCCCGCGCAGGGCACCTTTTGGGACATCCCCTTGGGGATGAGGCACGGGCGAGGACAGCGCCAGGACATGCGGTGGCCCCACGGCGGCCCCACTGCCCCGGTGGCAACCGGAGGAGCCGGCTCGGCCGGATTCCCTGCAGAAACCAGCGGCGCCGCCGGGAGAGGCAGCACCGGGGCCGGGCATCCCGCTGCGCCGGGCGCCTCCGGGGCTGCTCCGTGCCTGGGGCAGCCTCACGGCACTGTGGGTGACCTGTCGCCATGAGGGGACGCGGTGTTCGTTGGGACACCGGCAGCCCCTGCCCCACTGTGGCAGCACGAGGACCCCCCGCCCAGGGCTGCCGCACGAGCACTTCCATGGCACTGTCCCGGCCTCCCCGGGGCCTCCACACTCTGCAAGGGGAGCCAGGAAGGTGGGATCCATCCTGGACTCGGACGTGCCAGGACAGAGGCCCGTCCCGCAGCCCCGGGGCGCCTGGCAGGGCGCTGGCCGAGCCCTGGCAGCGCCGCCACCATTCCCAAAGTCACCCTGCACGGGGCTCTGCCCCCTGCCCTGCCCAGGGGCCCCAGGAGCAGCCCGCGGGCTCTGCCTCACAGTCCTTCCCCCAGCTCAGTCCCCGCCATGGGGACAGGAGGGTCCCCAAGCCCCCCCGTCCCCGCAGACACTGGTGGGAGGGATGAACCGCGGCCAGTCTCCTATGGGAATCAGGGCAGGGTCTCTGTCCCTGTCCCCGCACGGGGACGGGGTTCGACACTCACCGAGTGGCAGTCGAGCCCGGCCGGGATCGCACCAGGAAGGAGCCGGGCGCTGGTGGCAGCGGTGTCACTCGAGGGCGCTTTGCGTAACCCTTTGCGGGCCGGGCGCTGCCTGCGGGCGGGGAGCGAGCGGGAGGACGCGGGGACCCGGGGGCCGGGGCCTCCGTCCCCGGGGGCAGCAGTGCCACGCGGGGGCCCCTCCGAGGCCGCCGGGACCCTCTCCCGTCTCACGGGCGCTGCCCGCGTGCGCGGTCTCCTCCGCTCTGCCTCGCACCTTGGCTCCAGCTCGCGGCCGTCGCTGCTGCGGCCGGGCTGCTGCCCTGCGGCGCCTGCGGCTGGAAGCAGCTCCACGCGTCGGCTCCCGGCCCGGGCCGCCTCCGGGCGAGGCCGGTACCGGGCCCACGGCAGGTCCCCGAAGCCCCACGCGCGGGGGCTGTGGGGGCGCCACGTCCTCCGGAATCTCCGGCTGAGCAGCCTCCAGCGCAGAGCCGGGGCCATGGGTGGAAGTGGCGGCCGCCCCGTCGAGACGGCGTCGCGGAGCCTCCGCGGGGCTGGGCAGGAGGCTCCGGCCTCGCCGTCCCCCTCATGGTGGCTGCAGGGCTCGCGCTGCCCGCCCCTGCACGAGGGACGCGGCCTCCCGTGCCCCGGGGGGGCGGGCGCGCCCTCATTCCGGTCCTGGACGTGACATGACACGCCCGTGTCCCTGTCCCCTCACGTCACCCGTGTCCCTGCCCCTCGTCATCTCCTCTCCGGACCCTGTCCCGGGACTCGCGGCCGCTCCTCGGCCTCGAGGGCCACGGCCTCCGCCGCGAGGTGGCGCCCTCGGTCTCCGGCGGGCCGCGCGCTGCCATGGCGACCGCCAGCCCCGCCCCCGCGGCTCTATGGTGCCTCCAGCCCGCCTAGAGGGGCACGGCCGGGAGGCCGCTCTATCCCCCGCCAGGCGCCGCTTGTCTCTCCGTGCCATCCCCCTCCCTCCGCCGCCGATTATGGCGCCGCCCAGCCCTTGCGCTGCGGCCAAGTTCCGACGGAAGCGAGGTTGCGTCACTTCCGCCGGCGGGCGCGCTGGGGACTGTCTAGGCGCGGTTCCTCCCGCGCTCTATGGTACCGGCGGCCCGGCGCGGCTCCCAGGGTCCTCCACGGCGGCGGCGGCGGCGGGCGGCGAGCGCGGCGGCCGGGGCCGGGGCCGGGGCCGGAGCCGGAGCCGGAGCCGGGGCCGCCGACGCCTCCTCGGCGGCCATGGAGCTGGACGTGCCGGCGGCGGCTGCGGGCCCGGCGGCGGCGGACGCCGGGGCCCTTAGCCCGGAGGCTGATGCCGACGCGGCGGGAGGTAAACGGGGCGGCCCGGTTCGTCGGGCCGGGCCGGGGGTGGGGGGGCGGTTTGGGGAAGCGCCGCCCTGAGCTCGGCGACCGCGGGACGGCGTCGTCCGCCTCGGCCCCCTCCTCCCCCGCACCTCGGAGCTGCGGGGTCTTCGTGGCGCCCCCCCCGCCGGTACTGCAGTGGTACCGCCCGCCGGGTCCAACGGCTCCCACCACCCCCCCCACCGCCTCCCCGCCGGTACCGGAGTGATTCTGCCCAGCAAGGCCCCCCCTATCCCGGAGGTGATCGCGGTTCCCCCCGCCCGCCCCCGGGGGCCGCCTTGTCCTGGGCCCTGGTGGGGGCCGCCATCCCCAGGGCCTCGTCCTGCTGGTGGACGTGACCACCTCAGTGTCCCCTGTCCCCCCGGGGGGCAGCGTCCCTTTGGGAAAGGCAGCGCCCCAGGCCCTCCACCCGCATCCCCTCTCCGGACCCCCCTCCTTCCATCCGTCTGAATTCCCACCCCTGTCTGGATCTGCCAACAGGCAGAAGGGAGGCTGGGTCCTGTGTCTGCCCCCCTGCCCAGTTCGGATGCAGGAGCTGGCGCTGACCAGGAGGGACATCCCAGATGCCCCATCCTAGGTGCCCCTTCCGAGCGCCACCCCCCCCCAAGGCCACATAAGGGGACGTCACTGCTGCTTTGACCCAAATAAAGCCCATTTTGAGCCCCGAAACAAGCGGAGCAGCGCTGGCAGCGCTAGCGGAAGCCTCGGGGACTCTTGCTTGGCAGAATGGGCGCTGTGGGGCCTCTGCCTTCGCTGCCTGATTCGTAGCTCGTTGACAGCCTCCAAATTGCCGGCTTTGGGTGTGCGGGGGACAAAACGGCCCCGCTCTGTTGTTGGGGTGACAAGTTTCATCGTGGGCCTCATGCACCTTCCCGAGCGCCCGTCTGAGTGGGAAGGGGGTGCGGAGCCGGGTTCTGCGCCTGTGGTGACAGGGCTCTCATCGGCTTCGCACCTTTAAATTAGGCTCCTGCGATGCTTTCTTTACATTCTTATTTCCTTGAAAACCTGACAAATTATAGGGAAAAAGGGGATGCTTTCAGAGGTGTCACCCGCCGCCATTGGGGGGACGCGTAACCTGTAATTTCTTTGAAAGGTGCTGGGATTTAGTCGAGCACGGAGCTGTCCCCACGGCCCCCCCAGTTCAGTTTCTCGGTGCTGCAAGGAAAACGGAGGGGACAGTGGCATCCCAGCGGCTGCTCGCGGGGCTCTCCCACCAAGCTGCTTTTTTGGGTTACACGGAGCCTTTCTTGCCCATGAGCAATTAGTGTTTTTTTTTTTTCTTCTGCTTTCTACGTGCCCTTCCTGGTTGTGCGGGAGCAGAGGGAGCTGGTTTGGTGCTGGGGACACAATAAGGTGGCGAGCGCCGCTCGTGCGGGCTTGAAATCGTGAGCGTGCGTTTTCCTTCCGCGCCGCGAGGGAATCTGGATTCGGGATCCCGTAGGCTGCCTTACCCGACGCGGGTAAACAAAGATGAGGCAGAGCCAGGAATCCGGCTGCTGCCTTGATTCTAGGAGGCAAGTCGCTCGCTCCTCATCGCTTACGTGGCCTCCGAGTTTTCCCTCACTTCCAACCGCGCTGCCACCGGTGCTCCTGGGAGCCCTGGGGCTGGTGTGGAGGACAACGCGGGAGCGTTTTCCCTGGGAAACTCCTCCTGATTCCCCCAGGAAACTCAGCCCGGCGCTGCTGGAGGTGCCCTGGGTGACCACGCCTGGGAGCTGGGAGGTTTGTGCTGGAATTCATCCCACTTGGTTGACGTTTTCTAAGCCTAAACATTGTCTGATGGGATGCGCACGCAGCACCGATGCTTTCGGCGCTCCTTGGAGCGGTGGCGAAGGCTGCGGGGGTGAAATGCTTGCCTGCTGCGCACGTGCCCGGTGCTCACCCTGTTGCTTGCAGCCCTGGGGCGGGACCAGCGGCGTGGCTCAGAAATCCGCGTTTGGCTCCTTGCCGCGGAGCGGGGACGGCCGCGCGTCGCGCTAAGTGAATCCGACAAGGTTAATCCAGCCTCTTGGCCAGGTCAGCAGAGGCCCTTCCAAAGAGCGCGTAGGAGAACGGCATGGTGTAAACAGCAAGAGAGGGAGCCCGATAGGCCATTAACAGGAGTGAAACGGAAATTCCTGAGTGGAGGAAAGAGACCAAGAGTCAAGGAATTGTCCCCAACAGTAGAATAGCATAAGGTGTGGTGAGTTTCGGGCGTCTCCTGAGATATTCCTGGGCAGAAAAGCTTGATGGGGTCCCGCCTCCTTCATGAACACACTGCCCGGATTCTCTCATTTAGAGGTGGCTTTGAGGTTTTAAAACATTTTGCAAGCGCCATGACGGAAATGGGAGTTTCAAAATCTTCTGTCTGCGCTCTCACTTAGTAGTTTCCCCAGAAAGGGGTGGGTTAGAAGAGAGCATCACGTCCTGCTGCTTGGACACAGAGGAGCTGGAAACCTCCTTTTCATCCCCGGAGTCCAAGTTTTTGGGCAGCCCTTAGTAAAAACTGGATAGTTCCATAGATAATAAAAACTGGTTCCACCTCCTTTTGCAAAATCAATGTCAGGAATTCTCAAGCCCAGTGGCAGAATAGAGGCAGCTTATGCTCTGCTGCCATTCCTGGCCTCGCCTCTTGTACATGCCCCTCGTTTCTGGCTTGCAGCCTGAGCAGAAGCCTCCAGCAGGTTCTTCAGGGGTGACTCCTGTGCTTCGGGGAGCAGAAGGGCTTTTGCACAGGTATTTAATACTTGTTCAACAGCTGTGTCGTCGTGCCCGGAGTTCGGTGTCTCCAGGGTAGTGGAGATCCTGGCCCTGGTGCTGCTGGCACCTGCCAAAAGCATTGGGACAGTGTGATTGCAACGGATGGAGAACAGCGCCCTGCCTCTTCTCTCCTTGCAATGATGACTCCTCAAGGGACTTTTGGAGGGTTGCTGAAAGCTTTTTTTATTCTTCTATCCCTCACAGTGAGCAGGTTAGAGATAAGAGAAGAATTCCAGCCCATGGGGCGTGAGCAGCTCGATCCATCCCACCATGCCCGAGAAGGAGATTGGAGAGAGCTTACCAGCTTGAGGAAAACTGAAACCCAGCCGTCATCCCCAGTGCCGTTGTGGGTCACAGCTTTGTTGGACGCACGCGTTCCTTTCCTGGGGAACGGAGGGAGCGACGGCGGTGACAGAGGGAGTCAGCTAGGCAGGAAGCACCCACGAGAACACCCCGTGCCTTGAACTCTTAAAGACCCTGCAGTTGTTTCACGGTCAATAAGTCGCAGTGCAACCATGGGGAGGTAGGGAGACACTGAATATAGAAGTCAGGCTGCTCCAGCAAATCAGCTCTCCTTTAAGGAATAAGTAGGGAAACTGGAATTAAAGGGGGTCGGGAACTGAGGAAGGGCAATGGGAGTCTATAGTATGGGGTGTTTTAGCCCTGGAAGAGGCTGGGCCCATTTGTGTTGGTGTCAGGACAGCCTGGAAACGAGAGCCAGGCGAGAGGGATCCATCTGATCTTGATTAACCAACTTCTGGCATTGACCCCTGTGTAGCAGCCCGGGGGAGCACTGCTGCATCAGAGGTTGGCAGAGCTGCAGCCACCAGTTCCCCTTGGGAAGCCCTTCGGAGCCTCTCCGGAGGGCTGCTTGGGGAGCAACCTGGATGGTTTGGTACAAGCAGGGTGTAATTTGGGAATGATTATTAAAGTGATTTGCTGACATAACCATTATGGGCTCTTGCCAGATGTGCAGTCTTATTAAATATGATTTTTCCCATCTAAGGTGCTTACTGGCCGAAGGCGGAAGCAGGATTTCCAGGGCAAGTTTCTTTAGGAACACTGCTAGAGTCTAGAAATAGGTCTGCAAAAGCTGACAGGGGTGTGGGGAGTTGTTCTCATCACGTACCACAACATCTCTGCCACCTTTTCTTATTCCTGTCCATCTCTTAGGGCTGCCAAGTGGATTCCTTTAGACCAGGATTAACTTATAGAGGCTCCTGCTGGTACCTGCCCGCTTCGCCAGCATGAGACCTGCTCCTGTCTGTGCAACTTGCCCAGGCATCGTGGACGGGCGAGTTGCCTTTGTCAGAAATCACTGCATCGTTTGCCCCTTATTTTTGAGGCCTCCTCGTTAGACCCTGCTGAGTTTAGAAGTCGCTTGGTACCTCCTTTGCTCAAGGACACGTGTATAGGCAAGGCTGATGTTTGGTTATGCTTGAATACATGAATTGTAGCAGAACAGCAGGAAAAGTCCTAAGTGTGTGTTATTTTTTTTTCCCCGTAAAGTCTTCTCGGGTCTGTAAGAAAATTCTAATAGAGTCCCCTTTAAATTTATTCTTTATTAAATAATCCAGTTGACAGTAGTACTCTCCATTGGATATTTCCCAGGCTGTTACCTCCCAGGCTTGCACGTGAACGTGCCCAAGAAGGGAATTTCTGTCTTGCTGGCGCCGGGCAGGGGTCCCACTTGTGGGGCTACACGAGGGCGGGTATTTTATGGTGTCGGTGCAGAGCCCTAGGTACTTGGTGCGGGTTGCGGATGAGCAGCTCCGTGGGGATCAACATCCCCATAGGGTATTTCACCATTTCTTAATCCATCTTTGGCTGCCGCAGACACTCAAAGGAGCAAAATGTTGTCATTTGCTATGTCTTTTTCTGGAAGCGGGCGCGTTTGCAGCGGTGGACTGGCAGCAGCAAGCGGAGAGGTAAACGGAGGCTCTGGGAGGGCCGAAAGCCGAAGGCTGTTTGATGCTGACGTGAAAGCTCAAGAAAGGAGAGGGTCACATGAACCATCTGAGCAAAAGGCGCTTTGTGCAGAGCCGTGTCGCTGCCGAGGGGCTGTGCGCTAACCCCGAGCGCCTGGGCTGCTGCTCCCAGGGTTTTCACCTCCTTTTGGGATAAAGAGCAACCTCTGTCCCTGGAAGGGGAGCCTGGCCTCCCTAGCAGCTCTAAGAGAGCCAATGATAATAAGATGACATTGTGTTTTTTCCCTCTTTAGGTAGATCTCAGGAGTACTCTGTTCCTCAGCAGCCTGGCACTTGTTTGTTTGGATTTTCCAGCGTTGCCAGTAGCCAAGTTTAACCCCGGGACCTTCTGAGAAACATTTTCCACAATTATAAAGCTGTAAAAGCGATGGGAACAACTATCCTGTCTATCTGCCCCTTCTCACCCACGTATTTAAGCAGAAACTCTTGTGTCATCCCTTAATTACGCGGAGTTGTCTCCCGTCATGCGCTCTTGCAGCTTCCCCGGCTCACGTGTGGGTTTTTGCACTGGTTTGCGGTGAGTAACCCAGGCTGAGTCAGAGCGGGTGCTGTGGCGGTGGGAAACGTGGAGACCTTGACGTGGTCGGTTGTCCCACTAGTTAACGGCTTGTCCAGCAATGCCCGGTCCAACTAACCCCGGCGCTGGAAGCTCCATGGGATGGTGGTTGGTTTTCCAGCAGAATTCACCTCTCCAGTTCTCTCCATGCCTGCGTCAAGCAAAGTGAGATTGCAGTTTTCTTTAATTCTCTTTTTTTTAAAAAAACGAAAAATTATCAGTCTAGAGAGTTGGGGTGCAAAGTGAAGGATTCTTTCTAAATATTCACTGTAAAAAAGAAAAAAGACAAATTCTCGGAGATTTTTGGAGAAGAATGGCATTATTTGATGGTGTGGAGATTGCACGTCCTGTAAAGCTGCGTCTGTGGCTAATGATGGTAACTAATTATGTTACCCACTGGTAATTGCAGAGCTTTAGAGCAGCAGATCTGGAGCAGCGGAGGAACGAGTGCCCCGACGTCCCATCGCCGCCCATGCGCTGGATGCAGCTGGAGCGGGAAGGGCTCCAGGGCTCCGTGCAGGGGGCCCAGGCCTCGTATGCTGTGACTAGCAGAATCCGCCTGTTCCCTCGGCAGAAAACTCTGCTCATCATGGTCCGGGTTGTGAGTGGGGGGAGCACTGCTGCTGGTGATGGGGCCCACGGCTGGGCCGAGCTTGGGTGCCCTACGTGGGAGCACCGAACATGGGGAGGAAGGGCTGGAGCCTGTCGGGTCCCTGCTTTGTCACTGGATTTGGTAAATTGGAGCGTTTCCCCAGCAATTCCTGAGAACATCTTTTGTATTTTCCTTTCCATAGGAGGCAGAGAGAGGCACTGCACTCAAGACCCAGTAGCCAAGCTCACGGGGTCCCTTAGGTGGAGTCGGTGGTGCAGCCTGTTCCTAAAGAGACCCTGAGGGCCATCTTCGTGATTGCATTACGATCCTGCAAGAGGGGCACTGACTGGGGTTTCTCCTTCCCTTTGCTCTGCTGCCCAGGTCCAGCCTCCTGGTCCTGCTCTTTGCGGCTTGGAGTCAGCCCATCTCTCCCTGGCTGCTTTATAGTCACCTCAAGAGGGTTTCCAGGTCCAACTCTGCAGTGATTTGAGGGCCACTGAGGAGACTGATGAAGCAAAACGGGCTGCAGTTGAGAACTGACGTGGAAACCACATGCGGCCTCCATTGGAGGAGCCTTGTTTGCAAACTGAGGCTCTTGCAGGTTCCAGCTTGATGCGCAGACCTGCTGCCTCCCTCCTTCCCCGTTCGGGGCCGGCTGTTCCTCGTGTGTTTCTGCCCGTACAGGCCACGTCTTGCTCAGCCCCACGTGGGTCAGGAGGAAGGAGACTGAGGTCATCCTCTGCCTTTCCCATGGGATGCACAGGACAGTCCGAGGCACGGGCGGCTTTGCCGGTTTTGAAGTTGGGAGCACTCTGCAATCTTTGCATTTGTGCTCGTTTACTACCTCAAAAAATGCCCTCAATGGCAGAGCAGATTGAGGTTATTTCTGGTACGAAATAAATGGCTTAAAGGTGTTGCCAGTTATTTTTTAGGACAGGGCTCTTGGTTTGTCGGT
This sequence comes from Eudromia elegans, assembly GCA_003342815.1. Lineage (NCBI taxonomy): Eukaryota > Metazoa > Chordata > Aves > Tinamiformes > Tinamidae > Eudromia > Eudromia elegans. The sequence continues at coordinate 951,138 of PTEX01000246.1, forward strand.
GGAACTGGTCTTGCTTAAAGGGTAAGTTTAAGCATCCCCTGAGCTGTTGGTTATTTACTTGTTTTTCCTCTGGTAGATTGGTACGGCAGCACAGTTACTGTGATGATTCAGCTATTACATGAATACCTGGATAAACGTCTTTCTAATAGCAGTCCTTTCAGCCTCCCAGCAATTAGAGTTTAGTTTAGGAAGGCTGTGTATGGATCATCATTTGGGGCTCTGCAAGCTCAGGTAATTAAGGTCACTTTACACCAATTTGCAAAACTTGAGCATTAGGAGCGATTACTCTCGGTTGCATCCATAGAGCTCGCGAGGGGTTTGGAACATTTGAGAAATATTTTCATGTAACTGGCTGCTTTTGAGAGATGCATCTGAAGCTCTGGAGAGATTTCACAAGTCCTGTGCAGCCCGTGGTACTTTATCACTGTGCATTTTAGCCATGGAAATGATCATATCAATAACGTTCTGTAGCGCTCGCCTGCTGTGTCGACAGAATCAATAGGATCGTGGCTACAGCGGTGGAGAGGAGATACTGCTGGGAAGATGGAGGATTTTACTCGAGGTCCTGAAGAGCTGAGGGATCTAAGAAAAACCCTCGTGCTTGGTATAAGGCCTAGAAAACAGGTTTGTATTTTGCAAAGTAAAGCGAAGGTGATTAGCTGGAGTCTTTGGCTGCTTTCACTCAGATGGCCTGGTTTTGTTTTGCAAAATGCCTCGCCGTCTCTTAGGTGGAGGATTGGAAACCAGAGTTCCCACTTTCTTGGTGCTGTTCATGGGATTAACTGCATTAGTCAAACATGTGACGAGGATAGACTTTAACGGGAGGCGGAAGCAATTGCACTTTGCTATTTCTTCCTCAAGGACAGGGAGAATTTGCCTGTGTCCTAACACTTACTTGATCCCTCGTGTTGTGTTAGGGGCTTTCTATGGCCCGGGCACTGGCACAAACAAAACGTTTTGATGGCTCTGGTGAGGGCAGGATGCAGCAGCTGATAGTGGACGCCCTGCAGGAACTTTCTTTCTGTGTTTTATAGGTGCAGAACTGCTTATTTGGGCTCCCGGGTGTCTTGCAGAATTAATATGTGGAAGAAAACTCGGAAGTAAAGAGAGAGAAGGTGGAAATTTCCTAGTGAGTTGATGGGATGATATGAAAAAAAAAACCAAACAACCATTTCTAGATCTCTACCATTTCCTCTTTTGGGAGTGCATCCCAATCGGTGGCTGCCTCTGGAGGCTCCAAGCAGATGGATTCAGGATGGGCTCATGGGCTTTTTACCGCTTGGGTTGCTCCGTTTTGCAGTCCTGCCCCGTCCCGTTGCTCTGCAGTGGGTACATCCTGTGCAGCGACGGTCCAGGATGGTCCCCAAAGAGGAAGAATGGTCAGAAATCCTACGTGTTGTCAAGAGGGCAGAGGCAACCCCTGCAACTGCGGTCTCCTTAAATGTCGCTTCTAAATTGGCATGTTTTAAAATGGCAGTTTTCCTTTCTGTATGTGCTCACCGATGCTCTCGCCATCTGTCTAGCTGCATGTTTGATGGGTGCAGAGTACGAAACCAAATAGAATTTGCTGGCAGAATTGCAGGCTGTGAAAATGTAAAATACTCCCTTAGCTTCAAAGCTGGAATGAAGGCAGGAGGAATAATGACACCTTCCTGAAACTGGACTTGCCAGAGCTCAGCGACGTGCCCTTCACTTACAGAGCAAACGCTTGCCGAGGTGGAATGTGGAAATAAGGGTAATTTTTCCCCCTCGGCTCAACAGTTGATTATTTAGAGGGTTTAAACAGCATGTGTTATTGGGTAATTTCAATCTTGGTGTTTATAAGGCCTGGCTGTTCAGGGATCAAAACTGCAATCTGGAAGTCTTACAGTTGCCATTGCTTCATGTATTACTCTTTTTCCTGTAATGCCAACTCATATGGTGCAAGATAATTAAGTTTTTTCTGGTGAATGCAAATTCATATCGTTTGTGCACTTTGTATCATTTGTGTGTTCCTTATGTGTGAATATATGTATTAAAACTCTGCTTGGGAGAAGTTGAAAAGTTAATTCCCTCGTTAAAGGTGCATTTTTTGATGCATTTACGGTGTTTTATTCCAGGCCACTTCCCCTCAAACAAGGCATCTCTTTGGGCTGAGATTAATTTTGATGGAAGGCAACCGATGACACAGTCTCTCTCCACCTTGGTCTGCACGGCTTGGATGTTTGTTTTTCATTCCAGTGTTAAGAAGGAGTCACTGGTGGATTAACTATCTAGGACACTCTTTCTCAAAAGAGGCTTCTAGGCTGGTAATGCCGGAAAGTGCTTATTAAAGAAAACGAGAGGCCGAAGGAGCGAACATCTGAAAATTGCTAATTGCTTTTTGCAGCTTCTTGGCTCACCAGCTGCATGCGTTTCTTACATAAAACTACAGTCATCTCCTTGCTGTGGATCCCTTGCAAAAAGCCTCCGAAGTCCTGGTGAACCCAGGTCTGCACCTTTAAAAGGGAACCAAAACACAGCGTGTGATCGGATGAGACTGTTTCCTTTTCCTTAAAGGAAGGAACCGCGATGACTCTCTTGCTTTGGTACAGTAGGAAACCTAGTTTATTGTATCGTGGATGTAAAGATGGCCCTGAAATAGTGTTAAAAGACACCGCAAGGTGGTTCTTGAAGCTTTTCAGCAGCCTTTTGAGGTGCTCTGAACTGCCAGCTCCAGAGTTGGAAGGGAGGAAAAGCCGACCCAGCTGAGCGGGCTCTGCCTTGTGCGCTGAAGTGTCTTCCCTCCTTCAGGGGCTTTTGGGAGCTCTGGGGTGACCAGTATTTAGATGCCTTGTTTCTGCCCGCATGGCTCTTGGAGAGCATGAGTGGATTTTGCTCTTTTACATCTTATTTTGGACACGTATCTGCCCGGAGTCAGGAGGAGCCCTTGTTCTCCAGTGAACGTGTATATGGACCGAGCTGCTCTCTGCTAAGCTGGAGTACGAGACCCCTGCCTTGGCATCCCAGTGCAAACTCCACAGCCTGGGCAGGAGGAAGGTGCGTCACTGACCCGGCTGCGGGCCGAGCTGCAGATCTGTGCCACAAAGAGCCCCTTCTTCAGCTGTGGTCACCTGCATGGAAGGGGCAGTCCGTGGTCTTCAATGCGGCGCAGCTAATGCATCCGTGTAGCCTGGCATGGGCACCAGGTTATCTGTTCCTGCCTTCCAATGCTTGTCACACCTTTGGTGTTGTCTACTCATAGCTCTAGCAGCGACTATAAAAATTTCATTGATTTTTTTGGTTTTTAGGTGGCTGACTTGTTTCAGTTAATAGCTGAGTCACCAGCTGCCGTTCTACAGCCAGGATTCCAGGGGGAGAGGAGCCTTTTGGCTGAAACTTTCCTGTTTGAATTATGTTTTTTGGTAACGCAGTTAGTCTTTAGAGTTTATTCTGACCTGGCTTGTTTGGTTCCGGCTGTTCGGGTATCTCGCTACAGCAGAGCAGGAGCGTAAGTCAAAACCTCTCTAGTCTCAAAGAGCAGAAATGGCCTTAAATGAGAAAGGGAACATAGGGATGAGTGATATTTAAACGTCTTTTTAACCTCTAGCCCCTTTCCTGGGGCTTTCAGCCCGTGTTTGTGACTTCGGAGGTTGTTACCTGTGTTGTGAAACCGGGTGCGTGGCCTGTCAGAAACGGGTCTCGCAGGTGGCATTTGTCACTTGTGAAGGACCGAGGAAAAGGGGAGTTTGGAGAGTTGCTGCCACTCTGGGTCCAACCTTTTGACTTTGGGGAAGGGTGTTGACAAGTCTGGGAACAGGGCAGATCTGCTTGGAAGGAGTTTCCAGTTGGTTGGGATGGACTGAGCAGAGTTTGCGCGTGAAGAGCTGGTTACCCCCCGGCACGGCTGGCTGGAGGTGGAGGGTTTGTGTGGACTGTGCTGAGTCTGGGCTGTTTCTCCAGGAGCGAATCCCCGTGCGGACCCCACACGCAGGAAACGTCCGATAGCTCCGTGTCTCGACGAGCTCGCGCGAGACGCGTGTGCGCCCTGGGAGGCGGAAATTGCAGCAGCCAAAGCTCAGGTTGCTTCAGGTAGATCCCTGCGTTGGGGCACATCTGCAGCCCTCGTCACCAGCGTTGCAGCACTGACCTCCACGTAGGGAAGCGTCGCGGCGGCAGCACCGTCCCAAGCAGGGGCGTTTCGAGAAGGGGAGTTTGCCCAGCCTGGTGCGAGCTGCCTGGCCGAAGGACTTTATACCCGGTGACGCACGTTGTACCCAGCGCCGTTCCCAAATCCCCTTCTAGGCCTCTGTGTTGGAGCACCCGAGGAAAATCTCTGTCAAGCGACATTAGCAAGAGTGGAATTAAATCTCAGAGGATTTAGGCGAGCAGCTTTGGCTGCAGAGTAGATGGAGAAACGCTGCTCCTTAAAGCTCAGGTGTGTCTTCAGGACGACCTGTGAAGGGTGGGCATTAGGAAACTGCCTTCGCGTTGGCCTGGGGCCTCTCCCGCTTTGCAGTTTGCTCTTGGTTGTGGTGGGATATCGGCTCTCGTGCTCCTACATGATTTCTTTGACTCAACCTCATGCAGCTGAACCAGATCATGTGTATCCAGGGGGGAGTCACTGCTCCGGGAGTCGAAGCCCTGCCCCGACCTTGGCACCGTCTCCTTGCTGCTCCCTTTCCCACGTGCGCGAGGACACTCGGGACGTGCCAGGGAGCGGGTTTTACTTTCCTCCACAATCCTCCTGTGACTGGCGGCATGGGAGGGAAAGGGAACATTGTGTTCAGATCAGCCGGCACCTTTCCCCATCGCGCAGCCGTTCTGCACATCCCCCTGGATTGCAGCATTACGGAGCCGAGCGGCTGCGGTGCTTTCCGCTCCTGGGGGTCAGCTATTGTGAGCGCCTCTTGATTAGATTTTTGTTTGCTTTTTGGTTACACGTGTCACCCATGTCAGGCTAAACACCCTAAAATTGTCCGATATATATATATATAAAAAATGTATATTTTTTTTCTCCCCCCAACATGCAGCTGATGTGAAGCAAGGAAGTGAATCAGCCCTTTTCCAATTTCATCTCGCTGGGCTCGTCCCACTCCATCCGAGCGCTAATTGGGCTTCGCTGCTGCAAGCGCTTTTCTTCTCGGGCTGGTTGTCAAGGAAACGGTTTTAACGCCCCACGTCCCAGCTCCCGATGTGCCCGCTGCGACCGGAGCTGTGCCGAGGATGCGGAGCCGCCCGCGTGCGGAGCGGGTCATTCCTGAGCTTCACCATTGCAAACCTAAATAGCCTCTCCTGCAGAATCGCCCCAATTGCAGCAGTTCTTCGCAGCGGTGACGGCCCTCGGTGAGGGGGCCCTGCCTGAATTCCGGGCCGTGCCCGCGTTACAAGTGGATCAGGAGATGATTTCAGCTGTTTTGTGTTTAAAGCAGCGTGGGCTTTTGTGTAGATGACCCCCCAAAATCTTTCATTCAGTCTGCGAACACTCTAGGGGAAAATGGATTCATTTTGGCATCAAAAGGTCGCATTGCTTTTCAAAAGCTCTTCTGTAGACTCTGGAAAACGAGCAGAACGTAGCTCGGCTTGCTTTGTTTCCGTATTATTTCTGCAGCTCTCCACCGGCAGAAGCAGCTGGCGGTGCCCGGGGTGCGGAGCAGGCAGCTGCCTCTTCCCGCAGAGAAACGCTGCATTTTCAAAACAAACAAACCCCAAAACCACCCTCTGTGTGTTCAGGAGCGCAGCTTAGCCGCCCTTCCCCATCCTCCTCGAGCCGCGTTGTCTTGTGGGCGCAAACTCGGGTTAATAATGAGAAGTAGGTCACGCCGCTGCCTGCGAGGGCCAGGTGGCCAATAGCTCCCTTCTCCGGGAGGCTGCTCCTGAGGCTGTTCCCTGTTATTTGTCCTTCCCTCTAATCAGGGCTCGGTGCTCGCAGGGACGGCGGCCGCGTGCCCGGCACCGGCAGCGCTCGGGAGGCTCCGCTCTCCACGGGCAGCATCCCTTTTCCCGCGTGCCGCAGGGAAAGGGCAGCATCCCTTTTCCCGCGTGCCACAGGGAAAAAGCTCCCTGCCATGCAGCTGCTCTGCTCAGGCATATTTTCTGGCATCTTCTCCCAGTGCCTCCCCCCCCCCCCCTTAATTTCTTTTTATTATCAGTCTCTTCCAGAAAATAACAGCTGTGCCTTTTGATGGATACGGTTCATTTCCAGCCTTTCTCTCCGCGTTTCTCCTGCAGCATCTGCTACACGCGTGGAGTCGTTGCCTTGTGCAGCTCGTGCTTCAGTGCTCTGCCCTTCCTTATGCTTCCGAACGTAATGTATTGACGAGAGCATGCAGCACTCCGGGCCGTCGCTTGGAGCAATAAACCATAGCGTCCCCGTTGAAGCTTTGGCACCTTTTTCTTCATCCTGATGGGTTAAGGGACATTGGCTACTCAGGTGTATCATATCTTGAGGACAAATGTAAAATTGGGTCCAGACCTGCTTTAGTGCATGTGCGCACGACCTGCTACATCTCTACAGCTTTCCAGCAGGTTACAGGGGGTTAATGCTAAATATCTGGGTTGCAAAGGTTGCCGCTGTGCTGGTAGGTTTAAAAATAAATAACCCACCCCCAGCAATAAATTCAAATTGACTTTGAAAAGCAGTCGTGTCCCATTGCAATTGCTACCGCCCCGTGGGTAGTTGGTGGCAAATTGCAAGAGGTCTTTAGTGCGTTGCGGTTTTCGGAGGGGTCACGTTTGTCCCGGGCTCACCTGGTGTTTATGTGCTCCTGTATTTCTAGCCCCAAGAGAATCGTGTATCTCTTGGTGAGCGTTTAGTAAGGGAAGTTTTTATTAAAGGTGCAGCAATTCTGCGTGTGAGATTGGCCAAAGGAGCCCAGAATCTGCTCTGGCTACAGAGCTCAATAAAGGACTCGGTGTCATATTTTATATGTATATATTGTGTGTATTTTATCCACGTGCACACGTTCTGCAAACACGAGCTCCTTATGAAGTCTTACATGAGACTCCTGCAGGATGTGCCTTGGCTTTCCTAGGAAATTCCTTCTCAGTAGATGGAAACCTCTCGTGGCTTGTCCAGGTTTACAGGGAAGGCTTTTTGCTCATCAGCTTTTTAGCTGGTTTTGAGAGATTGAAGCAATTGTCCCTTTCTTGTTTAGATTTTTAGATTTATTCTTTGCACATGGTTTGAAGCCCAGGTTTCAAAGTCATGGACATCAAGGACATGGTCTGGGTGTCAGGATATTTGTTTTTAAGCCCAAAGCATCAGTGGGATCGGGAACTTCTGACATTTGCCCACCCTGACAACAGGGTCTAGGGAGCTGTGGGCCCTGCGGCGGTCGCTCCTGGGCGACACAAGCAGCCTCTCCCAGTCCCTGTGTCTGCCTTATAACAGATCATGGTGACCTGTTAAATGCACCTGAGAAAATAAGTACCAAGAAATGCCACCTGGCTGTGAAATTCCAGGCACCTTCCATACCTGTGGCTTCAAATTTGCTAGCGAGATGGAGGAAGCTGGTGGAGATGCAGGTTCTCTTTGCAAACCCCAGCCCTCCTGCCCGCGTCTTGGCAGCGGGGATGTTTTTGTGCCACGTGTGCAGAAACGGGGGGCTTGTAGGGGGGTCTAAAAAAGTCTGCACATCGACTTGTTTGCTGGAACGTCTTACATAAGGGGAGAAATGGGTTATCTAATGTGTAGGTTTGCTGCAAACAGAGGCTAAACTTGGACATCCTTGTCTGTTTTGGACAGTGGATGTGCCCAGGATGTCTGGAGATAAATCCATCCTGCAGCCCTATGTGGCAGGGGCCAGGAGATCCCCTGCTGGGGCTGCAGATAGAAAAGCAGGTGGGAAAACTGGATGCAAAATGAGAGCTGAGGATCACCAGTCGTCATAAGGGGAGTGGTCGTGGGCAGGACGGGTGCAGCGCGGGGAGGAGAAGAGGAGCCAGAGGCTACGGGTCGAGCGTGGGGTTTAATCCCACGCTTCCTCCGGAGCCCTTTGCTGCCTTCCCGGCAGCGCCGTGGCTAAGCTGTGCCCAAGCGGATAGGAATCATTCCAATTAGCTCATTAGGGATTGAAACCTCCCCGGGCCGAGCGCAATTCCCCGTGAGCCCCAGCGCTGCCTCTCACAGCTGCGTCGCCCCGAAGCCAGAGTTAAGTCCGTTCTCCCAGGGCCAACCTCTCAGCTCGCTGCAGGCCGGTAACCAGGGCAGAGGGGGTTATTTTTGGCTGAGAGTTGATTTGTTCACGTGGGATTTTGGAGGAGGTTTTGCTGGTGACGCTCCTGTGCATCCCCGCGCGTCGTTTCCTCCGGAGCTCCCTCGGCACTGTTGCTCCGAGCAGGGAACCGGTGGTAATTCCGAGGCTGGTACGTGGACAGCAGCAGGCACTTAAAGGCTGGGCAGGAAAGCAGCTTGGGGTAATTATCAGAAAATTAGAGATAATCTCCCACCCTGGAATCGGGACAAAGTGCAGAGGAGAGATTAGCGCGACGCGTTGGCAGCGCCGGACCTGAGGCAGCGGTGCTGACCCGGAGTCATCTCGGCCACGCTGCATTCCCGCCGTTCCCGGGGCCAAACACAGAGCAGATCCCGGCCCTTCGGCTTCCTATGGCTTCGTGAAGTCACTGCCCCAGATTGCACTCTGAAAGGGCCCCACTAGCCGATTGTTCCCTCGGTGCCATCGCTCAAGCTATTGCCTTGTTTTCTTGTTGAACGGTCATAAAATTGTGTTCTCTTATGACAGAGAACTAATTTTTCAGCGCAAAATCGAGTGTGCGTGTTCATCGGATGTGACGTTTGAGCTATTAGTGGCCTCTTAGCAGCAATGTAGTGTTTTCTCTGGTGAAATTGTTTGCGTGGGCCCCATAACTTCATGAAGACTGAGCAGAAGCAGCTGCCTTGAAGACTTTTTTGCTTACTAGAATCAGGCTCTTCTCCGAGTGGTTTTTTTTTTTTTAATCTCATATCCCTATTTTTCCTGATGTTCTCCCCTTCTCTCCTCAGGTGTGGCACTGAAGAAGGCAGCAGTCACTGAGGTGAGATACGTAAAGCTGATCTAAGAAATCCCATGCTGAGAGACGAGCACACAGAGCCCTAGGAGATGCTTCAGTATGACCTTCTGAACAAAACTGGATTTTAAAATGCACTTAACACCACTGAAAATTTGGTATCGTTTACTTGGGAGAATGCAAATTAGCAGCAGGTCTCCAGAGTCTTTGTCTTGGTGTGACCACACTCAGGAAGGGGATCTGAAGGGATTTTGCCCCTTGTGTGGCTAGATTTAGCTCCACAAGGTCTTCTGTAAGTGGTTGGATCGTGCCCAACACGCTGTGTCTGGTTGTCTTCCAGTAAGAGTATGGAAGAGGTTCGTGGTCTGTAGCAGAGTCCGTGGGTGTCTCCTGCACTCTGGTTTGGTCTCACCTGCTCCTGGCAGTGAGCTGAGGTGGCTGAGATTTGTGAAGCCCTAAAATGGGAGCGTCTCCGGGGAGTCATCTTGTCTCGCCCCCCATCCAGGCTGCAGAATCACAGTCGCCTTCTGGAGCAGAACTCCTCACACAGGGGCAGGGAATCTGGTAGGAGGAGCGGTACCTGAAAGCTGCTGCCTGAAGCCCACGCTCATGGTTAGGGCGCTGTGTTCAAAATGGTCTCTCTTGATCTAATTTTCTGGCTTATCCCTTTCTATTACTCACCTGGGATGATGAACATTCCTACATATGAATAGTAACATCTTTCCATAAAACTGCGAGAGATTTGACTCTTGGACCGTTTTGCCTCCTCTGGAATTTGCATAGTTAGAAAGCTCAAAACTGCAGGACAAAGTTGTACTTATGTGACTTACACAAATAACCCAACCTATTCTTGCCCCAGGAACAGTTAAGGTTAGGGCAGAGGGCTAAGGAATAGACTTTTTTTTTTCTTTAATACTGATTTTGATGTGATAGCAATCTGTTTAACCAATACCTGTGTCTGTTAATCACTTCATGAGAAGCTGATGAGCGTCATGGAGGCGCGGGGCTGTACAGATGGAATTTGCTCGTAATAGGATACAGCCTCTTAGTTTTAAGGGGAGGATAAACTGCACTGCTAGTCATGACTGCTTGGAGAAAGAGCACTTGGAAGCAAGCTCAGCTCTGCTAAACAAATGTTTAAAACAGAGTGAGAATTAAGATTTTTGGGTTTTTTTGGAAGGAAAAATCAGACAGCCTTAGATCCAGAAGTTCAAGCAGCTTGAGCAGAAATAGCTGCAAGCTCTTGATTAAAAACTAAAGCACAAAGAACTTCTGTAGCCTGAACAAAATTAGATATTGTCTGCACCAGACATCAGTTCTGAGAGCTGGCTCTGCCTGTGGGAGCTGGTGATATAATATTGTCGCTTGGGACGTGACCTTGGGGCTCTCCGCACGCTGCGTAAAGAAGCATCCAAAGTCTGGCTGATCAGGACTGCAACAAACCCCGGGTTTAGCTGGTCACCCGTCACCATCAACCACTGGGGAGCGGGTGAAACTACCCCACTGTGCACAGGGCTGCAGAAGGAGTTAGCTCCAACTGTGCCGGACAGGGTTGACTTGATTGTAAAAGGATATATTCACATTCCTCTTACTCTTGGATCAGCAGCAAAGACCTGGAACAACTTAGGAGGGGAAGAAATGGGTTAAGGAGTAGATTTGTTCCCTCTCTGAAGGTCCTGTAGCATTTCTGCACAATTTTGCCAGCCCTGCGGAAGAGCTGTTATTGCAGTTCACCCTGCGTGGGCTTATTCCTCGAATTGTTATCAAATGAGATCTTGCTTGAATGGATTATCTCCATGTGAGCGCAGGCGTGGGGTTGTGTTATGCATGTTATCTGTCTCTGATTTCTTCAGAGAAGTGTGAGGTATTGCTGTGAAACTGGAGGGCATGGGCTTTTCCAAAATAGGTTTCTCCCTGCCTGATTTAATATCTCACTATTTGTAATCAACGAGAACCCAAGGTTAAGCACCTGGGGGATCTGGCAGCAAACCCATCTTTCCTGCCATCCTTGCTGCAGGCTCTGTTTTTTAGTGCTTTTAGTGGAGTTTGGGTGGAGAGGCTGGGAATTCTCAAACTTGCTGTCTTGTAGGATGGATGCATAATCCAAATAGCCTTGGCTAAAGCTTTGTGGGTGCTAATTAGACTCATTTGCACCATATTTTTCACTTGTAGGGACCATCGCTTCCAGGACAGCCAGGCCAAGGAAAGAAGATAGGTCATCGAGGAGTTGATGCTTCTGGTGAAACCACCTACAAAAAGGTTTGTCCCTGTGGTGTGGGGACCAATAGAAGCTGGATCCCGAGATTAGTGATAGCACAGCTGGGCTTTCCTGGGTTAGTTTGTTAGTGTGCTGCCAGTCTCATGTAGATTTTAGGCAGTACTCTTGTATAACCTCTCTGCTTGCAAACCTTCAGAAAACCTAAATCCATCTATTCAGCAGCTGGTTGAACTTGTTTAGCAGAACGTAGTGTCCAGGGCAACTCCTTAAGAGTCTCAGCAGGGCTGTACTGTAATGCAGGGAATATTTATCGCAGCGATCTGCTGTGCAAACCTTGTAGCCTGCTCTTTTGTTTCCACCAGACTACTTCATCCACCCTGAAGGGAGCCATCCAGCTAGGGATTGGATATACAGTCGGCAACCTGAGCTCCAAGCCAGAGAGGGATGTCCTGATGCAGGACTTCTACGTGGTGGAGAGCATCTTTTTCCCAAGGTAAAGAGGACTAGGAACCAAAATGAAGGGATGAGTTAATTTTCCTGACACCAGTTTTTCAAGAGAGCTTCCATCTGTCTGTGGATCACAGTGATGGATGCTCTGAATATTTTAAATATGCATCTCTTTCATAGAAAAAATACAACAGTGGGAAGTGTTAGATTCTGCAGTGCGCTGGCTTGCAAGCAAGTACAATGTGAGATGCAGAACCGAATTCCTGGGTTTGTTAGGTGTGTTTTTTCCTAGTCTGCCTACAATGTTTTTCTAGAAACAATATCCCATTTGAGATGGAGAAAACTCTTTCTGGAGACTCCCTGATCATGGGGGTAAACAAAGCTCATAAAACCCATGTTTGTGGTTAAGTACATTCAGCTTGAGAATGCTATTCCGTGCACACCTTGGAGGTAGATATTGGCAGATGGATTAAGACTTTATTTCTATGTTGACCTGCCACAGGAAAAAAAAAGAGTTGTATTGTTCCTAAGGTATTTTTGCAAGGCTCAGTTTATCTGTAATATGCAGCAGTCTTGATGTGAATGTGCAGATTTGGTCCTCATCTAGTGTCTGTCCTGTGCAGCGAAGGAAGCAACCTCACTCCGGCTCACCATTATGCCGACTTCAGATTCAAAACCTACGCTCCTGTGGCTTTCCGATACTTCCGAGAGCTGTTTGGGATTCGTCCGGATGACTATTTGGTATGGATATATTACTGGATTTCTGTCTTTCCTGCTTTATTTGAGTTGGTAACACTAAATCAAGGCTCTCAGCTAATCTTGCTGAAAAGGGGACAGAGAAGAGCCATCGCTCCGATCCCAGCAAGGAGTGGGAACAGGCTGTGGCCTTAGAGCCTCTGCTCCTGTTTGGAAGGATTCCAGTGAGAGTCCCAGCAGGGACTGCCACCCTTGAGCCAAAATCCTCACCTCCAAAGAGGTAACTGCCATCTTTTGCTGGAGGGAAAGGAAATCTGATGTAAGGGAATGCAGTCTGCGTTACGTTGCAGGGTTCCCTCTCTGTTTCTTGCGGTGACAATAACTTACTTTGTTTACAAGCCAAAGCATCCTTGTTCTGCTGGGTGCAACCCTGTAACGTCTCCTGGGGCTCTGAGGACAAAGATGGGAATTTTGCCTTGTATGCTCACTCAAGAACTATGTGAATGCAGTTTAGTTAATCATCTTAGGAAGCCAGAAGAAATTCCAGCCTGTTGTTGCCCTCAGGAGGTTCTTCAGAGCTAGAAAGGCTGTTTTAAGCCTAGCCAATAGGAAAGGTAACGAGACTTGGGATACTCTGTCATCAAATTTTGTCCCCTGAATGTCCATGCACCCCCCTCCCCCCCTTCAATAGCCCTTTTTTTCTAACCCCAACTGTACGCAGGGGTGATTGTCAGAGAAAACATGTGAGTTCAGACAAGTCTGTGTCATTGCACGGCTCGATGGTGGCACCCCATCTGCCACCCCACATAATGTTGGCAGCTCCAATGAGTGATTCAAAACTTGGGTGAGGCAAAGAGCCTGCCTCAGTTTCAAAGGTCACAGCTCTGATTTGTTGCTGCTTCCCTTGAGTCTCTCTTGCCTGCCACAGCAGCAAATGCCTTTAATTATGCATGAGATAATTAACTTGATAAAGTCTTGGATCTTTAATCTCTGCAGTGCTGAAAGTTGTTTTCAGTACGTAATGATGAGCGTTTAATTTATTGCACTGATTATGTCCGTTACACATCCAACTACCTTCTCCCCCTCTTACGTCTTTGGTGGCAACTCCAGCACAAAATTGCCTTGAACCCACTTGATGTTTGCAGATATTTTGGGGTTGGTACCTGGCTGCAAAGTGTTCTACGCTCGTGCTTGTGCGTTCTCCCTCTGCTGCTAGGCCTGCCTGAGGATCTGCTGTTTGCATCCTCATGTCTACAAATGTCCTTCCAGGCCAAATTCCACATAGAATACCCCTTGCTGCTCTCACATTCCCCTACTCCTGTTTGGGGACCTGGGCTGGTACTTTCCATGTGCTCCCAGCAGTGCTGAGGAGGTGAGACATGGCTATAAAACCTGTATCCAACCAGGGAACCTGAGGCCAGAGGAGGCTGCTGAGAAGAGCCAGTGCATTTTGTTCCCCCCAGCACAGGGACATGTGGTACCCTGAGCAGACTGTCAGATCTCTTAAAATCCGAGCTCTCCATCCGTGCTTGTGGGAACGTGCTGAAAGAAGCCCAAATGCGATACACATGTCCCCACACAATGGGGAAAGATAAGATGTCATTATGCAGCTCGGATGTTGCTGAAAGCAGAAGATTAGCTTGATTCTGAGCAGTTGGGATGCTCTGAACTGTAATCTTGCTCTCTAATTGTAAACTGTCCATCAACTGTGCTGCTTAGACCTACCATATGATGAAAATAATGCTCATTTCAGCTTTGCTGCCTCTTAAGATCTTGCAGAGACACTGCACGCTGTGGAAGGCCTTGAAGGACGTGGAACTTGGTATGGAATGACTTGGGGCTAAAGACTCTCTTCTTTCCCTTTTCCTCCTTAGTATTCGTTATGTAACGAGCCTCTGATAGAGCTGTCGAACCCTGGTGCCAGTGGCTCCCTCTTCTATGTCACCAGTGACGATGAGTTCATCATAAAAACTGTGATGCACAAGGAAGCTGAATTCCTGCAGAAGCTCCTCCCTGGCTACTACATGGTGTGTATCGTCCTGCATCTTGGATCTGGCTTGGGTTTGTAGTGATGATGTTTCTGTCCTCAGCGTTGCATGGGGCATGTCACCCACATGGCTTTCTGGTGGCCTGTTGCCCTGTCCCTTGACTACGTTAACAGTGTCATGAACCTGTCCCAGAAGCAGAGACCCTGCCGATTATTTGCAAATCTAAGGCAGATAGCTCGTGGACATGTTCTGACCTGAAAAAGACTTCCCAGGTGGCTGCTTTTGAGGGTCCCGAGATGGCAAATAATAAATCAAAATATAACCCCAGGGCCTAGAAAGGTGTATTAGCCAGTAACCGTGTCTCTGCACAACTATATCAGAGGATCCAGCTCTATAAATGTAGCTTTTGAAATCTAGGTAGGGCTACCCTGAGCACCAGGAAAGTGATACCTGCTCCAGCACTCAGAGTTTGTGAGGCACTGGGGTACTACACGTCATCTCTCTGCGGCTTTGGGGAAACGCACCAGTGTAAAACGAGCTAGTGAAAAGGGAGCAGCATGGTTACATCCTTAGTTAAGCTGGAAAAGTGACCTTTGCTTTTGGTCTTGGCCGCCACTGTGATGCTTTTAGCTCACACGTGTGCTCAGCAGCGCACAGCGAGGAATCACTCGCATGCCTCGTTAGGCAAGATGAGATGAGAGACTTGGAATTTTAATACAGTTTTGCTTCTGACACCTGTCAGAGGATCTGTCAGGTCTGTCCTTTCTTTTGTAGCGTGCCGGGACGTTCTGTTTCCTTCCTAAACTTCCCCAAAGCTGAACAAGCAAATCACGCCTGTCATGTCATTTCTAATAATACAGCTGCCTAAAAAAGGACCTGATGGCAGAGCAGGATATCCGTGCTCTCTGGCCAGTTGTGTTTTGTAAGATGACTTTAAAAGATGGGGAAAATTGATGATGTTTTGTTAGGAATATTGTAGCCCTTGTTTATTCTGGGCCACAGAACAGCTCTTGATTTCTGACACTCCTAAATGGAAGATAGATGATATTTTTAAACTTGAAGTTCCCACTTGTTTGTATTTATTTCTCCTTCAGTTTGCTCTCCCATTTTTAGCTGCTGTTGATGGGGAAGGCAGGGAATTTCCGGACTTGGTTGTTTGCCCGGAAAGATCTGAACATCTGATTCCATATATTGAAGGCATAGTGGTATTTTCAGGTCCTAAAGCCATGGAAAGGCAAAAATTTGTCACATTTATGGAGTGAGCTTTCCTCCAAAGTTCAGAAAAATCTCTAATTGAAGAATCCCTAATCTGCTGACAGTTCCAAGCTCCATTAACATTGGCTCTTTATTGAACACAACAGGAGTCTTCTGCCAAAATGACCTTTTCCTGATGCTTTTCCAACCCTGCTGCAGAACCTGAACCAGAACCCACGGACACTGCTGCCAAAGTTTTATGGACTCTATTGTGTGCAATCAGGAGGCAAAAACATCCGTGTGGTCGTGATGAACAACATTCTGCCTCGCGTGGTGAAAATGCACCTGAAATTTGACCTAAAAGGCTCGACCTACAAACGCCGGGCATCCAAGAAAGAAAAGGAAAAGTCCAGCCCCACGTACAAGGACCTAGACTTCATACAAGACATGCCCGAGGGCCTCATGCTGGATGCAGACACCTTCAGTGCGCTGGTGAAAACGCTGCAACGAGACTGCCTGGTGAGGAGCGGGGGTTGTTTGGGAGCGGGTTAAGGAAGTTTGTGGCTCTCAAGCATGAGAAGTTGCTACTGACTGAGAACCTGGCTAGACCGCTGACTCCAAAGCAGGGATAAGCCCCTCCACTGCTCCTCCCTTCTAAAAGGAAAGCAGTGAAGTTGAGTCTCATGATAGTTTCTGAGAATTAAGACTGTTCATTCCTCCGATGCATCCAGTTGGGCAGTCTGCCTTTTTTTTTTTTTTTTTGCATCTGGGCTGTTTGGGCTAAAAACAAGCTATACAATGTGCAATGGATGCATGGTATAACCGTGCTACTTGTGAGTCCTCAGCCCTGTGGGTTGTGCAATGGTTAAAATCAATGAGCTCCAGAAACGCTCTGGCTTTGTCTAAAGAGCTGTTTGCTTGAATGTGGAGGTGCAATTCCAGGCTTTGGGGTCTCTGCTGCCTTTGAAGACACTTGTGAGCAATTGCTGTCCTGGTTTGTCTTTGTTCTCAAACTCACTACTAACCTGTAGGTGCTGGAAAGTTTTAAAATCATGGACTACAGCCTGCTGCTTGGGGTCCATAATATAGACCAGCAAGAACGGGAGCGACAGTCGGAGGGAGCGCACAGCACGTCGGATGAGAAGCGTCCCGTGGGACAGAAGGCCCTTTACTCCACAGCCATGGAGTCCATCCAGGGTGGAGCTGCCCGGGGGGAGTCCATAGACACAGACGACACGTAGGTGAAAATCTCCTTTTTTGCCCTGCTGGGAAGGGTGGAAGCGGAGGCTGGAGTAGTAAGTCCCTAACTGGGGCCCATGTGGGAAAGAGGCAGCGCTTGGGGAGAGCTGCTGCTGGCGACGCAGCATGTTGGGGAAGCCACACACAGCACCCATGACCATCCCTCTGGCTCCACGGACCAGGCCTGACAATAAACGATGGCATTTGCTGGATTTGCCACCGGCAGCCATGCTCCCTGAAACCAGCTGCTTCAGGTTCAAAGGGGATCAGTCTGGCTGGGGCCAAGAAATACTTTGGTGCTTCCAGTCTTTCAGATAGCTCTGTAATTGCAGTGGCCGAACGCCCACGTCCTCCTGAGCTGCGCTGGTATCAGCACTGCTGCTCCTTTCACAGGATTATGGATTCCATGAATGGGCATGGAAATACCCTCATCCTTGAAGATTTGCTGCCCTCATAGTCAGCCAGCTCATGCTGACTTGATAAATAATCTAGTCCCCAGGATGAAATAGGATTTTATGCTTTGGGAATCTTGGATACCCAGTGCACAGAAAATGCTAACAGCTGTATAATGGCTGGTGCAGGGAGCAGCTTGGGTGTGTGATAGGAGCTACCACCCAGGGTTGGTCCTCAGGTACCATCTTTATAAACTGCCCTGGGACACGTTCCCCTCCCAGTTGTATTTTATGATGCTTTTCCTGTGGGACTGACTTCAGCCTCAAGCTTGCACTCATGTCCTGGAGCCAGGAAAATCCGTGTGATTCTTTTCTGGCCCAGGTGGGATTATTGCCATGCAACATGTGCCCTTGTCCTGCTGTTTTGTGTTTGAAGGGATCCAGGCAGGCAGTGGCTTCAGGGACACCTTGCCCAGGATGGTCTGGGTCAGCAGGGAATTTGCCAGGCTCTGCACAGGGCTTTTCTCACTGGGATTTTCTCTCACCTGCAGAATGGGAGGAATCCCAGCGGTGAATGGCAAAGGGGAGCGTCTGCTGCTACACGTAGGAATCATAGACATCCTCCAGTCATACAGGTGAGAGCTTTGCAGTCCTCTGAGTCTCTTAACATCTGTTTTAATACTGGATGAAAGCAGGAAGGTTTTCCTCTCCTGAAGAGTTTGATAATGAGCAGACAGGCTACCTATAGCAGCATCCAATGCACATCAGGGGCTGTGAATTTTTATCTCGTCCTTAGAGCAGCTGGTGGCACAGAGCCATTCTTCTAAGGTATAATGAGTTGCTCATAGACTAGTTCCCTACATCCATGCCAAGAACGGGGAGCGCTTCCCCAAGGCGGGAGCTGTTTTTCTGCCCCTCTTGCAGCCTGCTCCTTGTTGCCCGTGGCAGTGCTGACCTGCGCTGATGCTGCATGCACAGCTGCCCCTTCCTGGCTGGAGAGAAGCTGTGCTCCAGATGAAGAGGGAATTATTAGCAACTCTATTCTCTCTCCTGTGCAGGGTATGAAAAGTGGCTTAGATATCAAGTGCAGACCTGAATCTGATTTCTCTCCACTTCTCCTCTGAAATTAGGTTCATCAAGAAGCTGGAACATACCTGGAAGGCCCTTGTCCATGATGGGGTGAGTGTACACAGGCAAGAATTGTGCCGGCCTCAGTGGGGCCACCTGCCTTGGCTTCTTCTATACTAATTGGTGCTGATTATGTCACTATTTTTAGTGCCTGAACTGGCTGAAGTGGATGAAAGGAATAGTTCCTACCCCTTATTCCTGTGGTGTAGTACCACTTATTTCCAATCAGAAACAGCCTTTGCTTTAGAGTTTTAAACTGAAAGCAGAGTGTGCTTTCAGGTGTGCGAACCCCTGAAGTGTGTGGAAAACCCTGTCTGAATTTTGGTGTCCGTGACAAACACAGACATATCCAGAGGTGCTTTGAATGTCAGCCAGCAAAGCTGGAAGAAACTCGACAGATGTGATCATGCCAATATTCCACATATCTCGGAGGCCTAAAAAGGAATAAAATTGCCAAAATCCATTATAAAATTGTAGTGAGAATGTAATCAAATGCAATCAAATCAACAGCAACGCTTCAGGTTTATAAATAGCATTAATCAGATCATTTCAGTCAAATCTTTCCATTTTAAGGACCTACAGTGCTAAATGCTGCTGTGCAGGTTGTATTGATTTGTTACAGAGATTTCTGCCTTGGAAGATGAGTTTTAAATGAGGCATTTGCTTCTTGCCTTTGCAGGACACAGTGTCAGTACACAGACCGAGCTTTTATGCAGAGAGATTCTTCAAGTTCATGACCAACACGGTGTTTCGAAAGAATTCCTGTAAGTGTCCATAGTCCAGGAGCTGTTTTCCGTGCAATGGGGGAGAGGCAGAACCTTATCTGCATCTTGCTGCTTCAGTCTGGGTGGAAAACTGCTGGGCTGGAGTCTGAGCAGGCTTTGCCACTACAGAATAAATAAAAGCTGGGCAACTTCAAAGCCCCACGATTGTCACAGCCCAATTTGCCCTGCTCAGGCTGTGACTTGGGAACTTTCCATGCAGCCTGGCCACAGAGATCTGTCTCCAGGAGATGGAGCCTGCAGAGCACACACGTATGTCACGGGGCAGAGACCACTCCCTACACAGGAGAGGCTGCATCACAGAACTAAGCAAAGGTGGTTGCTGGTGGTGGCAACCTCCTCCTCATTCACTCTTCTCCTCTAGCTCTAAAATCATCCCCCTCGAAGAAAGGGCGCAGTGCCTTGCTAGCTGTCAAGACGTCTGGTCCAACCGCTGCATTTTCGGCTAGCCAGCTTCCCTCGGAGAAGGATGAGACCCAGTATGATCTCCGTGCAGCCAGGAGTTACCCCACGCTCGATGACGAAGGTAACGGTCTCGTGTGGTGGCTGATGACAGCGTGATTACCCTCTCTCTCCTAGCAGTTCCTTAGGTCCTCCCCTGTTCTCGTTCAGTTCCCCACTGTGCACCAAACACACATCATCTTTGATGAATAGTTCTTCATTCCCTGTCTTGCTGTGCTTTGCAGGTGCTAAACTTAACCAGGGCAGGGGAGAAGGTAAGAATATACTGTTTTGTCCCAGCACTAGCAGTTAGTTGTTTTAGGGAGGCAACATCTGTGCAGTGGGGAAAAAAAAAATCCCCTCGCAGCGCCGTGTGGTTCTGCAGTAAAAATGGTTGCTAGCATCTCTGCTGCAAGGCAGCCGTGCCAACTGGCACCAGCATTCATAACCCAGATGCACTCAGAAAGTTGGTTGGTTGAATTTTCCACCCTTGGAGAAAGGGGACTGAGAGCTACAGGCCTCTACTGTCAATATTTGGGTCATTATAAGGGGGCAAGATCTTGTCTTTGCAAAAAGGCAAAGAGGTTTGCTTCTTTGCTGCCTGGTCATCGCTTTCATCTGCACTGGATTTGTAGACGAGTGGTGAAAGGCGGGGTTCCTTGAGTGTGTACGTGTTAGATTTGTAGCTGTGCAAAGCAGTGAGCACTCAGTTCATCTCTTAATTCACTTGGATATTTATCTCTGGCAGTCCAAGCCTTTAATCCAGCTTTGCTTACCAGTGAGATGTTTTCGTTGGTCTTAGGTTTCCAGTAGCATTTTTAAGTTCCTCCCAAGGGGTAACCTGCTGTCTGTTGGGCAGGACGTGGAGCTTAGTGGCCATCTCTGGAGGAAACCTGTTGTCCTAACCTGCCTTGGGACAATCTGCTGCAGTCCTGAACCCAGCTAAGCTTCCTGTGTGCTTGTAGTTTTAAGTGGCCAGTGTCGTTGCAGGTGTGCGGTGATGGTGCAGTGGCCTAGGCGGTAGTTAAGGTGTTGGTGTTTGACTACTCATTTTCTTCCATCCTACACTTCTCCCTGCCCTCTGCTTGGGCCAGCAGGCAGGCCAGACCTGCTGCCCTGCACGCCGCCTTCCTTCGAAGAAGCTACCACGGCCTCCATAGCCACGACACTGTCTTCAACATCCCTCTCTGTTCCCGAGCGATCCCCCTCGGAGACGTCGGAGCAGCCCCGGTACAGGTGAGGACAGCACCCGTGTCCCGCTCCCGCCAGAGCCAGGCAGTCGCCGCTCGGCTTCACGCCGCAGATCTCGGCAGGCTGCCCTGTGTTCTGGAATGCTAATGACCGCTTTTAATTAAATCTCTCCTGGGAGCAAGCAGACACAGCTTTGATGGGATTAATTATTGCTGGGAGAAGTGTCAGCTGTTAAGTAGAACATCTCCCTCATGGGGTGGGGAGTTGGATTTGGGGGCACTGTAGGATTTCTGTCTTAAATCGCTCCTCCAACTGCACTGTTTTGGTGTCTTTCTGCAGGAGGCGCACACACTCCTCGGGGCAGGACGGCAGGTGAGAAAAGTCACATTTCCTCTTAAGCTGCTGCATCAAGACCTCATGTTTGTCCCTGTGCAAAGGACAAGGAACACTTGGAAGGCTGAGTGTGAATCTCTGCAGAGCCAGGACTGGGGTGGTCCTCTACGGCTTGATGAACTTCATGCCATGAAACGTTCCCATTTTTTATACAGATTTTTCCTCACATGCAGGTCTCTGAGATCACCTGTAGTAGGTGGCTTGAACACAGCACCAGTGTGACAGAAATTATAGAGGTGTCTGGATTTAGAAGCACATATTATATAATTAGCTTGTATAATTTTGCACCAGTAAAGCTGATTCGATTACCTGTGTGTCAGAAGAATCTGAATGAAGACCCTGCATTTTTTTTCTCTTTTTTTTTTTCCATGGGTTCCTAGGTTATCTTGTACGTGTTATAGATGCAGGTTTTGAAATGGACTCCAGAGACTCTTTTGGGGGCTATGGCATACCTAGAGGAGCCACTGGACAGACTCACGTCCTCTTTCTGCAATCAATATCTGGTGCTCTAGAGAAATGACAATTTGCAGCACCTCGCAGACATGCCACGCTAGATTTTAATGGGACCCAGGAGGTATTTCACCACCTGCCCAATTCATTGCCTGAAAATGCTGCAAATCGGAGGCTTAAACTCAGATACCTGTGACGAGACCTGCCAGGCAAAAAGCAGTGACTTCATCCATGCTCCCTTTGTACTTAATGGAGGGAGCTGCCGTCCGGATGCAACTGCTCCCCTGAAAATAGGCCAGGTGAATCATGTCCTAGAAGTACTTGTCCCTTGACAGTACAGGCAGCTCAGTGATTTCCTCGGGGACAGATATCTCTATCACAGACTCGCCACAGTAACAGCCCCCTTATGGATGTGGCTTTTGTTACTTTTTTTTTAATTTGTTTTGTTTTTTTTTCCACCCCGTGTCTTCCTTTCTGGTGCTGCTGTTTGTGTGTGTCACTTCTAGGGGAGCAGGGACCTGCATATTTGTAAAGCGCTTCAGGATCCTCTGGTGAAAGCCGCCGCAAGAACAAAGCCATTAGCACACGATTCGCAGGGAATTTACATTCCTGAGCTGCGATGAAAAGGCCCTTATCCAATTTTCTCAAGCCTGGAATGTGTCACACCTCTGAATGACTCTAATCTGCTGGGGAACCCTGCGGGTTTCTGAAAGCCGCCAGGCAAGGAGGTGCCCCAGCGCTGAGCAGGGCTGCCGCCTGCCGGCCCCAGCTCCCCGCTCCCGGCTGGGCACGGAGCAGAACGCACGGAGCTCTAACCCTGCAGCTCCTTCCCTTGGGCCATGCCCTTGGCTTGGCAAACGCTGGTTCCTCCTTCCCATGGGGGCTCTAAAACCAGCCCTGCTAACATAAGTAATTACTTTAATAGCCTGGAATAATAAATTGAAGGCAAATGGCTCCTGAGCATGCAGAAGAATCTTGTGTTAATGCTGGAGCAGCTTGATGTGGTAGGATCTTCAGAGGAGGTCAGAGGCTTTGGCCCTTTAGTTGCTGATGGACACCAGGATCTCTCTAGGCAGAGACGTTTTCCTCAGAGACCAATTCTCCCTTTTCCTCCCATGTCCACTTTGACATTACCCGCCTTTTCTGCAGCACTGGCAACCTAATCTCTTTCTTTTTGTCCTCTTTTTCTCCCTTTGTGGTTTCAAGAGCTGCAGTTTGAAGGGACTTGCCTTTTTCTCTGGGAATTTGGGCCATATGAAATCTGAGTCCTGGAAAGTCCCGAGCTGCAGTAAATGGTTCGGTCCCTTCTGTGAGCATCGTGCTGTGAGTGGCTGCCATGAGCAGAGCAGCCCAGCTCACACCTGCAGTCAGCTGCAGCGTGAGAGGTTCGGGGTGACTTATCCTCACCTGAAACTGAGGACTGTGTATGAGTAGGGCTGGCATAGTGCCACAGTGAGCAACTGGGCCTGTGTGTCTTTGGCTTTCCAGGTCGCAGGAGGAGGTACGGGCTGAAGAAGAGCTTCAGCAGATCAGCATTGAGCTGGAACCCAAGTGTGACGTGGAGATCGTAGCTCCTGAGGAAGAGGAGAAAGAGTGAGTGAGGGTTTGACGGCGATGCAGAGCCCTGCCATGTGTTGTGTCATCTGTGGGGTTTTGTGCCGGGAGCTGGCGTGTTTGGTAGGTTGCCGCCTTCCATGCAGAGAGAGGTGCTCCTCTAGACTGCTGAGCACTGCTGCTTCTGGCCTGTCCTCATCCAGTCCTCCTGGATGTGGCAGTGGAGCATCCATGTAGTAAATCAGTTTTACTTGCTGCTTTTTTGGTCACAGTGACTTGACTCTGTCCTTTCTTCCCCCTCTAGAGAGGCAGCCTCCGCCTGTGCCATTGTCACATCCGCAGCTACCATAGAGGTGGAGACAGCCAGCCAGGCCTCCGAGCCCGCCAGCCAGGCCTCGGATGAAGATGATGTGCCAGTCACAGATATATACTTTGTAAGATACCTTCTCTGTCTGGTTATTAGGGGTATAACATGAATGGTTGGTCTGAATTCAGCAGGCGAGCAAGGGCGGTGACTGCCCTGTGCCACTGAGCACCTCAAGATCTTATTGCTGGACAGGTTTTTGAACCCAGGGAACTGGATTGGCCCTTGAAGAACTCAAAGCAGCAAGTCAGGGGGCCCAAATGGGTGACACTGCTGATGTAGATGAAGCCAGATGTGCTACGCATCAGCACAGACAGGCTACACTAGGCCCGCGTGTTCCCTCCGGAATGAGCCAGGATGCATCTCCTTCCCTCCCTAGGCAGAGCTGCTGCTAGAGCGAGGATGGAGACTGTTGCAGGGGGGTTGACCTCGGGCTCTGGTGAACTTTGGCTTTTCCTTTCCCTGCAGGCAGATGCATTAGATGAAGCAGTGGAAATCTAGTACAGAGCCAGGGAGTAAGTGAAGTTGGTTGGCAGCAGAGTGTGGTGGAGCCTGGGGCTGGGTTCCTCAGTCAGCGCCTGCAATGTCTGAGCAGCTTCTGCAGCCTGGAGAGGAGCTCAGCGACATGAGCCTGTCCCCTGGGCACCAGAAGCCCCGCGGGGTGAAGGGTCTGTCCTGTGGCAGCTCTTCCCCCACGTCCTGGCCCTGCAACCTTCTCCCTGAGAGCTGGTCAGCTCCTCCCTGCTCCAGCCCATTGCTGTCGGAGATGTGGCAGTAGAGCAGAGCTGAACCCTGTGATAAGCTCCTTCGGGCTGACCTAAAAACAGCAGCGTTTGGCTTGCCCTGTGCTTGCGTGACTCTGCTGCAGAGCTGCTCGCTCGTTGCCGAGTCGTTTAGAGGCTCGTGGGAGCTGCAGAGGGAATCAGCACCATTTTAAGAGCGTGTCTGTTTGGGATTTTATGCATGCGGTTCAAAATGCAAACAGCTCCCTCTAACACTGGCTGCTCTTTCTCTGCCTGTGGACGGCAGCTGTGTGCAAGCTGCCTGCAGACACTGCCTGCTGCCCTGGCAAGTGTCTTCTAGCAAGGGCCAGCTCCTCTTGCACCCTGGCGCTGGGCGTACAGACTCCTCCTGAGTTCCCAGGGCTGCTGTTTTTCTGGAGGAGGGCGTCTGTGCACAGCGTGTGCTCAGGGAGAGCCTGACTGACTGCTCATCAGCATTTCACACTTCATTGGAGCCCTTGAGTTTTGCATTAAATGTGTGTCGTGTGCTGTGGAGTGTTTCCCCGTTGCTGGGATGAGGGAAAAGCTGATTTGGGTTCCCATGGGCGCTCTCTTTGGAAAGTCACTTGAACTGCCGCTCAAGTGAAACTGCAGCCGGGTGCAGCGGGGCTTGGACCACAGCTGCTCTATCGGAGCCTTCCAGGAGCAAGGATGAGAGGCTGCATGCCCAGAATTCGGCAAGTCCCAGGGGCCTGGGGTCTCTGGAAATCTGCTTGGAAAGGGGAAGCGCTTTATCCTCCTGTTCACCCCTGGGGGGCATAAAGGAGCCAGCCTGTGGCAGGGCACTGGGGCTGCTCTCCCCATGCACGGCTTTCCTGCCTGCCCATCCCTTCAGGCCTGGAGTTGCCCAACCCCTCGTTTTGCTTTGTCTTTCATCCTGTCTTTCACATCACCCTTTTCTCCTCTCTTTCCTTCCTCACCTCACTTGCCCTCGGGCCATTGCAGTTCACAGATGGGAGGTACTGGATTTACTCTCCCCGTCAGCGCAGACTCCGAACCACCTCGCTTTCCTCCGGGACTGTAAGTGACTCTTAGCACTAGCACATAGCGGAGCAGAGCTGCAGCTTTGAAACACTGGGGCTGGCAGCTCCACATCCCTTGGATGTCCTGGCTTTGTTGGGTAGATACAAACCAGCCTAGTGGATCTCAAGTAGGATCCTGAAGAAGTGAGGTCTCTGCCCGACTTGTGTTCAGGGTAGCAACATAGTTGCTGGCACAGGATGCTATAGTATCATCATATATATCCTGTGTAGATGATAGAGTGTCATCCAGGCCATGGACAAACTTGCTGGCACCAGAGCTGGCCAGAAGGTCGGAGGCATCTGAATGTTTGAGGTGATGTTGGGCTTAGCTTCCTTAGCCCAGGAAGCCAAAGTGAGATCCAAAGACCTGCAAGCTGTTTTGTAGGTAAAAATGTGGTTATGAATATGACATTTTAGGTCTCTGGCTGGTCCTTTTTTTTTCTGTTTTCTGGGACACTGACCAGCCTTTAAAGGCAAAGAAGCTGAGAGACACTGTTGGGGTCAGGGAAGGTTGGTGCTCCCCAATCCTTGCCAGAGTGGTGCTTCTGCTCCCTCCTCACTGCAGATTTTCTGTGAGCTATAAGGATTTTTATCTGCTCCCTGAAAGATGCAGAGAGTTCAGCATTTAGGGGCCAAATCCAGAGTTCAGGCTGCTCTGGGTTATATTTCTCTTCACAGTTTTGCAGAGATGATACCTTCCTCGGTGGGTAATGACAGTGTTATCAGGGCTGCAGCACAAGGTTTGTGTCCTGTCACTTCCTGCCTGTCTGGGACCAGGGCATGGTGGAGAGGCCGTGGGGTAGGCAAGGTGCGTGGGGAAGCGGGGACAATGCTCATAACCTGCTCCCCAGCTTGGCTGATAGCTTGAGAAAGGCTGTTCCCAGGCAGGCAAAGATCCTCTCCTTGCAGTTCCTCCTGCCCTCACCTGCTGGGTTTGGCAGCCTTGGCACCAGGAGGGTTATTTCCAGGTCCTGGATGTCCTTCAGCTCTGTGCTGGGTTTGCAGCTCTTGCTCTGCCTGCATCTAGGCTGCCCAAAGCCTCTGAAAGAGTCTGTCTGGAGCATGTAACTTGGAGTGGATGGAAAGGGTATGCAAGATGGGCTCGGTGTGGTGCTGAGCACACCTTCATTTCTAACGGAGCCCGAGAAGCTTCAGACAAGGACTTCTTTTCCTTCCTTCCTTCCTTCATTCCTTCCAGCTGCTAACACAGCTACAATTATTGGTAGGGTTCAGCATGTGGAGCCCAGTGCTTCAAAGCTCCTCTGGCTTCTTGTAGTTTCTTGTACCTCCCAGGCTGCTACTGCTAGTTCCTGGGCTGGGAACCTTCCCGGCTGCTTCCAGGTACCCCGCTCCAGTCGTTTCCTTTGCGAGCCTGGGTTCAGTCAAAGGGGAGATTTCCTCTCTCCTTCAGACTCAGGCACATCTCGAGAGCAGCCAGAACTGCTCCGCAGTGGAGGTAGATCCCCATGGGAAACACTGGACCCCAACCCTTGGCCCTGCCTGGGTTTCTGTGCTGTGTCAGAAGTGTTTTGTCATGTGCTGTGAGAGCCAGCTCCCCAGGGGCATATCCCCCTGCCCTCCTGTTCACGATTCACTTGCATTTTGCCTCCTTTGTTGTACCCATTCCCATCTCATTACCGTCTACAAAAGTCTCATCGCTGACTGACTGGCTCCTCTCTGTGACCACCGTCCACTGTGAGCCAACAGGCCCCTCTGCCTCCCTGCCTGGTCCACAAGGAAGTGGGAAGGCACCACAGGTTCCTCCCCAAAGCCCTCTCAGACCCACAGCTGAGAGCTCGTGAGCTGCAGGGGCTCAGAGAAATGGGGTGTTAGCTTGGACAGCGGCCTGGGTGGCAGAAGCTGAGCCCGCTGGCACCTCCAAAGCCCTAAAATCTGCCCCTGGACGGTGCCGGGGGAGGTTGTGCCACTCCCACTGTAGCCGGAGCAAGATCCACTGCCCGAGCTGCTGTCCCAGCTGGTGGGGAGCAGGGACATCCCGAGGACAAGGAAGGCTCCTTGCTGACACCCGGCGCGGAGCTCGGTTCTCTCCCTCCAGGTGGACAGCTGTTCTTACTGTATTGTTTCCTGCTCTTTTTATTTTTTTCTCCTTTTATTTTCTCCTCTTCTCTCCTTTGCTCCCTGCTCTGCTGCTGCTCTCCTTGCATTCTCCCCGCCGTCTCTGGCCACTCTGGCAGCCGACAGACGAGAGGAGTTGGGTTTACTCCCCGCTCCACTATAGCGCCCAGCTCCACTCTGTCTCCGATGAGGAGAGCGATACAGTAAGTGTATGAGCAATGTGTGCCGGGTGCCCGGGGGTCACGTTCGCAGCTCGAGGGATAAGCGGCCTGCGCAGCGGGGGGCTCTCGCATGGCCATGGCAGAGCTTGCTGCACCGCAGCTCAGGGAGGCTGCAAGGAAGACACCGATTCAGCTCAGCGGCGCTTCTGGCTCGTCCTGAACCGTTCAGTGCAGTGAGAGCTTGGGGATCTGAAGCACGCCAGTCGCGTTACCGGAGGGTGCAAAACGAGCAGGCTTCTCTCTTCATGTTCCTTTTGATTCTGGGGCTTTAGCTGGGCTCGCATCTAGCTGAGCGCAGGGCTTGGGCGTTGACTCTCTTCTCTCTGCCTCTTGCAGTAATCTCTATGCAGACACAGAAGCCCCAGAGAGCAGCGATTCCCTCTGCAGGTCGATGTGTTCCCTTTTCGTTGATGCAGTCGTTCCGGCGGGATGGGGAAGAGCTTCCTGACACCAGTATTGCTGCACTGCAGGATCCCAGGCACTGCATTTCAGAATGGAGCAAAACTAACCACGTAGTCCTACTTACCCCAGACGTGGACAGCAAAGAAACCACCCGCTCCCCTGCAGCTCCCAGCAGAGAAGTCCAGCTGCGTGTCGAGAATCCTGGGTAGTAACACAGTGTTTTCCAAACGTGCACTACCGTAGCTACCTATCCATGTGTGATACTGTGAACCTTTTTAATTTTTTAATCATGTATTTATTTCTTTATCTTTGCACAGAGACAGCACAAATGTGCTTTTTTAAACATTTAGTTTACTGCACTTTTTTTTTTCTTTTTTTTTCTTTTTTTTTTGGGTTGTCACATATTTGTGCAGCAGAAAGGAGTGTGAGACCTCACTGGGGACTTGGTAGGACCAGGATGCTGGGGAGGGCAGGGCCCAGAGTGGCTTCCTTTGAGCGTGGCCTAACCAGGCGCCGGAGCCAGGCGGGTTAAGGCCATCCCGGCTCTGCCGTGGTTTGGCTGAGCGACCCAAGGCAAGTCACGCAACCGCTCCGTGCCTCGGCCTCCCCTCTGCTAGTGGGTGTGCGGTACCCGCTTCCGTTAGAGCACTTCGACCTTGGGATGGAAGGTGCTATGTAAATGCAATGTATTAAAGGCCACTGAATAGAATCGCTCCCATGTTACAATAGTCCAAAGCAGCCCTGCCAATTTACCTGCATTGCAGCACTGCTAGTGACTTCTCTTGTCTGTGACACTGTGCGGGGGAAGACGGTGGTTCCCGGCTCTTGGCGGTGGTGGTGGCTCCGGCCGTCATGGTGGCTCCTGCCTTCAGCACGTGCTGCTCTGTGTCACCCGGCCCCTGTGCTCGGACTCCGTGCTTCGTCCTGCACTTGCTGCACCCCTGTCTGCCCCAGGCTGCCGCCCGGGGCCAGGCACGGACAGAGGAGAACGGAGTGTCCCCATGGAGCAGCGTTGCCGCGCGGAGGATTCCCGGCTCTGCACAGCCCCGCGTGGCATTTGCCCGGACACTGCATGCAACTGGAGCCGCTCGGCACTGTGCGTGCTCGTGGCTGGATCCGATGGACGAGTAATGGGTCACAGGACACTGAGTTCACTCGTATCCTCCCTCGGGGCAGTCAGGGAGACGCACATGCGGCCGCGTCCTGGAGACACTAACGGAAGCCCGGCCCGGATTGCGCCAGGTTCTGCTGTGATCACGGACTCTGTTGGACAAAAAGCTGGGAGACTCATGCTGCCTATTGTAAAATTGCTGCTTTGGATGTCTGTGCTGGGGGTGGGAGGGCTGCGCTCAGAGGGGCACGGAGACGAGAGGCGGGTGTCACCCGGCAGGATGTGCCTAGTCCCAACGCTGCTCTGTGCAGGGTGCCGTGGCGATGCCTGCAATTCCCTGGGGAACCTCCACTCCTCCCTGAGGGAAGAGACATCCTTTAGAGCTAGGGAGCTACTTGGGCCTCGTGTGTAGGCCTTTCTCCGGAGAGACTGTCAAAGGTCTCCCCATTCCCATGCTTCCCTCTTCCATCCATCCTCGGGATGCCTTGTGGAGGAGTGTGGAAGTGGGACCCTGCTCTAGGGGCTCCGTCCCCTCTGATCTGTCCTCTGCTCGGGTCCAGTTCCTTCGGGTCCCAGAAGGTGACAGGGCTGCTGAGAAGCTCTTCCCATCTGTGCCATGGTGAACTTGGCAAGGACCTTCATCAGCTAAGGTAGTTTCTTGCCCCAAGGTGGAGACTCTGCCTGTCACCTGCGGCCACTTGAGGGGACAGGCTGTTGTCTGCGCTGCTCTCGGAGGACAGGCTGGGCTTCTTGCAAGCTGCTGCCGTTAGATGTAATCTCTATTTACCAGAGTATCAAAAATGTTCCACAGAAACTCCCCTTTCAGTAGCTACTTGACCGCGAGGAGCGTTGGCAGGCTGGGAAGGAGCTCTTAAATCACCGCGTCCTGGGGACGTTGCGAGCCGTGGCGTGGGCAACGGGCTCGGGAGACGTGGGCTGCGTACGGAGATCCTCGCCCCGGGGCCGGGAGCAGGAGGCTTCAAACAATGTTAGAAATGTTGTTGTTTTCCTCCGAAAGCACAGAACAGCTGCTGGGAGGAAGGAGGCCCCTGGGAGCTGCTCTCGGTTCTGCACAGGAAAAAATGTGGTGCTGGGGAGGAACCCAGGAGGCCGCCAGGACTGGCTGAACCCCTGAGTCCCCCCTGCCCTGCTGCCACCTCAGCTAACACAGAGCATCTCTCATCATCTGAGAGCAGGCACTGAAACTTCATCCCCTCCCCTCATTTCAGGGGGCCTGAGGCTGCTCCACGTGCTGTGGAGGCCGAACGGCAGAGCCGGGGGCTTGTTCTGCGTCTGTCCCTCGGCCTTCAGCTCCTCGCTGCCCCGGGGGACAGCTCCAGGGAGCCTGGGGACGGCTCTTCCCCGCTGCACCCGCTCCCTGGGGCGGGCTGGAGCACAACGGGAGGAGGGAGTAGGGAAGAAGAAGGCCCAGGAAGCAGCGTGGGCCTCGGTGGGGGGCAGCACGAGTCCTGGCGCGTCCATGGTCCGCATGTGTCCGCCGCCCTCCTCCTCCTCGGTGCGTGGTGCTGCCTCGGGTGCTGCCGCCGGTCACTGCGGGGCCCTCGGTGCTGCCACCCCATGCAGGGAGGCCCCGGGTCTGCTCTGCTGTACGGGGTCCCCGGCCCAGCCCGGGGCAGCTCTCCGCTCGCAAAGCAGCCCGGGGGGCTCGTGCCCCTCCTGCAGGGCGGCCGGGCAGCACGGGGGGCTCGGACACCCTCGCCCGGTCCCTGCGTGCGGCCGGAGCTTCCTCTTCCTCCTCCTCCTGGGCTGCTCCTGCCCTGGCCCAAAGGGAAGGGCAGAGGCCGGGGGTGGCAGGAGGGCGGCCCCGTGTCACCCGCGCCCGGTACCGAAGGCGCGTGTGGGGCCGGGCAGGAACCGCCGGGCTGCGGCCCGGTTTCTCTCTCTTAAAGGGAATTACGCCGTGAAAACGTTTTTCTTCTCCCGTGGGGAGCCGGTTTCTCCGGAGAGCTGTAACTCGAGGCTCTGTGTCCTGGCGCCGGGATAAAACAGCCTGTTCTCTGTGTGGTAACCGCGCCGGAGCCGCGCTGCCCGCCGCCGCCTCCCGGCGCGAGGCGGAGCCGCGGGCGGGAGCCTCGAGACGCCAACGGGAGCTCCGGGACGCAACCGAGAGGCCAACGAGAGCCCCAGGACGCGCGCGGGACCCGGCACGGAGCCATCACCCCCTCCCGCCCTCCGCGGCCGCCGGGGGCCTCGCGCCGGGGCTGCCTCGCGGCCGCCTGCGCCACCCGCCCGTCCGTTTGCGCGTGCGCGAGGCAGGCGGCGCCGGGGC
>PTEX01000246.1:982504-1003798 GCA_003342815.1 Eudromia elegans
GGCAGGCGGCGCCGGGGCAGCCCGTGACGCGCCAGGCAGCGGCGGAGGCCCCCGGCGGTGCCCATGGGGTCGCGGTCGCGCAGCCCGGCGCCGCGGCGCCGGGACCGGAGCCTCTCGCGCTCCGTGTC
This sequence comes from Eudromia elegans, assembly GCA_003342815.1. Classification (NCBI taxonomy): domain Eukaryota; kingdom Metazoa; phylum Chordata; class Aves; order Tinamiformes; family Tinamidae; genus Eudromia; species Eudromia elegans. Next base: position 982,633 of record PTEX01000246.1, read on the forward strand.
TGGCAGCCATGAGAGGCGGCGGCGCCGGAGCCGCAGTGGGGGACGCCACCGGGAGCCGAGCCCCGGGTGAGTGCGGGGGAGGATGGGAACCGGAACCGGGTCGTGGCTCGGCCGGGGCGGCGGGACGGAGGCCTCGCCGCGAACGTTTTTTTCTGCAGCCTTGGCGGCGCTAGGTGCGGTGGGAGGCCCTTCCCGCTGCCAACGGGGCTCCCGGGCCGGCGCCTCGCACGGGGCAGGCTCTGGTGCCGCCCCGGACCCGCGGCAGCTCCCGTTGCCTCCGAACCGGCCCCTGGGCCGAACCTGCCCCTCGTAGCGCCCGGGGCCGCCCGGCCAGTCCCGGCCTGAGCGAGTGGGGCCTTCACCGAGAGCCGCCTTGTCCCAGGCGCGTCCTGCCGGCCCTGCTCCCGTTGGGAGCCCGCGCTGAGCTCGGAACCCGGTATCACTTTTAACCCTTCCCCACCAGCTCCGACTCGGGAGACAAGAGGCAAAAATGGAACAAGAAGAAAAGCAAGAGCCGGGAGCGGCCCCAAAGCAGCCGGAGGAAGCATCGCTCCCGCTCCCGTGGCCGCTCTTCCAGCTCGGGCTCGGAGAGGGAGCGCAGCAGGAGGGCGCGGAGCTGGGAGAGGCGCAGGCGGAGAGGTGGCTCCGCGTCCTCCGTGTCCTCGGTCACATCCCTGTCCCCGCCGCGGTCGCAGGGCAGGGAGGAGCCGCCGCAGCTGAGCCTGCAGGAGCGCCTGAGGCTGAAAGAGGAGAAGAAGAAACAGGCGGCGCTCATGAAAGCCTTGGAGACCCCCGAGGAGAAGCGGGCCCGGCGCCTGGCCAAGAAGGAAGCCAAGGAGAGGAAGAAGCGCGAGAAGATGGGGTGGGGAGAGGAATACATGGGCTACACCAACACCGACAATCCCTTCGGGGACAACAACCTGCTGGGCACCTTCATCTGGAGCAAGGTGAGCACTCCCCCCACCTGCACGCCGTCCAGAGCAGTTGCGTCTGATCGTTTAGTGGGTTTTTTCCCTTGGCTTTTAAAGTTTAATGTCTGTAGGTGGGTGCAGGGTGGAGTGATCTGGAGGTGCTGGGTGCTGGGGGGTGGTCAGTGCTTGTGTTACCCCTCGTCAGGTCCGCAGCGAGTTCCGGTTCTTGCTGGGTTTGGCTCTCCTGAGAGGCTGCAGAAGTGGTGCTTGAGCGAGACAGCTTCAATCCCGTGGCAGTGGGGACAGTGAGTGTGGTGGCGTTTGCCACCCCCTGAGAGGCTGCACAGGCTGCTCTGCTTCATGGTTTATCTTTTGGTTCCAGGCGCTGGAGAAGAAGGGCATCAGCCACCTGGATGAGAAGGACCTGAAGGAAAGGAACAAGCGAATCCAAGAGGACAATCGCCTGGAGCTGCAGAAGGTGGGAATGGACACCGGGCTCCCTCCCGTGGACAGCCTGGTTTTCCCGGTCCCACACCTGGAAGTCACCTCCCTGTGCTAAGAGAGGTTGTCTGCAGGGTGTGGAACAGAGGTGCCACGCTTGAGACCTCCGTAGGGAAGCTCTTTTCTTGGAGCTGAATCCAACTAAGGAGGTGCTGAGGGAGGACAGGTGCCAGGTCACAAGTGACCCCAGGACAAGAGCTGAGGCTGTCATGCCCGTGTCCCCTGCCCTCCCGAGGGCTGGCAATGAGCACCCAACCCTCATCTAGCCCCTCTTCTGCTTCTCTGGGGAGCCCGGGGCCAGTTGCTGGGGCTGGAGCAGCTCCACAAGGATGTTCGAGGCTGTCTCCTGGGGTGTGTGTCCTTGGTGGGTGTCGCAGCCTCTGTGGCATCCTGCTTTGTGCTGTACTGAGCAGGTGAAGCAGCTGCGGCTCGAGCGGGAGCGAGAGAAGGCCATGCGGGAGCAGGAGCTGGAGATGCTGCAGCGGGAGAAGGAGGCAGAGCACTTCAAAACGTGGGAGGAGCAAGAGGACAACTTCCACCTGCAGCAGGCCAAGCTGCGGTAGGCGCTGGCCTCACGGGGCACCCTGGGCAGCCGGGCATTGCAGGCACCGCTCACCAGCCCTCTCCTCTTGCCCAGCTCCAAGATCCGCATTCGGGACGGGAGGGCGAAACCCATTGACCTGCTGGCCAAGTACATCAGCGCGGAGGATGATGACCTGGCCGTGGAGATGCACGAGCCCTACACCTTCCTGAACGGCCTGACTGTATCCGACATGGAGGATCTAGTGGAGGACATCCAGGTGCCGGGCTGCTGTGCCAAGGCTCTCTGCCTCATCCTTCTCTTTATCTGCACTCCCTCGCCCTTGGCAGAGCTCAGCCCATGGTCTGCTTGCCTGATGTCCTGTTCCCCTGCCTGCAGGTTTACATGGAGCTGGAGCAAGGCAAGAACGTGGATTTCTGGAGGGACATGACCATCATCACAGAGGATGAGATAGCCAAGCTCCGCAAACTGGAAGCCTCGGGGAAAGGGGGAGCTGGTGAGTGGGAGGGTAGAGCCCACGGCACAGGTGGATGTGGGAGGCTGTGGGAGGAATGGTTAAAACGGAGCATGGGGGATCCCCCTGCCTTCAGCCTGGCAGATATTCCCTGGTTGCTCCCGGGGGAAGTACTGGGTGGAGGATGTGGATTCGGGAGCTGTCTTCTGCTGAGCTGCCTGGGCGAACGTGGGCTGAGCAGCCATCCTTGCCTACGTGCACAGGGGAGCGTCGCGACGGCGTCAACGCCTCCGTCAGCTCGGACGTGCAGTCCGTGTTCAAGGGGAAGACCTACAACCAGCTCCAGGTGCTCTACCAGGGCATCGAGAGCAAGATCCGAGCAGGAGGCCCCAATCTCGACATCGGCTACTGGGAGAGCCTGCTGCAGCAGCTGAAGGCCTATATGGCCCGGGCCAGGTGAGAGCAGGGACTCGTCCCTCAGGCAGGGGCCTGGTGGGGAGCAGTGCAGACCTGCCAGGAGCAGCACTAGGAGGACACAATCCTGGAGTAGCTGATGGAGGTTTTTCTAAGCTGGCTGTTTTCTTCAAGAGAGAAACCCGGCTGGGCACTCGGTCCCTTCTCAAAGGGTTATGTTTGCAGCGAGCCGTCTTTATGGGAGGGTTATTGAGCCCAGTCGCTGCACAAAACTTGGCCGGTTTCTACCCGCTGCAGAGGTTGGCGCAGCCCTGGACACTGTGTTGGCGCAGAGCAGCCTGCCCAGGTCTGACCCGGCGGCTCTTCCCCCACAGGCTGCGGGAGCGGCACCAGGACGTGCTGCGCCAGAAGCTCTACAAGCTGAAGCAGGAGCAGGGAGTAGAGAGCGAGCCACTCTTCCCCATCATCAAGAGGGAGCCGCCTTCCCCCAGCGACAGGTACCCAGCCCCTCCCGGGCAGCGTGGCCAGCCGGGCCTTTGCGGTGGGCACCCAACCTGCCCTGTCCTTAGCCCTTCCCAGACCAGGAGGGCAGATGCAGCCTGGTGCTCTCATCCTCTGTGAGACAAACCTCCCAGAGGCCGAGAACTGAGGGTACCATCTCCCTCCTAGGTATCTCTTCTCTCTTCCCCCCAGACTGGAGCCAGAGGAGACCCTGGCAGTGCAGCCGGGACCATCCTCGGAGGCAGAGGCCGAGCCAGAGGCAGAGGCCAAGGGGGACGCAGAAGGGGAGGCTGTGCTCATGGAAGAGGACCTGATCCAGCAGAGCCTGGACGATTACGACGCGGGCAAGTACAGCCCCCGGCTCATGGGCACCAACGAGCTGCCCTTCGATGCCCACGTGATCGAGGCCGAGGAGGATCTGCAGCGGCTGCTGCTGCTGCGCCAGCAGCTCCAGGTCACAGGTAGGGGTTGTGCAGCCAGGCCCTGCAGCTGCTTCAGGGACGTGGGGCTGGAGCTCTACAAGAGCTGGGTCTGCAGTGCCCGTCCACAGCTGGACAGGCAGGGCGGTCCCCGGGTGGCAAAGAGGGCCGTGGCCTGGCCTGGGAGCAGGGAAAGGCACCTCAAGCTGCTGGTTTCCTTCATTGCCTCCCACATTGGGGCCTTCCCTGTTCCTGGCACCACCAGGAAGCCGTTTCAAAGGGCTGCGCACAAGAAGGAAACATTTTGGCCAAATGCCCTGGTGCAGCTCACTGCAGTGCCCACCATGAGGGCATGAGTGTGTCCCCATGTCCCTGCCCAGCGCTCGCTGGTGCCGGGCGCCCTCCTGGAGCTGTGTCCCTGCCAACCAGGCTGGTGGGCACTGCAGGACTGTCGTCCCTCCCCTCTCCTCGCTGCAGGTGACGCCACCGAGAGCACCGACGACATCTTCTTCCGCAAGGCCAAGGAGGGCATGGGCGCGGACGAGGCGCAGTTCAGTGTGGAGATGCCCCTCACGGGCAAGGCCTATCTGTGGGCCGACAAGTACCGGCCCCGCAAGCCCCGCTTCTTCAACCGGGTGCACACGGGCTTCGAGTGGAACAAGTACAACCAGACGCACTACGACTTCGACAACCCCCCGCCCAAGATCGTGCAGGGCTACAAGTTCAACATCTTCTACCCCGACCTCATCGACAAGCGCTCTACACCCGAGTACTTCCTGGAGGCCTGCCAGGACAACAAGGACTTTGCCATCCTGCGCTTCCACGCCGGGCCGCCCTACGAGGACATTGCCTTCAAGATCGTCAACCGGGAGTGGGAGTATTCCCACCGGCATGGCTTCCGCTGCCAGTTTGCCAACGGCATCTTCCAGCTCTGGTTTCACTTCAAACGTTACCGCTACCGGAGATGAGGGGCTGCTGCTCCCCGCTGGACCACTAGATGCAGGGTGGGGTTTGTTCCCTGTTCAGATGTCCCCAGGATGTCCCCTCTGCCTGGCCCTGCGCACTGGCTCTCACTGGGGCTTTTCCATCTTCTCTTTGCTTTTCTTCGGAGGGACCTGGAGACTCAGACGCAAATAAACGAGGGTTATTGAAGCGGTGGTGGGCACCGCAGCAGCCCCTTGGGGCAGTCCCTGGTGGCGCTAGCAACAGTTACTCCCTCTTCTTGTACTCTATTCTTTAGGAGCTGCCTTGGAGGAAGATGAACTCCTTGTCACCCCCCTGCAGGCGCTGTACCCCCTTTCCTGCTCCTGTACCCTGCCCCCCCAGTGTTCCCACCAGCTGTGCCAAACCCTTCCCCGGGGGATATTCCCCAGCTGGAGTTGTGACCTCCCCCAGGCCCCGCGCGCTCCCTTGGGGCCTCATTTCTGGCATGTCCCTGCTGGGATCCGGCTGCCCCCGGCTGGGAGCACGGCCCTGCCCCTGACCCTGGCTGCGGGATGAAAGGGAGCGAGGCCCGCGGGCGTCAGCGGAGCTGGCGAGCGGCAACGAGGCGTTAGGGGTGACCGGGACGTCGCTTCACAGAGCAAAATCCCTGCTCCGGGGCCTGGAGCGCCGCCCCTCGCGCCCGCGCGGCTCTTGCTCCCGACGGTGCAGGGAAGGGATGAGAACGGGCGTTCCCGCGCCCTGGAGCAGCTGGCAGCACCTCCCAGCACTGCCGGTGCTTGACAGCTCCGTGCGGAGCCTCCCGGAAGCCCCGGCCTCATCCAAGGGCGCAGCCACGAGCTGGTTTCCTCCCTGCCACCCTTGCTGCATCCGGCAGGATCCGGCCCCGGCGCTGCCCATGCAGGAGGATCTCGCATCGGGGACATCCCCCCGCACGGCCCCGGGCGCTCGGCCTGGCAGCAGGTGACAGCACCGGGATGCAAACCCCACCCAAGCCCACATCCCCCCTGCTCCGTCCTGCCCGACTTCCCAGGGCTGGAGGCCATGGGGGGATGTGTGCCGCGGCCTCCGCTTCCTGCGCGCTCTTGGGAGCCGGATCCCCGCGGTTATTCCAAGGATTCTGAAGGCAGCGCAGGAAGGGGGAAGGACAGGCTGGCAAGACAGAGCCGGCACAACCCGGGGCTTCGGTGCCCTCCTGGCTTGTCCCCGCTTCCCGTGTGGTGCCCTTTGGGACTCGGAACGTGTGCAGCCCTCATGGGCCCCGCGAGGCCGACGGCCCCTGCAGCCGCCCCATGCATCCCCCGCGGGGCTGCAGCACCTGCCCGGGCTGCTGCCCTGGGCCTTGGACGGGGCCGTTCCCCGTGGGGACAACAGGGTGACACGTTCCCCGGATGTGCCAGGAAAACCCCTGGACAGGCCTGGGTCAGGTCCTGTCCTCTGGGATGGCCAATGGCCCTGGGGGCTTTAAGGGACAACTCTGTCCAAGGGAGTCCCTCCCTCCCTCCGCAGGCTGCCAGGGGGCACCTGCTCGCTCCCGCCTGGCTCTTCCCGGGAATCTCTTCTCCCACGAGCCCTGGCTCTGTGCAGATGTTCCCAGGCCCCGCGAGGCTGGGCAGCGCTTGGGCTGGGGACGGCGCCCGTGGCCCCGAACCTGCGGGTGGCCGAGGCGGGAGCTGCGAGCCCGGCCTGTCTGGGCCGATCCCCCGGGATGGTGGCGTCGGAGGCATGGCGGGAATGACCACCCCCCCCACCCCCCGACGGCTGGAATCTGGCTCTGTAAACAAGTGAGTAACGCGGATAAGCGCCCGGCCCTGCTAAATATAGCGGCGCGGGGAGCGGGACGTCGGCGAGACCCGCTCGGGCGCAGGTGAGGCTGCCGGCGCATCCCACTGCTCCCGCTCATCCCACTGCTCCCACTCATCCCGCTCCTCCCGATTCCGGCGGGTCCCTTCCGCACCGTCCCCGCGGGCTCCGCGGAGCTGACTCAGCGCGGGCTGATGCTGCGTGGTTGGGGGGGCTGGAAACCGGGGCCACCCCCCCCCTCCTCAAGCCCGAGCCGCGGAGGGGCGGGGAAGAGGCGCCCGAGCGGGCCGGGCCGGGCCGGGGGGGTCGGGGCGGTTCTGCCCCCCCGGCGGGGCGGGCCCGGGCGGAGCCGCGCGGAGTGAGCGGAGCCGAGTGGAGCGGCGCTGCCCCCCGGCGCCCCCCGGCCCCGCGGCGGCCTCGGTAGGCCCCGGGGCGGCGGCGGGGGACGGGCCGGGGGGAGCCGCGGGGGCGGGCGGGGAGCGGCCCCTCGACGGGCGGGGACGGGGGGCGATGACGGGGGAGGAGGATGGAGCGGCCGGGGGCGCTCGGGCGGCCCCGGGGCTGGGACGGAGCCTGGGGCGGAGGGACGGGAGGGCGGGCGGCGCTGGGAGACAGGGGCCCCCCGAGACCCCGGGACCCCGGTGCCTGCGGAGCAACCGGGACCGGGAGACCCCCGGGCTGGTCCTCCCAGCTCCATCCTTTCGGGGGCTGTGGCCAGGCTCGACCTGTGGGTCCCAGATCCCCCCCGGGATCCCCAACTTTCCCTCCAGCCCTCCCTTGGGCCGGGGTTTGTCCCGCTCTCCCAGCTCTTATCCCGGTTCTGCCGGGACGTCCCCGTCCATCCCCGCGCAGGTCGTTACCAACGTTGTCCCTGCCCGAGAGGGGCTGCCGGGAAGAGCCGGGACGCGCTGGGAAAGGGGCTATTTCGGTCGGGCGAGTCGGCGGCCGCTCCGAAGCCGGGGGATGCTCCGAGGCTCCGGGCGCGGGCACCGGGCCAGGCGGCGGCCGGGACGCAGCGGGACGGGGCTGCCAGGGCGGTGCCACCGCGCGGTGCCCTCGGGGACCTGACTACGCCCCCCCCCGGGGTGGCCAGGGCTGTCCCTCTGCTGCCTCTGCTCCCGGTACCTTGGAGACAAGAGGAGCCAGCGAAGGTGCCCCGGGCCCTGGGGAGGTTGGGGACTGCAGGGACAGGCGGGGACGGGCACTGGTGGCCTGTCACCACAGACGTGCTCTTTCCTGGCTGTCCCATGGGTGTCCCCATTCCAGGCCATGTCGCCCCCCCCCCCCCCCCCCCCCTTAGCAGGTCCTGCTGCCCGCCGGGCTCCTCGGGTCCCGCCGCGTCCCTGTCCCCATGACGTGGCCACCGGAGCCGTCAGCCTTGAGCCCAGAGAGGGGGCAGCAGCGCCGGGCCCTGCGTCCCAGGGGGACGTCGGGAGAGAGAGCGAGATGGGGACGCCAGGACATGGGGATGGGGCTGCCCCCTTCCCCACCCAGCACTATCCCGCCGGGAATATCCCACTATCCCGCCGGGAAGCGGCAGGTCCGGCACCGGAGCCGGGCTGAGGAGGAGCTGGGAGCGGGGCAGCCTCGCGCCCTCCCCGCGGCCCTTTTCCCCTCCGGCCTCGGAAGCGGCTAGGGCAGGAAGCGGCTCAGGGCGGGGGGGGCCTGGCCGGGCGGGACGCGCTGCCAGGGGGCCGGTCCGCGGGCAGCTCCCGGCCTCGGCCCGCCCGGCGCCCTCCGCGTCCCCCCTCGGGCCCTCCCCGCACGAGGCTCCGGCTGCGGTTCGGTGCCCAAACCCGGGTCCTGTCGCGTGCGGGGGGGGGGGGACGTCGCCATCGGGGCCATCCGGGGGCTCCGGGCGTCACCTCCGCAGGCTCCGGCTGCCGCTTCCCTGTTGCGGGAAGCGCCGGATCGGGCGAGAAGAACCTCCCCCCCCCAAGGAGTTTCCTGCCGTATGTGGCCGCGCTTTGCGCCGCCGGCTCCTCTCTGCGCGCGCCCTGCTCAATATTTGATGCGGCTCTCAACGTTGCTTTAATATTTGATTCGCTTCTAAGAGCCCCGCGGCCCCCGCGCCGGCAGCCGGCTCCGCTTGGGGCATCCGGCCGTTGGAGGGGCCGGATCCCTGCGGAGCCGGGAGGAGCCCGGGCGCATCCCGTGGCGCCGGAAGGGCTGGTGCCGGCTCCGGGCGTGGGGCGGCTCTGGCCTCTTGGGCAGCGTTTTCCCAGGCTGGAGCAGCTCCCGGCGGCTCCAAGGAAAACAGGGAATTCTTCGGCATGCGCAGCCGGGCGCTCTGGGCTCCCTGTGCAGGGCTGGGTGGCGGACACCCCGACGGGGGGTTGTCCCAGGGGCTCTCGATGGCTCCTAGGGCTGCCCAGGTCATCGGGCTGGGTCCTGCGCCCGTCCCCTGGAGCTGCTCCTGGGCATCCGGCAGCCTCGAACCCGACAGGCTGCGGATGCAGCAGGAACGGGCGGCTCCTGGGTCCGTCCCCTCGGGGCACTCGACATACAGCCCCTCCCAGAGCCACCGCCCAGGACCCCTGCCCCGGGATCCCCCGGTGTGGGGGGACACGCTGGGCTCCGGTGGGGACGCGGTCCCCAGCCAGCCCCTGTTCTGCTGCGGGAGCCTCGGCCGCAGCCCCCGGCCCGCAAAGCCCCTGCCCGCCTGCCTGGGACCCTAGCAAGGGGGGGACGTCCCCGTCCCCACGGGAGCTGCCACCCACCGGGTGCACAGGCTGGGGACACACCAGGGTGGGGAGGGGCTGGGGGACATGGGGGTCTCTCCAGGCTCCGAGCGGGGAGGGGATGACCAGCGGCTCCGAGGAGCTTGAGTTGGGCTCACGCTGCAGCCATGAAGCCCCCCCCGGCCCCGGCAGCGCCGTCCCAGGGCCCGCCCAGCCCGGTCCCGTCTCCCTCTCCACTTGCTCCCAGCACCCTCCGCACTTGCATCCCGCTGAGCCCCCACTCGCTCCCAGCTCCTGCTCATCCCGCTCGCTCCCGCCTGGCCGTGGCCCCAGACCGGGATTTTGCAATCCCTGGCCCCAGCCCAGCGCTGGAGTCAGCCCTGGGGAGCAGCTCCGGGCGCTGACGAGCGCCAGGGCCGCAGTGGGGGTGGCCGGCCTGGCCCTCGCGGCTCCCCGGTGGTCGATCGGGAATTGCCCAGGGCCGGAGGCAAAGAGGAGCCAGAGGCGAAGAGGAGCCGGATGCCCCAGCAGCCACTGCCTTCCCTGCCCATCAGGGCTTGAGGCTGGAGCTTGTACGGGGGGACCCCCCTTGGCCGGGGGCGACATCCTGGGGTTGTCCCCGGGCTGGGGACGGGTGCAATGGGGACCTGTGGAGGGAGCCGGAGTTGGGAGCACTGCTGCCGGCGGCCGTGGGTGCCGGTGTCCCCCGCCCCCGGTGGGTCCTGTTGCAGAGGGGACACCGGTACGGGACAGTGTCCCCAGCAGCACGGGGACAGGGAGGACATGCACAGCCTGCAGAAGCGGGTGCTGAGGGGCCCCGGGGTCCCCGGGCTGGTGCCCTCCTCCACCCGCTCCCCCCGAGCCGCTCGGGCACCGTCCCTGTCCCCAAGGGGACATTTTCCCCCCGGGGTTTTGGCGGTGCCGGGGCTGCCCCCCTCCAGGCCAGGGCTGGCTCGGAGCGGAGCTGCCTCAAGCGGTGGATGGCGGCGGTGGGGGGGGACGAGGGCCTCGTGGCAGCGGCCCCGGGCGGCTCCGCGCCGGGTGACGCGGGAGCCGAGGACGGTTAATCCCGGCCAGCTGCAGCCCGGCCACCCGCCCGCACTCCCTGTGCCGGGTACCGCGGATGTGTCACCGGGGAGGCCAGGCACCAAAGCGGGACAGGGACAAAGGGATGGGGACAGGAGCAGAGAGAGGGGTGGGGACAGGGGTGCCTGTTTGGGCAGGCTGGGGGGGGGGGGGCGCTGCACAGAGGGCAAGTCCTGACCCTGTCCCTTCCCTGCCAGCCCCGAGGGGACCCGTGTGAGGCAGCAGGAGCCACCATGGAGCCGGAGGGCGCCTGAAGCGGCCACGGGGCCCACGATGGGGCTGGGGGCCGCGGGGCCCCTCAACGGGAGCGGGGCCGCCGGGCCCGGCTCCTGCTTTGGGGCCTTCGACGGCGGCGCCGGCCTCAACGCCACGCGGCCCCGGGCCATCGCCTCGCCCTGGTTCTCCACGGCCTTCGGCCTCCTGGGGCTCTGCTCCAACCTCTTCGCGCTGGGCGTGCTGCTGAGCTCCTCGCGGCAGCGCTCCAGCCGGGCCCGCTCCTCCTTCCTCGTCTTCCTCTGCGGCCTCGTGGTCACGGACTTCATGGGGCTGCTGGTGACGGCCGCTGTCGTGGTCCCCTACCACTTCACCAAGTTCGACTGGGCCCGGGTGGACGCCGGCTGCCACCTCTGCAACTTCCTGGGCTTCTCCATGGTGTTCTTCGGGCAGTGCCCGCTGCTGCTGGGGGCCACCATGGCCGGCGAGCGGTTCGTGGGCATCAACCGGCCCCTGTCGCGCTCGGGCGGCATGTCCCGGCGCCGCGCGTGGGCCGTCGTGGGCGCCGTGTGGGCCTCGTGCTGCCTGCTGGCGCTGCTGCCCGTGCTGGGGCTGGGCCGCTACACGCTGCAGTTCCCGGGCTCCTGGTGCTTCCTCACGCTGCTGCCGGCCGCGGGCGACGCCGCCTTCGCGCTGCTCTTCGCGCTGCTCGGCGCCGCCTCCGTGCTGCTCTCCTTCGTGTTCAACACGGTGAGCGTGGTGACGCTCTGCCGCGTGTACCACGACCGCGAGGCCGCCCGGCGCCGCCGCCGCGACGGCGAGGTCGAGATGATGGTGCAGCTCGTGGGCATCATGCTCATCGCCACCGTCTGCTGGATGCCCCTCCTGGTGAGGCCCTCACTGCCCCCCTCTGCCCACGGGGGGACGCCCCCTCCGTGGGGCTCAAACGAGACGCGGAGGGAGGTTTGGGATGCCCTGGGAGCACCCAAGGGTGGCCCCTGCTGAGCCCGTGTGTGTGTGTGTCCCCCCGCAGATCTTTATCATCCAGACGGTCCTGGAGCAGCTCCAGGCGCCCGAGCGGCTCCCGACGCTGCCGCCGGAGACGCAGCAGCTGCTGCTCATCTACATCCGCATGGTCACCTGGAACCAGATCCTGGACCCCTGGGTGTACATCCTGTTCCGGCGGGCTGTGCTGCGGCGCGTGCAGCCCGGCCTGCGCGCCCGGCCCTCCGTCGTGTCCCTCTACCCGGCGCTCAACCCCTCGCTGCGCCGCAAGCTCACGCAGGAGTCGGTGCTGCAGTAGCGCTCGGATGCCGGGGCCCCGGACGCCACGAGCTGGGTGGGGGGGGATGGTGGAGGTGGCGGGGGGGGGGACGACGAGCTGCACGTGGGACCCAGCTTGGGTGCAACGGGGTGTCCCTGTGGCCCCGGGGTGGCATCGCCCCAGCGCCTGGGTCCGTAGTGCCAAAGAGGGGGGTGGGGGGCGGGTTAACACTGGGGGCACCCCGGGCTGTGCCCGGCGCTGCCCCTCCGGCCGGGGGGTGATGGGTGGGGGGGGGTCACTGCGCTGCTCTCTGCCTGATGCCCCCACAATAAAGAGCCGCTTGTGCCGCTGTGGGAGCCGGTTTGCTGGGGTAGGGGTGACGGACATGCACCCAAGCAGCCGCCCTGGGTGCCCCCCACCCCGCGCTTTATTGAGCCGCCTCATGGGGCCCCGCGGTGCCAGCCACGACCCGGCGCACGAGGAGCCCGTGCCGGTGGCGGGGGGAGGACCCGGAGCAGGCGTGGCCGCCCCCGCTACTCGCGGCGCCCCGCGGCCGCCCACAGCTCCGCCACGAGCTCCTCGGGGAAGGCGAAGTCTCCGAGCAGCGCGGCCAGCGCGGGCGCCAGCGCCGTGGCACTGCCTGCGGCCCGCGCCGCCTCCGCCATGCTGGAGGCTGCGGGCGAGCGGGGTGAACACCGGCGCCCGCACCGGCGCCCACCGCCCGCCTGCACGCCCGCCCGCGCGCTCACCCAGCTCGCCGTCGCGGATGCCCATGTAGCTCTCGAGCAGGTCGTCCACGCGGTGCGCGGCCGCCTCCTCCGCGGCGCTCGGCTGCGCGCGGGCGGCACCGTCGGCACCGTGGGAGGCCGCGGCGGGATGGGGATGGTTGGGGGGTCCCCCCTCCCGCCCGGCGCTGGCTCCTTACCCCGTCCTCGAGCGTGGCGGCGCCCGCCGCCCGCAGCCGCAGCGTCTCCCTCCCGCTGGGCGCCCGGCCCTCGGCCCAGCACTTGCTGCTCCGCGTCCTCTGCCCGATCATGTCTGCGCCCGCCGGGGGACACGGCGGCGGCAGCGGCAGTGGGCGAGGGGGGCGGGTTGGGGCTCCCCCCTGCACCACCAGCACCAAGGACACAGCAACCCAGCACCCAGTGGGACCTCATGTGCAAAGAGGGTGGCTCGAGGGAAAGGGCGAGCGGCACCCACGGGTGCAGGAAGGAGAGATGGCCCTTTAGGGGGTGACAGGGGACACCCAGCCCTAGGGACCAGCTCACAGCATCCCCTTCACTGCCGGGGGCACCGGCAGCATGAGGATCCCAGTGCCCTCCCCGCCGCCAGCCCTGGGGTGGATCGGTGGCACCCAGGGGTGCCGTGGAGCCGGCACCCACCGAAGGCCTTCCGGGGCTGCACCAGGCGGAGGGTGAAGGGCTGCGCGCGGGGCAGCTCCCGCAGCATCCGTGCCACCTCGTAGTGGCGGCAGCCCACGATGGAGTGGTCGTTGATGGCCTCGATGCTGTCACCCACGGCCACGCTCTCCATGCGCTGGATGATGCTGCCCTCCTTGATGCGCTGGGGACCGCGGGGACACAGGCACAGCATGGGGGGGACACACGGAGGGGCTCCCCCCTGGGGCAGGACGGACTCTGCACCCCCACAGTCCCGGTTCCCTTGGCCCCATCCCGGGGGCTGCTGGCCGGGCACCTCCGGAGCCGCTTCTGCCCTTGGGAATGGGGGTTTGGGGGCGGAAACGAAAAGGGGGGGGGGGACAACCAACCTGCCTGGCCCTTCTGCCTCCCTGCAGCCCCCCCCAAAGCACCACAACCGCCTCCTCCTCGTGCCCCACGGCAGCGCCCAGGGCCATGGTTCAGGTTAGGGCGCAGGGCAGGGTCTGGGACCCCCCCCCCCGCCATGGGGCAGGCTGAGCTGTCACCCCGCAGGGTGTCCCCCGGGTCCCGCACCTTGATGAAGGCGTAGCCGGCGCCGTTGTCCGTGATGGTCAGGCCCAGTGCATCCTCCGTCTTGGTCACCTCCACCTCCTTGGTCTCGCCGCGCACGTGGGCGAAGATGAAGTCCTCGAGGCCAATCTGCCCCCCCAGCAGCTTCTGCATGTCCACTTTGTGCGTGTTGAGCGTGCAGAAGAGGATCTGCCCCGGCGGCCGCGTCACCGCCTGCCGCGGCGCGGGGGACACCGCGCTGGGGACACGGTGCTGGGGACAGGGTGCTGGGGACATCACGCTGCGGATACGGTGCTGGGGACATGGTGCTGGGGACATCACGCTGCGGACACGGTGCTGGGGACACCGCGCTGGGGACACAGTGCAAGGGACACCGCATTGGGGACAGGGTGCTGGGGACATCCCGCTGTGGACATGGTGCTGTGGACACGGTGCAGGGGGCATGGTGCTGGAGACACCGCACTGGGGACACGGTGCTGGGGACACCGCACTGGGGACAGGGTGCAGGGGACATGGTGCAAGGGACATCGCACTGGGGACACCATGAAAGGGACGCTGTGACCTCGCCCCAAGCACTTGTCCCTGGGGGCCATGGGCAGCGAGGACAGCGGCACCCGCGGCCCCTTCGCTCCGGCGGGACGGAGCCCACACGGGGCCCGCTCGGCGGGGCAGTGCCGGCCCCCCGGGACGCAGGACGCGGGGACACGGAGGACCCGGCCGCGGTCAAGGCCGGGGGCGGCGCGGGCCCCTCCCCGGCGCCGCTCACCTCGGTGGGCGAGATGCCGAAGACCTCGGCGATTTTGGCGTAGAGCTCCCGGACGTTGGTGAAGCCCTCGATGCGGCCCGTGGCGCTGCCGTGGGCCAGCTGCGTGTGGAAGACCAGGCGGGGGCGGGCACGGGCGGGCCGCGCGGCCACCGCCGGAGCCTCCGGAGCCCCCGGCTCCTGCCCCTCGCCGTTCTCCATGGGCCCGTCCCGCGAGGGCTGCCGCTGGCGCCCGCCCGCCCGCCGCATCCTCCCGCTGGCCCCGCTGAATTATAGATGGGGCCCGGCCCCCGTAAGGCGATGCCGGCGCCTGGGAACCCGATCCGGGCGCGCGACAGGGATCAGATGAGGAGCCGGGGGGCGCCGGCAGCGCCCACGGGAGAGAGCTGGGGGGGCCGGCAGCACCGGGGTGGCTCCGGGGAGCCCTCCGCTCCCGGCCGGGGGGGACCAGGCAGAACCCAGGGGACCCAGGGGACCCAAGGGACAGGACGTGAGGCTGCTCTTTGCAACAGGGCTGGAGCAGGGATGGGAGCAGGGACCACCCTGGGGCTGGGATGGGAGCAGGGCCAGCCCGGCAGCTCCAAGGCGCCCCCGGCAGCACCAAGACGCCCTTGGGGCAGGGCCCCCCGTTCCGCACACACGCACACGGAGGCCAAGCTGCTCCCTGCTCCCGTGTTTATTGGCTCCGTCTCCTGCCGCGGCCCGGCGGGCGCCACGCGAGGGCAGGGGGCCGAGGCTGGGCCCGGGGCAGAGCCCCCGGCGGGGGCAGGTAGCGCGAGTAAGAAAATAAGACTCTGCTTAAACCCAGGCAAGCCTGAGGCAGGCGGGTGGTCCCACAAGGCAGGAGGGACCCGAGGAGCCCACGGGCCACCCTGCAGGAAGGGGGTGGTCCCTGTCCCCGCCACCTGCCCCGCGGCACTTGGTCCTCCTGGCAGCACGGGGGACATACAGGGGACAAGGGGGCTGAAGGCACCTGCTGGGGGGCACTGAAGGGAATGGGGAGGGTTCAATAAAAGGGGATGGGCCCCCCCCAGAGCCGAGCAGGCTCCTGAACCCACCCAGGGGCAGGTTGGGCGCAGAGGCACCTGCAGCCCCCCCAAGAGCCGTGTCCCTCATCCAGGGCTCACAGCGAGGCACAGGGCAAAGGGGGCCTTGAGTCAACACTCTGAAAGGCTGCCTCAAAACGAGGTCCCATCCCTAGGGACAGGGAGGCAAGGGGAGCTAAAGGAAGGCTGGGGGGGGGTGTCAACATCCTAGTTTTCCCTTAAAGGCCGGTTGGAGCTCCCAGGCAGCCCCCGCGGAAGAGGCCGCTCTGCTCGCAGGCCCCGCCGCCTCCCTCGGCACCGGGCACCCCTGTGAGAGGCCTCGGTGGCTCCATGAGCGGAGGTGCCAGGCGAGGCCCCGGCAGGGCCGCGGGCACCGGGGCAGGGAGGTCCCCGCGCCAGCTCCCGCCCGGAGCCGCAGCCCGCGGCACGGCCACGAGCAGCCGCGCAGGGAGGCGGCGGGAGCCCCTGCCCACACCGTCCCCCCGCGCGGGCTCCGAGGACGGGGCCGCGGCCCCGGGGGCACCGGGCTCCACGAGGGCGGCTCCTCTTCACAAGTGCTCGCTGCGCGGGAGGGGAGGCAAAGGCGAGTGAGTGCTCCACGTGAGGAGAGCACGGACACAAATCCCGGCCGGAGACGCGGCCCGGCTCCCCCCCCGCCCCCCGCCGCTGCTCCCGTGCCGTGCACTGAGCTGGGAACCCCAAAGGCACCCTGGGGTCCCCTGGGGAGTCACAGCCACCCCCAAGCCCCAGGCAAGGACCCCCCCCCCCCAGGGCAGCAGCAACCCCTCCAAGCCCCTCTCTGCACCCTCGCTGCCCCCCTCAGCCACCCTGCCCCAGGCAGGAGGCACACGAGGCCCCCATGGGCACCCAAGGCGGCTCCAGGCCGGCGCTTCCGCGCCCGGCTCACCTGGCTATGCGGGAGAGGATCTCCTTGACGCGGAGCACGAGCTTCTCGTGCTGCAGCGGGTTGCTCTCGATGGCGCTGTGCAGTTTGGCCATGTAGAAATCCAGGGTGCTCAGCGTGGGCGTCTCGCCGGTGCCTGCGGGGCAGCAGCCCCGTCAGCCCCACGCAAGGGCCCGCAGGGCACAGGGGCCTCATCCAGCTCTGCACGCGAGGCTGGGGGCTGGGAAAACGACCCCCTGGCTCCGCAGCAGGGCACGGACCCCACCAGTAAAACCCCAGGAATTAAAGGGATTTGGGCTAATCTCTGCTTTGCGGGTTCATCAGTGACCATGGCTGGACACCAGGAGAGTTCCCAGTCTGCCCGATGCCATTGACGGGAGATCAGTTGGCTGGTCAGCTCCCCAAACGCTCCAGGAGACTTTTCCAGAAGTGGAGGGGCAGTTACGACCATCGACGCCTCCCGAACATCCCCATCTGCACCAGGTGGAGCCACGTGCCGATCCAGAGCCCCTCGGGGTGGACGCCAGGGACTCACCCGGGATGGGGAGCGCGGCGAAGCCGGCGGCGAGTGCCTGCCGCACGGACTGGAGCTGCTGCTGCAGGGCCAGGGTCTGCCGCTCCTCCTGGGCCAGCTCCTGCTCCAGCTTCTCCTTGGCGCAGCTCATGCTCTCCGTGTGCCTCTGCAGGACGGCGTTCTGCTCCTCGAACTCCGTGTTCAGCTTGCGCAGGCGCCGCAGCTCGGCCTCGCGCGCTGCCGGGAGCGCCGCAGGGTCGGCACGGGCTGCGACCGCGGCCGGGCCCTTCCTTCCCGCCCCGGCCCACGCTCCAGCCCTTCCCAACTCCTGCTTCTCCAAGAGAGGCTTCAACGTCACCGACCCCCACGCTCCAGGCAACGTCTACCCCCTAAGCCCATCCTCTCCGGGAACACGGCACAGCTCGGACGCAGTTCCCTGTGCCGGCCCTCCTCCGGGCTGCTCCGGCAGCGCGACTCAAGGGCCGGGGTGCCCTGCAAGAGAAGCTGCTCTGCAGCAAGGGCCCCCTCCCCTGCCGCTCGGCCCCCTCACCTTTATTCTGGTCCAGAAACTCCTCGGTGAAGATGGGGACGTCGAAGGTGGAGAAGGCGTCACTGCCTTCGCCAGCCTGGGGGACGGCAGAGGACAAATGGGGCAGCCCCCAGGAGCTCACAGACACCAGGGACACGACGTGTGGGACACGCCGTGTTCCCGTGGCCCGGCCCGGGGCTGCGAGGCCTTTACCTTCTGCGGGTGCCCGTTGAGCAGGGAGGTCACGGCTGCCGAGGGGGCATCCTCTGCCAGGGAGAGGCCGGTCACCCGCCCCGATCCGCCCTCCTGATGGGGGTCTGGCGGCCCAAGGGCTGCCCACCCCAGCCCCCCCCCCCGCTACCTTTCTTGATCTTCTTCTCCTGGATCTTCTCCGCGCACATCTTGTAGGCCTCGGACTGCTGGTATTCCCGCAGTTCCTTCATGTACTGCTGCTTCTCCCGCTCCGCTTCGTCCAGGTACCGCTACAGCCACGCGGGGGGGCGGTCCTCAGCCTCACTCAGCCCCTCGAGGGTGCTGCTGAGCCCTCCCACCACTCAGGCTCCAGCTTTTGCTCGCCAGCCCCCCAGCACCAGCCCAAACTCCCAAAAACCACCAGCATTCCAGGGCCCTGATCCTGCCCGTGGCAAAGGTCTCGTCTGCCAGAGCCCCAAGGTCTCCCCCCGCCGCCGGGTTGTCCCCCCCAGCCCAAGCCCGAGACACGCAGGGCCCTCCGAGGGGCCGGTACCTGTTTCTCGGAGAGCTGCAGTTTGCTCCACTCGGCTCCCAGCATCTTGGTGATCTCCGGGAAGGGCAGCTCCGGGTGCTGCATGCGGATCTGCTCGCGCCGTTCGTTCAGGAACCGCACGTAGCCCGTCACGGGGGCCTTGGGGCCGTTGGGCAGGATCTTCTTCCTCTTCTTGCCCTTGGGCCAGCCCCTCTTCTTCACCGGCTGCCATCGAGGCACGGAGAAGGGACCATCGCAGCACAGGGTGCCAGTGCAGGGAGCCCCTTGCAGACCCACCCGGGCCTCACACCCTCGATGGGGAGGAGGGCTTGGCCTTTTCCCAGGCCACGGCAGTAGCCACAAGCCAGCCCAATTCTCCAGCACCACTGGGCTCGGGCTACCGAGGGGCGAGCGAAGGGAAAATCCCCTAGACGAGGCCTAAATGCTACAAGAGCGGCCCCGTGACATGCGTGTGACCCAGGGGGACGGGGAGGCCGCACAAAGAGCCGCGCGCTGCCCTCACCTCCTCCTCGCCGGGGGGCTTCTCGCCGCTCGCCCGGGCCACCTCTCCCTTCTCCTGCTTGACGGCCACCAAGAAGCTGCCGTGTTGGGCCTTGCCCGCGGCGTGTCTGCAACCACAGAGTCCCTGTCGGAACGGCCTAGGGAAGCCCCTAGGATCATTGGGGGAACATCCCCCAGGACGGTGGCCTGCCCGATCCCCCCTGCTCCCAGGTGCACAAGGAGCCTCCAAAGCTCCCGCAGCAGGAGGGGAGCCAGGTGGAAGCGCAGGTCTCAAGCGGACCCGGCCACCCGGTCCCGCTGGGCACGGGCCACTCCGTGTATCCCGTGGGAATCACCGGCCTTCATCCAAGGTATCCACGGCCAGCTCGCCCCCCAGCAGCAAGAGCTGCCAGGATGGCACTAACAGATGGGAAGCAGCCGCACAGGGCAGAGAAATCCGAGCAGGGTGACGCTCCAGGGCTGCCAGGAGCAGCTTGGCACCTACGGAGCACCTGGGAGCACCCAGAAGCCCCCCCGGGACAGGGCGGCCGCCAGGACGAGGGCCGGGAACCTGCAGCCGCCTCGGAGCTCCCAAGGGGGCCCCCCGGGATCCTCCCTCACAACCAAGGCCGGGGCAAAGCCGGCTCCAAGTCACCGCAGGGGCACCTAGGCAGGACACAAGCGGTGCCAGCGGCAGCCCTGGGAACACGACGGCTGCTCCAGGGCACGAGGATCAATCCCGGCTTTCCCAGGGACCTTCCAGGACCTTCCCTTCCAGCCCCTTCCAGGGGTGGCTGCACCAGCTCCGGCGCATCCTCGAGGGCCCCGGCAGCACCACGTGCTTGATCCTCCTCCCCGCTGGGCCGCATCCCGGCTCCAGGTCCAGCCTCGGAGCATCTCACGCGACAGGCGGGAGCACGGGCAGCGACAACGGAGCCCCGCGAGCCAGGGCGGCCACCGCAGGGCCCGCTCGACCGGCCGGGCCCGAAGTCGCCCCGGCGACAACCGCTCCGTCCGGTTGCCGCTGCCCGAGCGCCGCGCAGCCCAATCCGGAGGCTCCGGTTGCTGCTTCCCCCTTGCAGCGCCTCCCACGCGCAGACCGGCCTCGGCTCGGAGCGGACCGCGCGGCCCCAGCGCTCCCGACGCTGCCCCCAGCTCAACGGCAGCCTCTCCCTCCCGCCCGCAGCAGCAGCCATCGGCTCCGTCTCCGGCCGGAGAGGCCCCATCCCAGCGCCCGCTTTGATCCCGGGCACGGGGCTGGGCATCCCGTTCCAGCTCGGCGGTTCCTGGCTCGCGCCCAGCGGGTCACACGCTCGGCCACCCCAAAACGCGGTCACATCCCCTGCCCCGGGGCTCGCACGAAGGCTCCGCGTTCCGGAGCCAACTTCATTAGTTTGGGGCTTTCATCAAGGCCACGAGATGCATCCCGCAGCGCAGGGCCCAGCGCGAGCGCCGCAGGGCACGATAAAGACACCAACATTTAGCCACACGGATCACGACTCACGCAGGGCACAGGCTTCACATCACGGGCGTCTCCCGCACCACGTACTCGGTGCAAAACCTCCTTCAAAACCCCAGCCCACCTCTGTGCTGCGATTACCTGCACCGGCCACGCTCGTAATTAATCTGAGCGGGTCTCGTTCCGCAAGGACGCCACGTAGAGCTGTATTTTTCCTGGTTCTCGTATATTTTTCCCGGTTCTCGTGTATTTTTCCCGGTTCCTGCCACGCGGGATGACGTCGACCCCGTCCCGCGCCAGGACCCCGGGTCCTAGCTCCCCTCGTGCCCACGCACCACTGCTTCGGGCAGGATGCCGCTTATCCCAGCTCCCTTAAGCAGCTCATCCCGGCGCTCCCTTCCCTTTCTCCATGTGTTTTCCCACAAGGTGCTCCTTACGGACAGCCCTAAAGGACCCGGCTCGCCGGGACCCATCGGCGTCGCCGGGGGGACACGGCACCACGTTGGTTAACGCCGCGTAACCGACGTTTCCCCTCATTTCACTGCACTAAATGTCCTTCCCCCTCCCCACACAGGGCTCACGGGCCCCTACGGTTACGCTAAGGACCGAGGGGCATCAATAACGCCAGGGGCTCCCCGGGGCACAGAGGAGACCCCCGAGATGACCTGGATGAAAGCAAAGGAATGGGGAGCAGGTGGGAGCCCCCCGGCTCGGCACTCACAGCATCGCTGCAGCCGGCGGCTTCGCGCTCTGCGCCATGGGCGGCTCCGGATCCGGCTCTGGCTCCGCTCGCGCCGGGACCCTGCGGCGCACACGAGGGGCCCTGGTGGGGCAGGCCCAGGCTGCCGAAGGGGGCACGGGATGCGGATCAGGATCACCCTGGGAGGGGTGGCCCGCCCAGGGACACCGAGGCTTGGAGCCAGGAGCACCTCAACTGCCCCCCAGCAACCCCAGAGCGACCCATATGGACCCTAGCCCCACAGCAACCCTCACACTCCCCCCCCCAGCCCCACAGCAACTCCTGTAACCCCCCCCAGTGACCCCATA
>PTEX01000246.1:1004400-1035086 GCA_003342815.1 Eudromia elegans
CCATAGCGCCCCCGCCCCCCACCTTCCCCGGCACCACCGGCGGCCGCTCCACCGCCCTTCCCCGTCTGGCCACGCCCCTCTATTATTATGCAAATCTGGAACTCGCCGCGGGCGCGTCCGATTGGCCACGGCGCGGAGGGTCGCGCGGGGCCGATTGGCCGGAGCGGAGACGCGTCAGAAGGACGCGCGCCGGAAGAGGGCGGGGCGAGGGTGGTGGGCGGGGCCGGCGGCCCTCGCGCTCTGCCGTGCACCGAGTTCGGGGCGCGCCGCTGCCTGCGCGGCCAATCAGAAGGCGGCGTCGGGACGGGGGAGCGTCGCGGGGGGGGCGGAGCCTTAAAGGGGCAACGGCGGGTTGGGGTGGGGGCCCCTCAAGCGCGGGGGGTCCCGGTGCCACCATTGACCCCGGGGGGTCCCATTGATCCCCTAGTGCCCCTGGGGGTCCCAGTGCCACCATTGAACCCCTGGAGCTCCCCTGGTCCCCTGAGCCCTCTGGGGGTCCCACGACTCCCATTAACCCCTGGTGGGTCCCCAGTGGCCCCCGCAGGTCCCCGGACGGTGCCCCGGCCCCCGCTGCCCTCCCTGGGCGGGTTTAACGGGGCCGCGTGGGGCCCCTCGAGGCCGGGCAGCTCCGCAGGGCCCTGTCCCTGTCCCTGTCCCTCCATCGGGGAGAAGGCGCCCGAGGACACGGGGACGGGACCCTGGCCCTGGCCCGGCCTCGTCCACGGGGTGTCCCCAGGGCACAGGGTGGCCCAAGTGCAGCACGAGCGGGGCAGGAGAGCCCAGGGCCAGGAGCGCTTGGTGTGCAAGGGGCCGGGTGCCCCCAGGCAGGGTCCCCAGGGTCCCCCTGTGCAGGGTCTCCCCATGCAGGGTCTCCCCATGCAGGGTCCCCAGGGTCCCCCCATGCAGGGACCCCCGTGCAGGTCCCCGGGCACACGGTGCTCCCTGCTCCGGACAGGCGTTCCCGGAGCCCCCCCGTGCCCAGCAGCGGGGTCCCCTCGGCCCCACGCGGGACAGCGGGACGGCGGCACCGGGGCCCTCCCCGCCCCGGCCAGCGGCTCCGTTGCCACGAGAATTCATTTGGGACAAAAAAGCAGCTTCTTTAGGCAAATCGGGCAAGCGCTTCCGGCGCACGGGAAGCGCCGGCGCTTTCCCAGCCCATCCTGGCGGACACGAGCCGGGGGGGCCGGGGAAACGCGTGCAGTGACGGGAACGTCTCCGGCGCTTCCTAAGGCTCTTCCCTTCGGAGGGGCCTCTCGGGCTCCGTTGGTCCCAGGGCTGTTGGTGCTTTCGCTTCCTCTCGGCTTCACTGATTCACCCGCCCGTCGTCACATGACGAGGAGGAAACTCGGCCGGGTGACGGGAGCGCCCCGGCCGCGCCGGCCGCCCCGGGGGCTTTGGGCTGAAATCACAAGACTCGGGGATAACGCCGACCGTTTCCTCGGAGCATCCCGGCCCCGGGGCTCCTCCGGCCAGCCCAGCAGATGCCTTGGGGGCCGTTTCCCCTCCCAGGCCGGAGGGTCCCGGAGGCCAAGGGGTGATTCCCTCGGTGCCATGCGGGGAAAGCTTCGGGACGGAGCCTCCCGGGAGCACCGTGGGCTTGGCCTGGATGGTCTCCGTGGAGGCCGGGACGCCAGGGCCCCCTCCCCTCCCCTCCGCGTGCTGCCTGTGCCGGGACCGTGGCTGTATCCCGAGCGGCACTGGCGCCCAGGGCTGCACCGAGGCGCCCGCACCGGGACCCCGTGGGCCCCGCGGCCTGGGGCACCCCCGGGACACCCCGAATTCCCGCTCGGGGCCCAAGCGTCGTCCCCAAGGATGCGGGTGCCGGCACCAGGCCCGTGCTCCAGCCCCTGCCCCGGCCCCGGCAGCACCGCGGCGGCTCCGGATGCGGGCACAGGCGGAGGTTCGTCCCGCTGCCCACAAGGGATCAGAGGGGCCCTGGGAAGCCGCTTTAATCAGCCCGGCGCCTTTGAACTTCCCTGTGATCCCCAAAGAGCCGCAGCAGGAAAATCCTCCCCCTCGAGGGCTCCTTCTCGGCGGCCTCTGCCGCGGGCCGGGGCTGAGGGGCCGGCTCCGCACCGGGACGGTGCCGCCTGATCGCCCATATCCTGTTCCCAGGCTAAAAACACCCAGTCCCAGCAGCTCCCACGCGCAGCGGGACGGGGCTCCAGAGCCGGCAGCCGCTCCGAGCGCATCCCACAGCCCACGGAGATCCCAGCACAGGGCCGAGGGTGCCCTGAGCGCCCCCGACGCCCTCGCACGCAGGGTCACGGTGCAGGAGGGACCCGCTGCCCCGCGCGCCTCGTTAACGACCCCCTAGGGACGGGGGGAGCCCTGTGTAGGGGGTGCTCCGGGGCAGGCGGAGGCTCCGGGTGCCCCTGGAGCTGCTCAGGCGCTCCGGCCAGCTCCGCGGGGCTGCTCTGCTCGCAGGGGACTTTGGAGCACGGCCAGCGGGTTCGTGCCACCCTTGGGTGGCATTTGGGCGCGTGGAAGGGACGCCCGGGGCAGCCCCTGCAATTCCCGGTGCTGGGAGCAGCCGCAGGGAGAGGGTTTCCCGGGACCCCCCTGCGCCCGCTTGGCTCCCGCTCCGTGTGCATGGGGGGAGCGAGGCCGGCAGGGCCGGGGCTTGGAGCGGCACCGAGGAGCTGCGTCGGGCGGTACCGCCGGCACCAGCCTGGGCCCGGCTGGGAGATGCTGCCCTGGCTCTGGGCACTGGGCCCGGCCCGGCCGGCCCTGGCAGCACCAGGGATCTTGGGGACCCAATTGGGCCACCCTGGGCGGTCCCAGGGCAGCTGGCTACCGCAGCAGGTCCCGGGGAGCCCGGCTGGGCCGCCCGGGGCTGCAGCAGGGAACTGGGGCAGCCCAGGCGGCACCGGGAATTGGGCTGTCCCGGGCAGTACCAAGGAGCTGGGCCGCCCCGGGCGGCACCGGCATTTGGGTTGCCCCGGGCAGCACCAGGATTCAGGATGCCCTTGGGCAGCACTGGGATTCGGGCCACTCTGGGAAGCACTGGGATTTGGGTCGCCCTGGACAGCACCGGGATTCAGGTTGCCCCTGGGCAGCACCAGGATTTGGGTTGCCCCGGGCAGCACCGGGATTCAGGACGCCCTTGGGCAGCCCCGGCATTCGGGTCACCCCGGGCAGCACCAGGATTCGGGCTGCTCCGGGCAGCACCGGGATTCAGGTTGCCCTTGGGCAGCACCGGCATTTGGGCCACCCCAGGCAGCACCGAGTCGGCCCCCACCGCCCCGCTCCAGGCGCTCCGGAGGCGCCGCCGGGGCGGTCCCAGCGGGCCGGCCCAGCCGAGCCGCGGCGGGGGGTGGCGAGGGGGTGGTTCGGGCCAGGCCCGCCCCGCGCCGTCTCGGTCCGGTGCGGGCAGCGCCATTGGCCGCGGCGCGGGGCCCGGCCCCGGGGCGGGCGGCGGCGGGGCTATAAGCGGGGCTATAAGCGGGGCTATAAGCCGCGCTATAAGCGGCGCTCCGAGCGGCGCGGGCCGGCCGGCCATGGCGGAGCCGCGGCCCGGACGCGCGGGCGGTGGCACCGGCAGCAGCAGCCGCGTCCCCCGCGCGCTGTCGCCGCCGCCGCTGTCGCTGCGGGCGCGGCTGAGCTTCGCGGCCGGGCACTTCCTCAACGACCTGTGCGCCTCGCTGTGGTTCACGTACCTGCTGCTCTACCTGCACGCCGTGCTGCGCTACGGGCACGCGCTGGCCGGGGCGCTGCTGCTGGCCGGGCAGCTCGCCGACGGCCTCTGCACCCCCCTGCTCGGCCTGGCCGCCGACCGCGCCGCCCCCCGCGCCTGCTACGGGCCCAGGAAGGGCTGGCACCTCGTGGGTACGGAGGGCTCCGCGGCGAGGGGGCGAGAGCCGGGAAGGAGGGTGCCAAGGGGGGAGATTCCCGGCGGGGCGGTGCTGGGAGGCGCCCTGAAGGGATGGGGAAGTGCTGGGAATGCGCTGCGGGATGGGGAGGAGCCCCCCGGGAGGTGCTGTGGGGAGGAGGGCAGCGCTGGGGGTGTGGGGTGCTGCCTGTATGGAGCGGGAATTCCTGAGGATGTGGGTGTGGGATGCTGCCCGTAGGGAACGGGAATTCCTGAGGATGCGGGTGTTCAGTGCTGCCCGTATGGAGTGGGAATTCCTGAGGATGCGGGTGTGGGATGCTGCCCGTATGGAGCGGGAATTCCTGGGGATGCGGGTGTGGGATGCTCCCTGTATGGAGCGGGAATTCCTGGGGATGCGGGTGTGGGATGCTCCCTGTATGGAGCGGGAATTCCTGAGGATGCGGGTGTGGGATGCTGCCCGTATGGAGCGGGAATTCCTGAGGATGCGGGTGTGGGATGCTGCCCGTATGGAGCGGGAATTCCTGGGGATGCGGGTGTGGGATGCTCCTCTTACAGAAGGAGACGGTCCTGGAGATGCATTCTGGGGGTGTTCCCCATAGCAGGGGACCATCCTGAGCTGGGAACTCGGGTGCCCCATAGGGAGGGGGGTGGCCCTGGGTGCTCAGGTGCCCTGGGGAGATGCACCCAGGGGTGACCCGCTCGGTGGTGGCAGTGAGGAGCAGCCTCAGGGCAGCCGGGGTGCCCCACGTCCACGGGCAGCAGTCCCCGTGGGGACACCCTGGGGTGCCCCCACTCTGGAGACGCTGCTGCGTGATGCCCTGGGGGGATGGCGGGGTGGAAGGGGGTGCCCTGGCGCCCCACTGTGACGTCCCCGTGGGGGTGGCACGGGCTGCGCGGGCAGTGCCACCCCCGCGCCCAGAGGTCGGAGGTGGCTCTGTGGTCCCCCGGGGTGCCCGGCTCCTCGTCGCGGGGCTCTTGGTGCCCTAGGGACCGTCCCCGGGGCGTGTGGCCCCCCCTGGCACTGCCCCTGCGGGGCCTCCTTCCCGGGGGCAGCGGCGGGGCCGGCTCTGCCCCGGCATGTGGCCGGTGCAAGGGCCCCGCGGTGATGCCGGGGAGGCCCCGGCTCCCGGTGACTTATTAACAGGCGTGAGCGGAGGCAGCGCCGGGGCTGGCGGGGCGCCTGCGACTGCGGCCTGGGTGTCCCCAGGGTCCCCAGAGCTGCGGGGGGCCCAGGGCCGCCTCTGCCCTCGTCCTCTGGAGCGGTGCGTGTCCCCAAGCGGGGCAGCTGCTGGGCAGGGGCAGCCGCCAAGAGGGGCTCGTGGGGTCCCCTGGGCACCCACAGCGGCGGAGAGGGCCCCGGCGGCCCCGCGGAGGCCGTTATCTTGATACCGACTTTATCTCGACCGCCGTGCGGAACCCAACCGTGCCGGGGCTGATAAGGCAGCTGATTTCCCGGCGTCTTGCACCCTATGGGCTCTCTCAAGCCTCGGGGCAGGCTCTGTTTTGGGTGCCAGGGCCGCGCCGGAGGCTCCGGGCTGCACCGGCCCTGGCGGCTGCTCCGGCCCCGCGCTGGGGCGGCCGCGAGGGGAAGTGCCCAGGGGCTCCCTGCTCGCAGCGGGGCTGCGGTGGCAGCGGGTGGCAGCGGGGGGCCCTGCATGCTGCAGCCCATGCCGCGCTCGGCGGAAGCGCCGCGCGACCGCAGCCACCGCCGGCCGCTATCGCAGCATCTGCCCTCGGCGGCGCCGCTGCCGTCCTCGGGCCCGCCCCCGAGCGCAGCCTCTGTGCCGGGCTGGTGGCCCTGGCCTGGGAGGCTCCGCCGCGTTGGGGCCGCGACGCCGTGAGACGGGAGACGGGCTCGGAGATGCCTTCCGGGTGGGATCTGGGGCGTCCCCTTAGCAGAGGCCGCCGGCTCCGTGCGGGTTGGGGCCCAGAGCCTCCCCTCCACGGAGGAGCCACCCTGGCAGTGCCCCGGGGGACAAACCTCCTCGTGGGGACGGTCACCGGGCTGGCCGTGTGCCCCCCGCCCCCGCCTTCCTCCCGGGCTGGAAGCCGCAGGGAGGAACTACCCATCCCCAGGGCGGGGAGGGAGAAACGGCCAGTGAGGAGGAGACCAGTGCGGGGAAGGGGCCCTGGTGGGACCTCAGGCCGCAGACGCGGTACCCAGGGCGGGTGGCCGGGGCCTGGACACGGGGAAGCGTCGCCGCGGACGCGACGTGCGGCCTTGGGTGGCAGTGAGCGTGTCCCATGCCAGGGCCTTGGTGCAGGGAAGGGTCTCGCTGGATACGACACGTGTCCTTGGGTTGCAGCGGGCGCGTCCTGCACGAGACCATGGGTGCAGGGAAGCGTCTCGCTGGACGTGACGCGTGTCCTTGGCGTGCAGCGGGCGTGTCCTGCACGGGGCCGTGGGTGCAGGGAAGCGTCTCACCGGACACGATGCGTGCCCTTGACGTGCAGCAGGCTCGTCCTGCACCGCACGGGGCGGTCGCCGCGCTCGGTTTCGCTGCCTCAGCTGGGGACTTCCCGCAGCTCCCGACGCCCTGTGCAGCAGCGCCGGAGCCGCAGGCACGAGCAGGGCCACCCCTGTCCCCTCCGCGCCGCGATCGAGGCCAAGCGGCCCGCGGGGGAGCGTCCCTGGCCGGGGCTCTGGTGACGACTCCCACTCGCTGCAGATGTGGAGGGGGCGGGGGGGACTCGCGCTGTGCTCGCAGGAGCTGTCCTGGCCCACGTGGCCCCTATCGCCTGCGGGCAGGCGGAGGGACCTGCGTGTCCTTGGGGCTGATAACACCCAGGGCCCGGGAGGGCGACAGGAGCCCCGGGGCACCGTTGGGGGGTCTCTGATGCCAGCGGTGGGGACAGTCCCCTGACAGCGTGAGGGGCAGACAGGGCATCCACGGAGGGGGTCTTGCTTGGGAAGGGTCATGAGCATCTGCTCGTCCCCAGAGGCTCCCGGGGGAGGCACCTGGAGCAGGACGCGCCAGGTGAGCGGAGCGCGAGGGCTCCGTGCGGCTGCCCCGGCCTGAGGAAGGAGCCGGCTGCCCCGGGGAGGCCGTGTCCTTGGTACGGGCCAGGGGGGGGCAGCTCACGGCCCGTCTCTGCCTCGCCAGGCACCACCTGCGTCATCCTGTCCTTCCCCTTCATCTTCAACCCGTGCCTGGGCTGCACAGAGAACACGCCGCCCTGGGCGGTCTTCATCTACTACCTGCCCTTCATCGTCATCTTCCAGTTTGGCTGGGCAGCCACGCAGGTCTCGCACTTGTCCCTCATCCCTGAGCTGGTGACCAACGAGCACGAGAAGGTGGAGCTCACGGCCTTCAGGTGAGCGCCGCTGGGCCGAGGGGGCCCCCGCGGCTCCGCCACGGCCCCGGCCCCCTCGCTTGGGTGGCGGGGAGCCCCCGGGTGCCCTGGGGACTGGCCACGCACGCGGGGCACCGGCGGTCCTGGTGATGCAGCCGTCACCGCGCTGGGCTGGACGTGACCCCCAAGGCGGGTGGCGGGGAGACCTGGGGTCCTTCCCGTGCTTCCAGAGGGGTTTGTTGTGCGGTCCATGGGGAGAACCGGCGCGGAGAGGGATCGGCGCTGAGCTGGGGCCGGAGGCAGCACCGCGCGTTGCGGAGCTGCGGCTGCGTTGTGCCCAGCACCCTGCGCCCCCAGGTACGCCTTCACCGTCATGGCCAACATCACCGTGTACGGCCTGGCCTGGCTGCTGCTGAACCTGCAGGCGGAGCGGCCGGACAGCACGGAGCACCTGGGCCTCGAGGACGTGCCCGTGTTCCGGGTGAGCGGCCGGGCCCCCCGCCGGGCGGGACGGGGCTGTGCTCAGCGCTGTAGCGGGGGCTGAAACGCCGGTGCCCCGAGATCCCAGCGGCCGCGCTGGCCGGGGCGGCCTCGAGCCCCGCCTGGGCTTTAGGGCCCCCCGTTTTTCCTGCCCCAGTCATCTGGAAGGGGCGGACGGTGGCAAGGAAGGCGTGGACGGTGGCGAGGAAGGGGCACCCTTTGCTCTGCTCACCCGCTGTCCTCGCTCAGAACCTGTCCCTCATCGTGGTGGGCCTGGGCGCCGTGTTCTCGCTCCTCTTCCACGTGGGCACCAAGGAGAAGCCGCATGCGCTGGACGGGCCGCCGCAGGTGGACGAGAGCAGCCCGCTGCTGCCCAAGGAGCCCGCGAGCCCCCCGCGGCCCCTGCTGCTCTGGAGGCACTGGCTGCTGGAGCCCGCCTTCTACCAGGTGCGAGGGGCCCGGGGCTCCGGCGCGGCACCCGGGCACCCCAGGGTGTTTCCCGCCGGGAATGAGGCTGCACCCGGCACGCGGGCGCCGTCTCTCCGCAGGTGGCAGTGCTCTACATGGCAACCCGCCTCATCGTCAACCTGTCCCAGACCTACATTGCCATGTACCTGACCAATTCGCTGCTGCTGCCCAAGGTGGGCGCAGGGCACCCACGGGATGAGGTTGCTGGGGGCGCAGGGCTCGTGCCAACAGCCCGGCGCTGGTCTTCATGTCCTCGCCTCTCAGAAATACATCGCCACCATCCCGCTGATGATGTACGTCAGCGGCTTCCTCTCCTCCTTCCTCATGAAGCCTGTGAATAAGTGGATCGGCAGAAACGTGAGTGCCGGGGCTGGCGCCCGGCCCCCAAGGCACCGCCGCCGCGGGGAGCGTGGGCAGCGGCGCTGAGCTCTGCCCTCTCCCCCCTGGCTTGGCCCCCGGAGCAGCTCACCTACTTCGTGGGCATCCTGGTGATCTTGGCCTTTGCCTCCTGGGTGGCCCTCACCAGGCGGATGGGAGCGGAGATCTACGCGGCGGCTCTGCTGCTCGGCGCCGGCTCAGCCACCATCCTGGTGACGTCGCTCACCATGACGGCCGACCTCATCGGGAGCAACACGGTGCGTTGGCCCCGGTGCGTCCGCGCGGATACCCGGGGCCGCTGGCCCTGCCGGGCTCCGGTGCAATGTGGGCTCTGCCCATGAGAGGGCACGAGGCTCTCGCTCGCCGGGTCGCGACGCTTTTCCCCTCCCTTTGCAGCGCAGCAGCGCCTTCGTCTACGGGGCCATGAGCTTCACGGACAAGATGGCCAACGGGCTGGCCGTCATGGCCATCCAGAACATGCACCCCTGCCCGTAAGTGTCCCCGCTGAGCGGGACCCTTCCTGGGGACATCCCCAGCCTGTAAGTCCGTGCTCCAGCTTTGGGGCTTAAACCCACAGGGAGAGGCACCAGCAGACACCGATTTGTCCTAAACCTTCTGTTTTGGCCCCAAAAGCTGGCTGGGGTGGGGGGCAGGATGCTCAGGGTGCTGCCCCCTCGCCTTGCTCCGGCCCTGCCCCCTGTGCCCGGGGGTGAAGCCGCCAGGGGGTCCCCCAGCGCCCGCTCTGCTCGCCCCGCAGGACTGAGCTCTGCTGCCCGGCCTGCGTCACCTTCTACCACTGGGTGATGGTGGCGGTGACAGGCGGCATCGCCGCCGCGGCCACCCTGGCCCTGTGCACCATCATGGTCTGGCCCATCCGCGTCCGCTTCCGTGAGTGGCACTGGGCGCTGCGATGGGGGGGGGGGCCCGCGGCGGCGTTATCCCAGCGGGAGACGCTGGGTCCTGCCGCCCGCGGGGCGGTGCCAGCGCCCTCGTGTCCCGCAGACGCCGTGTCCCTGCACGGCATGGACGGAGAGGACGCCCGGGCCGGCGGGTCCGAAGGCGCCGACGGGAAGGGCCGGAGCGACACGCTCAACTGAGCTGGGCCGGGGGCGCCTGCGGGGCCGCTCCCGCTGCGCTCGCACGGGACCGGAGCCACCGGGAGCCATCAGTAGCCGCCTGGAGCCATTGGGAGACTCCCGGGGCCATCGGGAGTCACAAGGAGCCATCGGGAGCCGTCTGGAGCGACCAAGAACCACCGGGAGCTGCCCGGAGCCACCCAGAGCCACTGGGAGATGCCTGGAGCCACCAGGAGACTCCCGGAGCCACCGGGAGCCACCAGGAGCCACTGGGAGCGACCTGGAGCCACCGGGAGCCGCCCGAGCGGCACCGAGGGCCAGCGCCGGCAGGGGGGCTTGGCCTCGCCCAGCCCTCGGTTTTAACTCGCTTTAGTCAGGTCAGTGTCTTCACGGAGCACTTTCTTTTTTTATTAAAAAAAAAAAAAAAAAGGAAAAAAAGGAAAAAAAGAAAAAGAAAAATAAAGGAAGAAGGAAAAGGAGGGAGGCAAGGCCACGAGCCCCCCTCCCTGCTTGAATCAAGGCTCTTGTTGTCAAGGCTGCCTCGGCCCTGGCCCCCGCCCTGCCCTCAAGGGGGCTCCTCTCGCCGATGCCCCCGCCCGGCTGAGCCTGCGCGCTGCCCGCCCCGCCTCGGGTACCGCAAGGGAGGGCGCTGCCGTCCATCCCTCCTTCCGGGGGCTGTGCCCGCGGAGAAAATGGCTGCCGCGCGGTGGCCCTTGATTGGCCCCTACCCGGCTGTGTCCCGCCCACGAGGGGAGGGCAGCCAATGAGAGGCGCCGACGCTCTTCCTATCCCTGCAGCCACGAGGGTGGTGTTGCCGCGGGCCGGGGCGGGCAGGGCCGTGGGGTGCGCGACACGGGGCGGGGCGGGGGGACATGGCGGCTTGCGGCCGGCCGGCTCCGGAGGGCGCGGGCGGCCCCGGTCCCGGGGTCCTGGGGGCTCGGGGACACTCGGGGGTTGTTTCCTTGCTGTGACTCCCCTCACGGCACGAGGAACGCGGGGGGGTTCCCGCACGCCCCGTCTGGCTTCCTGCTCCTGCAGCCCGGCTCCGGCATCCCGAATTCCCAGCCCCGGCATCCCGAATTCCCAGCCCCGCGCGGGGAGCCCGGGGGCTCGTCTACGGGTGCCCCCTCCTCGTCCTGCGGGGCGAGAGAAGGAGCGTGGGCCCGAGGGTCCCGGGCGGGAGGAAGCGCGGGAGCCTCCGCGTGGGAAGCGCCCGGCCCTGGAACTTGGAGCTCCCTCCTCGTCCACCGCCAGCGGGAGACGCCGGGGACCCCCCCGGGCCTGGGCGGGGGCCACGTGCAGCCTCCCCCCGGGTGACCCCCGCGCGTCCCCCCCCGCGCTGCAGGGCGGTGAGGTGGAGGCTGCTCCGCAGCCGGAGGTTCCGTTCCTCCGGAGCCGGCGCGGAGCATCCGGGAGCCTCCCGGTGCGCGGGGGCCCCGCGGCCCAACCCGCTGTGTCTCCTCCCCCCGCCCCCGGCGCGGCGCAGAGCGGGACCCCCCCGGGCGGGGCGCTCGGTGAACGCGGCCCCCTCTGTGCAGGCGGCCTGAGGCCGGGGCGGGCGGAGGAGGGTGACGGGCGCCCGCGCCGGGCAAGGGGCAGCGCGGCACCCAGGGAGCGTCCCCAGGGTCCCCGGACGCGGCGCAGGTCGGAGCCAGCCCGGCTGGCCCTGCCGGCGCCTCGTCCTGGTGGGGGGACCTGAGGGACCGGCCGTCCCGCGCGAGCGTCCTCGGCACCGTCCCGGTCACCCGCCCGCTGCTGTGAGTGTCCCCGGTGCGGCCGCCGCCTCACCCGGGTGGCACCGGCAGCCCTGGGGCCGGAGCCCAGAGGGGACAGTGGGACACGGGGCCGCGGGGCTCCCTGCCCTGCGCTCCAGCCCCGTGGGAGGAGCTGGGCGGCCCCGTCACCCCCAGGCCGCAGTGGCCCCGCAGCTGCCAGCGGCACCCCCAGGACACCGGGGTCCTGCAGGGCCCGCGCGGGGCAGGGCCCTGGGCCAGGCCGTGTCTGTGGATAATGACCCAGGCGCTCAGCGCTGCTTGGGGACCTCCTGGGTGCTGGCAGCCACCCCGGCTTGTCCCCTGGGGGCTCAAGGGCCAAGCAAGGAGGGGCGGCTGGAGCTGCCCTTTGGCGTTCCCCCTGCGTCCCGCAGCTGCAGCTGCAGGTGACCGCGGCGTGGGGGGTGACCATGGCGCAGAGGTGACCGCAGGGGGTGACCATGGCACCGAGGTGACTGCGGCGCGGGGGGTGACCGGGGGGAGCCTTTACTGCGGGGCGGGGGGCCGGGGCCGGGGGCCGCTCCAGGCGCTGGCAGCGTCGCGGGTGTCGCAGGGCGGGCGGCAGCCGCAGAGGCCGGGCACGAGGCCAGGGCGGTCGCGTGGCCCCTCGGGGCTCCACGCGCGGGCGGCACCTGCGGAGCGCGAGGTGAGCGCGGCGAGGGGGACAGAGCCCCGCACCCACCTGTCCGTCCCCCCCCACTCACCAAGCTCGCGGCCGGGGCGCTGCCACCACACGGAGGGTCCCCCCCGGGCACCGCGCGGCCGCTGCCCGGCCGGGTCCCCCCAGGCGCCCTCGCGCAGGTGCTGGGCGGCAGCTGAGGGTAGTGAGCAGGGGGTCGGGGCGGGGGCAGCGCCGGGACCCCCCTACCAGGCCACCCGCTTCTTACCTGGCGGCAGCCACTCGCGCCCGGCCTGGCTCTGCTGCCAGCGCTGGAGGCGGCGGCCGCCAGTGTCCCCGTCCCAGGTGGCCCCATCAGGGTCCAGCGCCGTGGGCCAGAGGCGGCCCCGCTCCAGGCGGCCCATGGCGGGGGGGGCCCAGCGCAGGGCCTGCCACGGCACGAGGGAGTCGCGGGGACCGCGCAGCGTCACGAGCTGGTCGCTGCGGGTGGGTGACAGGAGTAGGGAGGGGGCTGCGTGGGCGGGCGCCGCGGGCGGCAGGGCCGGTGCCCCCCGCACGGGCGGCCGCGGGCTCCCACCTGCACAGCGGCTGTGGGAAGCGGCGCTCCAGGGTGCCCGGCGGGACGTAGGGCCGGTGCCAGTCCCGCTCCTCCATGGCCATCTGCGGTGTTGGGGCTGGAATCAGAATGCGGGGAGCAGCCCCAGCAACAGGCAGCGGCTCCAGGGACGGGGCAGCAGCAACAACCCGGGTCCGAGCTGGGGACGGGGCTGCCCCTTGGAGCCCGGGCAGGGCCCCGATCCTGCAGGGACCCTGGAGCACCGGGCGCCTCCAGCCTGGAAGTCTCCATGTGCCCTGCGCGCATGAGCCCTTCGACAGATGCCACTTCCAGACAGCACCGGCCTTAAATTCACAATGTGTTTAATGCCACTTACATCACTTTACATGGGAAAAAAAAAAGGTACAACGCTCTGTAGTTTGTCCACCGCACGACGCCTTTTATACATAACAAATGCCACGAGGTCGCAGACGTGATCGCCGGAACGCCGGGATGACCCTCAGCTCCAGCCGCCTGCCCCGCTTACACATCACACACAAACAGGGAAAAATCATCATCATCGTAAGGACAAGTTCACACGAGCTGCGGTGCTCAGAGGTGGCAGCGTCACGGGGGGCACCTGCGGGGCCCTGCGCTGCCGAGGTCCCTCTTGGGCCGCCCAGGACGGCAGAGGAGGGATCCCCACAGCAGCCGTCATCGCCTCAAATGCCCCCCGTCCCCACTGTCCCCAAGGGGGCAATTCCCGCACCAGGCCCTGCCACCAACCTCGTGGGTCCAAGCCACTTCCCCAGTTAATGATGCGAGTTAATTAAGAGCCCCTCCAGGGCTTTGCAGTGGTCCCTTCCGTGCTCTAGAGCCTGACACCAGCAGTGAAGGCAGCAAGAGGACACCCAGGAGGCCGCAGGGAGGGCGCGTGGCGCTCCCGCGGCGAGTACCCCACACCACAGCGGCTGTGCCCAAACAGCATCCCAAGAAACGACACCCCCGACCAGGGCGACGCCGCAGGCCCAAAGCGGCCGTCGAGGCCGGGAGGCCGCGCCGGGGTCTCGGCGCGTCGCGAGGGACACGCGGCCCGCGGCACCGAGCGCCACGCGGCAGCTCTGCCCCTGCCGGAGCCCCCCCACGGACGAGGCTGGCAGGGGGAGGCGACGGCGTCGTCACCTCCCCGCGCTCCGGCAATCGAGTACAAATAGCACCGACTATCCACTCTACAGGGGAGGCGCATACAGGGCTATATACAGGGCGACGCCAAGGGGGACGGAGGGGGCAGGCAGCATTGGCACACGTCCGGAGTGAGGCAGGAAGGGGCAGCTGCGCTTTACATTAAAAGCCAAACGCACACAGGAGCGCTGGGGCCTCGCGCGCCTCCGGGCGGCCGCCCTCCTCCCACGCCGCTTTCGGAACCAGAAAAGCACCGAGCAGAAACGCACCGGGTCCCTGGCTGCGAACGGGAGAGAGAGAGGAGCAACGCTTGTTCCTTGCGTGAAAAAAAAAAAAACGCCTCGGGCAGCCGCGGAGCATCCCCCAGGAGAGAGGCAACGCATTCCTCGAAATAACAGGTCTACAGGAGCTCTTCAACCACGCTGCAGCTGCTTTGTCCTCGGAGACGCCAGGGCAACCAGCTTGCAACGAACAGCATTGAGGGGGAAGCTCCAAATCGTTTGGGTTTTTTCCCCCCTCTTTTTAAGCCACCGGTTTTCCTCTTCATTAAGTAAAAGTTTGGAGATCAGCCTGGAACATGCAATAGCAATTTGGAAATTCTTGGAGCGCGCTTCTCCCTCAAAGGTGGAGCCTCTTAAGTCACCTTGGAAGTTTTGAGCCCCAAACTGGTTTTGTCCGAGCCAGTTGCTGGACACGCCAACGTTAGGCTGTCTTACAGGAATGACCGTAGCGAGTAGTACCTGTTTTATTTGGAAAAAAACGCAAAGAAAAACACGCAGTTCTCCAGTTTCTTCACGGAATGGACATCCCAGGCTATCGCCAATGCCCTCTGATATCGGGAGAGGCCAACGGCCAGTCCGGAGTCTAGTCCTTGCCTCAGCTGCACTGAGCAAGCCTGGCTGGCTCCTACCTCCAAAGATGCCCATCCTGGGGCAGAGGGACCCACGCTGGATCTCTGCTCACAAAGGCAAGGGCGCCTTTGTGGGACGGCCTCGCTCCGGGCTTAACGGTCCGTATCCCACGGGCTTTCTCCGAGACAGAGAACAAGGGTTGCAGGGCGCTCTTTTGACATCTCTTGTACCCGTTCCCCTTTGCAAAGGAAAAGTCTGTAAACCTTTGGCAAGTCCTGGCCCTCCCCAACCCCAGCCCAAATACTGTCCAGCGTGGTTCACAAGCACATATTTAATTAGCATCTGTTAGATCCATCCTCAGCTCCACTCAC
This sequence comes from Eudromia elegans, assembly GCA_003342815.1. Lineage (NCBI taxonomy): Eukaryota > Metazoa > Chordata > Aves > Tinamiformes > Tinamidae > Eudromia > Eudromia elegans. The sequence goes on from PTEX01000246.1 coordinate 1,019,259, forward strand.
TCCCCTCCTGGCTGATCATTTGGGGTTCCATGCACACCAAGTTAGTGGTTTTATCCTGCTTCATCGGACTGCGGCCTCCTGGGTTGTAACGCAGAGGGTTTATCGTATCCTGGTGAAGAGGTTTAAAACGGATACGGACTCCTGAAAAGACAAAGCAAATATGAAGTCCAGGGCTCCCTCCGAGGGAATCCCAGGACAACCCCTTTCTTTACCACCTCTGCGAGACACCCAAGAAGCTCGGGGAGCTTCTGGCACAACCTGCTTTCACCGGGGGCAGGTTTGTAGTGGCCCTTCTCGGGACGCCTCCACCCGAGCCACCATTGTAAGAGGTATGGAAGGAGCCAGGGGATAATCGTGTTCAAGGACACAGGCAGCTTGGAGCAGGATGCGGGCAGAGAAGCGGGCAGGCGCGGGGGGCTCCCTGTAACACTCCCTCTGGAGCGCCGGGCGCTTCCCGTCGCCCCCGGCCGGGCGGAAGAGCAACGCTCTGCCACCATGTGCGGTGCAGCCTTTCATTTCGCCTGACGGCTGAAATCCCTTCCTCACTCGGGAGGGTTTCAGCCTTCCCTGCAAACGCCGCTGCAGCCCTAGGAGGGGGTAAAGGGCTCTGAGGAGCCGAAGCTCAGGAGGAATCCACGCTCGAGGACGGTGCCCGCGGAGCATCCGTGCGGTGCCTCCTTACCTTTGTGGAGCGAGTTTTGCTGAAGACGTTCCAGAACCGCAAGGTTTCATCCCCGGCTCCTGTAACTATGGCCTCCCCGTCAGGGGACATCGCCTAAGGGCGAGAGGGAACAACCTTTAAGGACTGCTGCATTTTTGAGGGTGAAAGCTCCTCTCTGAGGCATTCCGGGGAAGATTTGTAACTCTCCTTCCTACTTCGGTGGGAAACCAAACTGCTACCTCTGCTTTCACATGCCTCATTCACCGTCTCACGAGGTGCCAATGCGAGCACTTGCTTCCTATTTATGCAGTTAGGGAACACATGGGTGGAATTAACATGAAAAGGATTCTTGCGTTAGGAAATCCAAGCCAGTTGCAATTAACGCTGTTCCTCCCTGGATTATAAATACGTGCTAAGATGGGAAGTGCGAGGGAACTGGCAAACACCAGCAACATTAGTCACTTACACTGGAAGTCACTCAGAGATGATGAATACGCTGACACTATTTTGTAAGGACACCCCTCCAGCCCCATGTAATGGCAAGAAAGCCACATTTTCATGCCACGTTGGGAAGGCTGAAAGTGCCAGATTCTTCCCCTGTGTGCAATCTCCAATGAAAAAAAACAGTGCAAAAATCTGAAGAGAAGAAGATGCTTGTGCTTCCTCAGAGGAGTTTTGGCAGACTTTGCTATTCATTAATAAAGCCTCACATTTCCATAGCAGCAAATCAAAGTATCCCTCGCAGGCAGGAAAACCAGATATGGGGCTTTCTCACTGCTTGCAGGGCCACTTTCTCATCTCTGCCTAGACAACAGGCGGCTCGCAGTGCCACCGGCGCCGCGCTCCGAGCCGCTTCCCAGCACGTGACAAATCCACAGCTACAGAAACCTCCCCTGGAGACACGGCCGGGGCTTACCAGGTATAACACTCGGTATGAGTGTCCCGTTAGCTTTGCCACTTGCGTTAGCGAGGGGTATTTCCAGACGAGGATCTGGTTCTGCGAGTATCCATGGGTACTCACCTGGAAGGAGAGAAGGGAATGGGAACGGCGCTCCCTCGCACCGGAAACTCGGCGGCGCTGGACAGGGAGAGCAGGAACTTACGAGCTCGTTGGCGTGTTTGGACCAGGCCAGGTTGCACACCTGGGAGCCGGTGTCGATGCACTGCAGCGGCTGCCCCGTGAGCGTGTTCCAGAAGCGAATGCAGCGGTCGGCGGTTCCACCTCCAGAGGCGAGGAGGCCGTGCTGGTGTGGGGACCAGGCAATGGCCTTGACTGCTGCAAGGTGCTCTGTGTACTGCTGCACAGGACTCAGGCTGGAGTGATTCCACACAAGAAGCTGCCAGAGAGAGGAGAGGGGGCTGAACTCGCACTGCAGTCGCGTGTCTCCAACACCCACAAACCACGACGGCGCCGTGGGATTGAGGAGGGTGGTTGTGAAACACGATGGTTTCCCACAGCTCTGCCCCAGCACGGGCGTCTCTGGGAGCTATTGCAGCCCTGGAGCCAGGCCCTCCCTGCCATCACACGACCGAGGGGCCATTTTACCACTGAGTAATAAGGAAACAAAACAGCTCTTAAGCTAAGCTTACGAAGCCAAAGACACACGGTCACCGAACAAGTAGCCAAGACTTTCTTTTGTCTTTGGGACTGGATTAGTCCAGCACACATTTGGAAATATGTTCATTAGAAGATACTCTGAGCAGGAAGAACTTGCTACAGCTATCACTGAAACCTCACTCACATTCCCCAGCCAGCAAGCCTCTCCACAGGGCTCTGAGCACTGCTGCTTCGTGGCAGATGCTTCTTCCACATGGTATTCGGGGAACTACAAGCCTGAGTTATAGGTATTAAAACTTATACAACCTTTTAAACTCAATTTGCTGCCACTCACATGAGCACTATTACAACAGACCTGGTTATACATTACCTAAACAAACTCAGGACGTACAGTTTAGTTGGGCTCTAAACCTTATAGTTTTAATTAGCCAAATATGGAAGCATGATTAAAAATGCCTTTTTGACTCAAGGATATAAGAGAGCGAGTAGAAGTTTAGCAGTACGTATGGTAGGAAACAGTTTAAGGATTGAAACAAAAGCTCTTTCAGGGAGACTGACTATCCTCAAAGGGAGCGCCTGGCATTTCTTGGTGACGACCTGGAGATGTTGAGCCTCACACAACCAGCAAGAACGACCGTACCTTGTTATCATTTCCCCCAGACGCCAAGAGCTGGTGGTCCGTAGACCACTTGAGCCCACAGACTTCCTGCCTGTGGCCCTGGAGCCGCCGCTCGGACTGCAGAGGCGGCGTGCGGATGTCTCTCTGCAGGATCATCCTGTCCCGGCTGCCGGAGGAGAGCTGGTCCGCGTTCCACGCCAGGGCACCTGTGCCGGGCACAGCCAGAGCGTTAGAGGACGGCGGTGCGGGGCCCGGCAGGAGAGGGCAGGCAGAAGAGCCACCACACTTGGCGGGGTGGGGGACGACAAAGACCAAGCGCTTGGGGAACAACTTATACCCGCTGTCCGAGGTCCTAACACAGCACGCAGAGAACGACCGAGCTTCCAAGGCGTCCCCAATCCCACTTCACAGTGCACTAAAGCACGGAAATAGAACGGGGAAGGTGTCTTGACTTCCCCAACCTTACTCCAGCGGTCAGAGATCAACATCACCTCTGAGCAAAACAAACAGTTCCTAAAAAATGAAGGAACTGAAAATCTCAGCATAAAGCAGCCTGTTTGGAGCCTGAAACCGGAAGGCAGCAGCAGTGAGGAGAGATGTTGTAACCAAACCCGAAACGCCTCGGACGCGGAGGAAACACCTGCGGTGGGGCTGCAAGAACCACTCCAGCACCGCCGCACCCAAGAACAAAACACAGTGGTTACCAAGTGCTAATGTTTCTAAAGACTGCACAAAAGGCAGCAGTGGATAAATATCAATCACTGTAACTTGGGAATCTCGCTATTTCAAGTAGATCCTCCTTCACAAGAGAAAAAAAACCCCCTCAGTTTTGAAGACACAACACACTCAAACCCTCCTGCCTCATCTCTTACCAACTCTAGCCGTGTGCCCCTCCAGCATGGAAAGCTTTTTTCCTGCAGCTGCATCCCAGATCTGTACAAAGCCCTTGTGAGTGCCAACTGCCACCAAGTTCCCCTAGACAAACAGAAAACCCATGATCAGTAAAAACATTAAGCAGAGGTGGACATAAAACAAAAGCCAGATGTGGAGGATAAAACCCACAAGCTTAAAATATATATATTTTTTTTTTCTTTTTCCATTTCACATTTTTGCCCTATTGAAGAGAACCTAGTGATCTAGCTGGGATAAGTTTTTCATGATATTTTCTTGTCCAGAGCTGGACAAGTGAACTGTTTCTTTCCCCTTTCTATACATTTTACCAAATACCTGGAGAACCTTAAGCTAGAAGAGGTCACCCTCTATCCCCCTCCCAATCAAGGGAGAAGAAACGAGTGCAGACAAGCAAATATATTTGCTTGAAAATATGCAGGGAGTTTGAAGGGAAGACAGAAAAATGACCCAAGAAGTCACAATTCCTTAGAAATGGTTATCTAGCGCAGGAATAGCATCTGGATTAAGTCCTTCAGCTCGTATGGTTGATAATCTTATACTGACCCGTTCTGACCAGCCCACAGACGTTACAGAATCTCCTTCCACAGACAGGTCGCACAGTCGGGTTACCTTGAAAACGGGACAGAGCAAAGTAAGAAACATCTGTGACCATCAGTCTGCATTACAAACTAAACTGCCTGACAAACTAAACACTTGGGACAGGGCATTACAAGTGCTGAATTCCCTTACACAGGAAATTCCATCATTTGGAAGGATGTTGTGATTGGGAAAACACCTACAACTGCTACTCCCCTCTTGGAAAGGAGTCATCGTTTACCTGGCTAGTACAGGCACTCCATAGGTAAACACAAGTCCCAAGGCCAACGCTGAGGACATTAAGAGAGGACCAGTCCACCAGGTTCAGGTAGAAGTCATCCTGCAGCTCCGGGGCATCCAGCACTTTGAAAGGAATCTTGGAAATTTTCCGCGTTGGTTTTCGAGGTGATCTGAGCAGCTTCTGACTGTTTACAAGGGCAAATGCAAAAACAAACTACAGGATTTGACATACTGCAGACAACCGTACAGACTGATGCAGCCACTCTTCAAGGCATATCTGCATTTCTACAGAAACACACACACACAAATGCAAAATTCCTTCCAACAAATAAGACTGGAAAGAATCAGATTTTGCCGAAGGTGGTCCAAGAAGTATTAGGTATCTATGTGGGCTAGGTTATCTATAGAAATCCTTAGAGAGATCAATTGTTCCCACTTAAGCCCCCAGACTTCCCAGACTAATTGGAATTGCCATTTTTGGTTGCCTTAGAACCCCTAGAGAACTTCAACCCTCTGCCCCAATCCTTCTCTCAACAACAGCTTGTTATGACTCTTTTATTACCTTTTGTTGCTCACGGGAGACAAGGAATACGGTGACACCTCATTGCCATCATCTGGACTGGAGCGCTTCGTGCTGAGAGAATACTGAGGAAGAAAATCCATCTATTAAGAACCTGAACACGTCCAGGACCTAGGAGGTTACTTGCAACACAGCAGCTGGCAGCCACTGCCCCGCTGAATCCAGCACCCGCTGGGGCAGATTTCCCAACCTTTTCAGTTCCTTTTCCAGGCACTTCAAAACAATACCAAAACTCTCCTCAAAACCTTGATGCAGTCACTTAGACACAGGTTCAGGGTGCACAAAGAGCTTGGTTCCAGCTCGGCTTCATTGCCAGCATTAGAAAAAGGCGGTGTGCAGCTTGCTGCAGACATTCATCACCGCTTCACAGGCCACCACATTTTGTTATCACAGCTAATGTTAATACAGTGACAACAACTACTCTCTTGCACTAGCAACGTGACAGAGCTACAGGCTTTTTTCTTATGACATTAACAAGGCACAGCCAGTCTCATCAATTTGAGTGCAAAGCAGTCAGCTTACGGTGAAGAGGGACTTCTTCTCCGGGGTGGACGGCTGCAGCCTCCTGTCCTCTGTCTGTGGGTCCTGAACTTTCTCAATCCCTGCTCCCAAGAGTTCGTTCTTCAGCAAGGCAGAGTAAGCGAGGCCATCTGTGAACCCAAGCAAGTGTTTGGGCAGAGAACTCCAATTATTAGATTGTTAGTTTGGACTGGCAAGAAGTTTCCCCTCTTTCCACTCAATCAGAAAAAGCCTTCCCATGACATAACCCACCAAGGGTAGAAATAACTTCCTGCTCTCCAGTTGCTCAGCTAGTAGCTCGCTGAGATGAGCACTCTTGGGATGTGATCATTTACCCCACAAACCCTTTTTGCACAAGTACAGAAGTGCCAGGGTTCACTTTTGGTTTCCAACATTGCACCAGGTTGAAACAAAAGCTGTACGCATTGCATGTGTAGTGCAAAGAGGGTCTCACCTTTGCCATTGTCTGATGTAGCATCCTTTGCTTTTCTGTTTTGACTTGGTGATTTTTCATTTTCCTGAAAGGAAGAAACATGGTATCACCATATAGAAACCTACCCACACCCCCACTCCCCCTCCCTCTCCCTCTCTCTATATATAAAATACCAAAGTGAGAAGCCTCCCCTGTGGGCCAAGGGATTCAGAATAACTCTTCTGGGACAGCAGAAGACCCTCATACAGAAGATAAGCAGAACAATTCTGCCATCCACACTGAAACACACCATTGCCTCAGTTCCAAGTCTTTGTACTTTAGGAGGCAGGAGAAAAAAACCAAAACCCTTACATTTATTCTGTGGAAGTTAATGCTCCAGTTGGCCCCAGCTCTTGAGGGAATAAATCTGTCCCCATGTTTACTAGGAGAAGACATTGGAGAATTGGAAGGCGTCAGTGTTCTTCTCATCTCTGTTACCTAAATTGAAGAATAAGAGACATGCTGGAACAAATGGCGATCACAGTAGGGCTCCGAGAAACATCAAACTGGCTGTTTCAAAGCTAAATAAGAGCCAATATTGGTTTATTCCCTTAACAGAGCTAATGAGCACACCATATTTCAACAGCCGTCTGATCTTTTGGCAAATTAAAGAGCAAATTAAGCAAGCTCTTTCTCATCAACCCTTCAAGAGAGGACTGTCAATATCTGGAAGCCGTGACTCGGGTAGGCTCCTTCAAGGTAAGCTGCATGTTCCTTCACTACAGTCAATTTGTTTTTCTTTAAAAGAATAATTCATGTGAGAAAGGACCTTTTCTCAGAACAGGGCTGACTTCAAAGCTAGACTGAAGGCGGCAGCCTCACCCAGCTGAGTTTTCAGTATCACCACGGATGGAGACTCCACAAGCTCCCTGGACCCCCTGTTCCAAGATGCCATCTTGGTGGCCTCTGTTGGACTTGCTCCACCTTGCTACTCTAGTACTGTAGAATCCAAAACAACACACAGTACTCCAGAATACTCTAGGAAGTACTCCAGAATACTCCAGAAGTCACCTCACAGGAATGATGGGAATAATTACTTGCCTCGGATTGCTGGCTAACTTTCACGAAAGCAGCGTGACACAGATAACCCTCCTGGCCACAAAGACACCCTGCTGACTCATGTCCACGGTGCCACCACTCCTCTTCAACAAAGTTGTTTTATGAAGCATTCGGTGACAACCTGATGTGTTGCACAAGGTTATTCTGTCTGAGGTAGGGATCTCACATTTACCCTGGCTGAGCACAACAGGTAGCTTTCAGACTGCTGCCCGTTCCTATGAGCCCACAGTCCTGCCAGATTTTCACCCACCTTCCATTTGGCTGCAAAGATGTTGGATAAGACTGTCAAAAGCCTGGCTAAAAATCAGTGTAAATAATGTCTCTCTCCATCCCTTTAGCTAATCAGCCTTCTCAGAAGGCTGTCATGTGTGATTTGCCCTTGGTGAGTCTATGCTGACTGCTCCTAAACCCCTTCATATCCTTCACGTGTCCTGAAGTGGCTTCCAGAAGGTTTTGCTCCATAATCTTCATAGGGAGCAAGATACAGGAACATTATCTTCCCTTATCTTTAAAGCTTCCTCTCTGGATACTTTATTCTCCATTTTTGAGGTTGGTTTGCTTGTCAGCCTCCAACTTTGTGTTCCATGTGAACTTATTGAGACATGACTATATACGAACACTGAGGTATTTCAAGTCCAACACAGCTTCTAAGCACAAGTTCAGTTTAGGCTGCAGAAACTGCATTAAGTTATTGTGAGGAACCCAGTCACAGCCCCAAAGGTTTGCACAGATGAAGCTATACACTCTCCAAAAGGTCAAGCTAAAAACACACAAGGCAGACAACAACTTAATAGGCAGACCAAGAATCACGCCGCGTTTGTACTCACGCAAGGCATCGTGTTTTCATTCTGTATATTGATTTGGCGTAGGAGACGTCTCTCGTAGTCCTGGTCCATGGTGGAAAGGACAGGGGAGGTGGGGAGGTCAGCAGCCCCAGGAATTTATCTTCATGAAGCCCGAACAGTAACTAGTCCGCTGCAAGTCAGAAGAAGAAAGTTACCAAAAGATCACACATTTGCACAGAGAAGCCACTCTCTTTAGCAAATCTTTTCCTACCGCTGAATGGAGAGGTTCAAGGCACTTTTCAGATGATTAATGAATGAAGCCACAGCAGAAGAGCAGGACCATGGCACAACAGGTTTCCCCTTATAGCCATTTAGCCTCTCTGCCCACTTTGCAAGTTGCCCATATGTACAAACAAGGGCTGGAATCTAAAAACTGAAATCTAAGCCTGTTCTTCAAGAGCATCGCTATCAAAGTTAGGTGACAAAGCCCAGCACGAGGCTGCTGATGAGGGTGTTTCTCTGCGTTATTGCCCTTGGCCGCTGATTCACACATGAGTAATTAGCATTTTGTGTCTGACAGGACCCAAGCTTCCAAGACCTACAGGAGCGCATATACATATAAATATATATATACACATACACACACATCCCTTATCCTTCACCTGGAAATGGGGAGACCTAACAAATAAAGTAGCCAAAGGGAAACTTCATCCATGGAAGCACCTTTGTTGCATCCAACCTGAAAATTGGAGAGAACAAGAGAACAGAGGAGACTGCCCACAGTGTCAGCTCCTTTGATGCAAAGATGTCACCACTGGAAAGGGCACACGGGGTTTGCCTCTCGATCACAGAGAGGCATCTCTGAAGGGAAAGGTGGAATCTAGCAAGCATTCTGGAGAGAAAACCGCAACACGGAGGAACGTGACGGAGTGGAGAGCGATCTTTGCTCGCTGCTGCTCCATAAATGTCTTGTGCATTTGGCTGGAGTCCCAGCGACACAAATGAAGTTGCCTCGAGACACAAACTTGTGGCAAAAATCAGGGAGGCAACTGCACTCCAAGAGCCGTCCCAGGAGAAAAGTGCACAGGAACAGGCTACACTGCCACGTGCAGGGCCCGCACCGGAACTGCTGGCAGCTCCAAACGGGATTTGCAGCGGAAAGGCTCGCCTCCCACAACACAAAACCTGCCCAGGATTTTCCTCCCCAAACTGAGCACCTATTGCTAAGGTAGAGAGGTTACAGCAGCCCGTGCTGCAGGGCAGGGAGGTGCAAGTTAGCACTGCAGTGTTTTACAAAACTAGAATGAAAGCAAGATGAGAAAAGTCCACGAACTCCGGACTACAGGCAGCTATTAGTTAGCAGAACTGCTTTATTTTTATCAAGCTATTTGTCAGTACTGGAACTTGAACTTATAAGAGCTGCTGAAACTTAGGGGCCTTTGGTTTTCTTGCCATAAAATGTGCTAACGCTTCCAACGGAGCGTTCCTTAAATAGCTAATGCCAAGCTGCTTCTGAGCACACCTGCTTACCTCTCACACCCTCCTCCCCAACTTATTATTTTTAATTTAAGTGATGTCTCCCGTATGCTCTTTCAGAGGCAAAACTGGAGAGAGCTACCAAATCTGACAGTTATCAGTTCTGCTGAATAGAACAAGATGTTGGAGATGGGGCATATGGAGAGCAAAGAGTGGGAGAAGAGAGACTGCAAAAGCAGAACATGAAAATAATACTAATAAGCCCCAAACAACCCCTTACAGATTTTAAGTCCTTCCAAATACAGCATCAACATAACACTAGTTGTATTTGAATTATACCAAGATTTCCTCCACTCCTTTTGGACCCATTTTAATTTAGGGATACATTGCACCCATAGTCCAGCTGCCTTTGGCCTTCCTCTGGATTCCGGATCCTGTGGTCTCCAAGTAGCATCTTCTGTGTTTAACCTCTCCACCTAAGGCCTGTCCAACTCTTGCCTTGCTGGGGTAGATCACATCAAAACCAAACCAAAAGGGCTCAGTTATGATGGAAAACCCTCATTTGAGATCATAACTTCAACCCTAATAAATTGAATAAATCCAAGCAGGTACAGGCCATCTCATCAACAGCAGACAAACAATTCCGTGGGATAACTGCATCCACTTCCCTGCCAATCACCTGTCATTCTGCGGGCGGTTTATTAAAAGCAGCTCCATCTTGTGAAAAACACATTTATGTATTTGGATACGTTAAAGTCGGGGCAATAAAAAGAACAAAACGCACTTTTGTTCAGCACCCCCACTCTGCACAGAATTATTGTTCTGCAAGAAATGCTAGCTACGATAAAATCCAGCCAACTCAAAGATAAGCCTTAAGCTACCTTAAGAAAACAGTAAGAGTCGCAATGCTCAAGTTCTTCTCTTGGAGTAAAAAAGTCTTTCCCCTCCACGCATAAGCTAGCTGGTTAATTAGTAACAAAATACGTATTCCAGAAGAATTCACAACAGCCTCAGCTCCTTCAGATCTTTTGTTTCTTCAAGATAACTTTACTGTTCTTAAGGGAAGGGTTTTTTTTCTTTTTTCTCCTCTCTCTGACTTCCAGGAAAATTAAAATCCACCAACTTCCACATCTGAATGTAAAGACGGCAAGAGCCTACCCCGAACCACAGAGGCTACCTGCTCTTTGGGCCAACACTTAACAGCATCCCTGTGCTAACTTTGAGAGAAAACACCTTATTACTCATCTAAAAACTGTCAGGAAGAACTCTGTCATTTGCCAAGGGGAAGGAGATGGAGCAAGTAAATCACATCGGGTTTGACATCCCCACACATCCTGCTTCCCAAAACCAGTGTTCTGGCCCACTAAGGACCCCCCAGCTACACTGCCTTGCTCTTCCTACGCCCTGGCTCTTGCTTGACCTCCTACAAGGCCACCTGTCTCATTAACATGACAGAAAAATAACTCAGCCCAAAAGAGCAGAAGTTTTTGCTCGTTCAGCCAGTTAGATCCACTCACCGAGGGCTACGTGAGAGCCAAAGCTGGCACCAGGGGAGCAGGGAAAACAGTAGCCAGGAACGGCCCTTCCCAGCAAGAGAAAACTGCTAGACCATGGAGCTCCTGCAACCTCACCTGCAGCCTCGCAGAGTACTGGCAGGTATTACAGAATCTGACATTTTCTAGACTTTTGAATAGGTGTTTGGGGGTTTCTGGCAGCTAAAACACAGCCCAGGTCACACCTGCTACAAATGCATGCTGACCACTGAAAACACTTTGCTGACATTAACTTCTGGTTGGAGCAAGACACCCTGCTTGCAGCCAGAGTGGAGGAGAGTTACTCCAAAGGAACAGAGGAACAGTCACAGCGTTTACCTATGACACCAAACAACCATTTCCAGCCATCCAACCTTCTGTCCGAAGCAGCACAAAAAGCTAGAGCTCTGTGTGAATTTTACCAGAGTTTACCTTGTAAAAATCATTATGCAATCGCTTGTCCAATGATTTACAAAGGTGTGCAGTAAAAAACAAATAAGTTTACAAAAATAAACATTATACAGAAGTAGCAGATTAGGCTTTCTTTTATTTCAAAAGAAGATATAAGCTTCACTGTCTCATACAAGACAGTTCTTCACAACTAGGTACTACAAAGAGACTGTGTAATACTGAAAACATTGCTTCTGTATCACGGTGACATTCAAGATTTCCCTCCCTACTTTGTTACACCGTGCTCTTGGAGGCCACAAATTCAGCGTTCCTCGGATAAATCAGGACCTCACGTTACTGCAGACCCCATCCCATCAGGGTTTTGGAGCGTAACGTGCAGGTGATGCACCCTCCTTCCTTGAGGATGCTCTGAGGGTCCACAGTATTTCTGCCTTTCCAAGGGCTGTACAAACAAGCCAAAGTGTTCTGGGAAGAGCTTCCTCCTATACGGGCAGCTAACAGCCCTCCTGTGCACTCACCACCATCAACTCCACAAGGTTCAAATGCCCCCAAGAGGCAACTTTCAGCGGGCAAAAACAGGCTTGGGCAAAAGCTGAGCTCCAGCTGAAAGGCAAAGCGACACAAAAGACTTTTTCATCTCCTGTCTCCACTCACCCTCCTGATTCTTTCCAGTAGTACAGAAACTCGAGATGCTGCCCTCGGTACTAAGCTCAGGAGATCAATGATACCTGCAGCTCTTCACACTTTCTCTGGCCTAAAATGTCATAAAAACATCGTCCCTTCGCACAGGCAAGAGCCCGACCTGTAATTCAGCCTGCAGGCGACAAATCTGTGACTTCAATTCATTAATTAAGTGTCTGTGCTCACACTTGCAGACAAGCTACAATATTTTCTACAGCCTTTGAGGCAGCTTCTGAAAGCAGCCTAGGGCTTTGCAAAGCCCCTTTTGCTTTTCAAAGGAGGAAACAGCAAGAGTCCTGCCTAGCTGATGGGGGGACCTGAGCAACAAACTGCAACGCGGCTTTGCTGGCTCAGGACAGCAGGGTAGCCGCCTGCCACGCTCTGCTCAAAACACAAGCACGTTTTCAACTCTTCTACTCAAATAAAAAGGTGGAGCTCCACGGTACAGCTGGGGCTGGCAGGACACGCAGGGCCCACAGTGTGCACACTCATCACTGGGCACACACAGCAGCCCAGTCCCCCACTGCAGGATTTCCAAGTTTGCTGCAAGCACCTGCTAATAAATCAAGAAAATTGTATGTTTGTTACTCTGTCTTCAGGGATCACCTTCGCATTCAACACACATCTCAATGCAGTTGGCAACAGTCTGTCAGGAGCATGGCTTTTATCTAAGCAGATAGGTCATGACAATCAGGCAATCAGCAGGTGATTTCTCAAGAGCATCACCATTAAACTCTCTTTATTGCCTACATATAGTGATTATTTTTGTTTTCTCCTTTTTCCATCTCTCCCTCCATAAATCAGATGGATGCCTGTTCCCGAGGAAGTTGAAATAGGGAACAAAGTCTTCAGAAGGGCAGTAATCCCATGCTGGGAAACACACATGGCACTACAACATCAACACACTTGTGGTCGGGGCACTTCTGTGCTGGCTCTTGCCCATGGATCAAAAGGCAATTTCTGCGCCTAATTAACAGGCAGCCTCATGATAGGCTCATATATAATGAGGACAAAACGAATTACAGGCAGTCTATAACAAACACTCCCCAGTTTTAGAGGGGCATTATTTAGCAAACGCGCCTTGCTCGGACAACAAGCAACTCCTCCTTTCCTAGCTGTTGCACAGGCTTAATTAAAGTTCTGAAGGCTGAATTAAAAATCTGGTTCAACACTGGCAGATGATGCTCTGGAGATACCGAGTCCCAAACAGGTTGTTCCCTCCATCTGCTCCGTTGCTGCTGCTGTAACGGAACAAGTCACGGCTGCCGAGGCCTCAGTGCTAGAGCAAGACAGGTATGAAATGCAGACAGCTAAGGATATTCCCAAAGGATATTCCCAAAGCCAGGTAAGGAAGCAAGCATGATTCCCTCAGATTACAGGAAATGCAGAGGATACAAATTCATCTCACAACACTTTGGGCTCTCACCCCTGTCCCTGTGGGGTAAGAGGTGTCACACGGGTAAGGCTGGATGCTGTTTCCCAGTTCACCCCCCGACCCCGGTTTCTATACATTCCCCCAGCGTCACATCTTTACAGAGACACCAAAGCTGAGCTATAGGCAGCCTCTGTGCATCCAGTCTTTGGTCTCTGGCAGAGCAGAGAGGCCCCAAATGCCAAGGGTGCCTCTGTTTAGGTTGTCACTTGATGGCAGCTTTGCCCTCAGAAACACAGGTTTTGGGAAAGCCGCTGCACAGACAGAATAAGGGGATTTACTTTGTCTGGAAGCACCCACAACCATACGGTCATGCTCACTTTGGTGAGGATATTCAGCATCTTCCCTGTTTACTGCACATATCACAAGCCACGTAACAAGGTGGGGACGCAAGGAAGGCAGTGCTCAAGCTCCAGGAGTAACTCATCCCAGTAAGAGGGGAGAATCGCCGCATTAAGTGTTGTAGGCTGTGAAAAAAACTTGCTTAAGAGCAAAGAAAATCATCAAAGGAAGTCCCTTGCACGTGTTTCATAGCATTTTACAGAATCTTTAGGGTTTTTGCTCCTTTCAGCAGTTGGTGTACTCTGCCCTACTGTCCATCAAGCTTTGAGAACTGGTGAAAAATCAAGAGCATCTTTTAAGCGCAGAGCCCAAGACCCCCTTCTGCAAGGCGCCCTTCCCAACACCGACCTGCCCCAGGCTGCCCTTCAGTGCCAGTCCAAAGCCCGTTTTCCACCCAGCAGCCAGGACCCAACTCTCCTAGCAAGGAGACACAAGGCCCCACAAAGCACACTTGCCTGATGATCCTTCCTAATGACTCAAACCAACTACCAAGAGCATCAACTCGAGATAAAACGCCTGCTTCATTGCGAGTCTTATCGGAAGGCACTGCGCTGTGGGCCAAGATTAAGAATTGGCCAGCAGCTTGACAGGCAAAGCCAGGCCTTTCGAAAGCCCTGTGCTTTATCAAGAGGTTTAACCTACCAGGGATGCCAATTCACACACACACACACAAAAAAAAAAGGCCTAAATCAGAGACTTTCAAAACTGCAGCAACCTCGCTGAGCGGCCCACAAAAATTCTGCTTATGCGTTAAAAATAAAAGCAGTCTTTTACATAAGCGAGCAAGCCAAGGCATGGAACTGCAGGTTGGCATCGCTAGACACGTTAACCTGGCGGTACTCGGCGCTTGCCGGGCAGAGGAGTGCACAGAGAGCACGAAGGGGCCCCGGGACAGGCACCCCGAGCACCCCGCGGCTCCTTGAGCACATCTGCCCCTCGGGACCGGCGCGAGGCCGCACAGGGCCCGGTGCGAGGCACGACCGGCCCGCGGGGCACAGCGAGCACCCGGGACAAGGGCACAGGCCCGGGGCGGCCCCTCCAGCGCGGCCACCGCTCGTGCGGGCGAGGCGGCCCAGGAGCGGTGCGGGCCGCGCGGCAGCGGAGCCTCGCGGGCACCGGTGGGTAGCGCGAGGCCCGCACGGGGGCTCGGGGCACGGGACCCCGCGCGAAGCGGCCCCAGCGCCCCACGGCGGCTCCGGTAACGGGATGAAGAAAGGGGGGGATGGGAGGGGGCAGCGCTGAGGGCAGCGGGTCCCGCCGCGGGGGACGAGCCCGAAGGCGCGAGGATGAAGCCGGCGCCGCGCCGGGAGGAGACCCGGCGCCGTGGCGTGACCGCGGTGCCCGCCACCCCCATCACCTGCGCGGGTCGGACCGGGTCGGGTCGGTTGGGCCCCGCTCCGCCTCCCCCGCCTCCTGTCAGCACGGCCCGGCCGCGGCGCTGCCCAATATGGCGGCCGCCTGCGAGCGGGCGGGCCCCGCCCCCGCGCGGGGCACCACGGGAGCGCCCCGCCCCCGGCACGTTCGAATCAATACAGGAAGCGGCGGCCGGACCGGGACCCGGACTCCCACCCTCCGCCGGGCCTCACGGGAACCCGTGGAGCGAGATGCAGCCTCCAGAGCGTGGGGGCAGGGCTGGGCAAAACCGAGCTCGCAGGCCTTAATGATTATGATGATGATAATAATAATAATAATTATTATTATTATTATTATTATTTAACCAAGATTTTCCAAGAAACCAAGCATCCTAAGCCCCCTTCTTTCCTTTCCCTTTTTCTTTTCCTCCTCCTCCTTTTCCTCCTCCTCCTTTTCCTCCTCCTCCTTTTCCTCCTCCTCCTTTTCCTCCTCCTCCTTTTCCTCCTCCTCCTCCCAGGCATCACCCAGGAACTCCAGGATAGGGAACGTCCCCTTGGCCGGGCGGCGTCCAACCCCCCTTTTGAGGCGCCACCAACCAAATGCACCATTTTTGTTGTTTC
>PTEX01000246.1:1036591-1049536 GCA_003342815.1 Eudromia elegans
ATGGCGGCGCGCGGGCACGAGGCGCGGCGCGCGGCCTGGCTGCGCCGCTACTACGCGCAGCGCCAGAAGCGCCTCATGACGGTGACGGGAGCGCGGGGGACACCGCGGCGGGCGGGACAAAGGAGGGAGGGACACGGCGGGGGGGGCGAGGGACAAGGCGGGAGCACAAAGTGACACGGGGAGGTGACCTGGGACACGGGGAGACACAACGGGTATCGAGACACAGGGGATGGTGAGGGACACGGGAGGAGGACAAAGGACGTGGGGACACGGAGCCGTGGCAAGAGATGGAGGGACACTTTGGGGGACAGGATATGGGGACACAGAGGGGGGACGCACAAAGGATATGGTGACATGGTGGTCACGGCAGAGACAGGGGCACAAAGAACATGGGGACATGGGGGGCTGATGAAGGATGGAGGGACACGGGTTGGTGATGAAGGATAGAGGGACATGGGTAGTAAAGGATGGGGAGTATGGGGACATGAGGGACACAAAAGGTGTATGGTGGGGACAGAAGGGACTCGAGATGTGAGGCAAAGCAAAGGATATGGAGGGATGGGGACAAGGGCACAGGGGACAGACTAAATAAGATCTGGGGGGGACACAAAGGGCATGGGGATTGTGGGAACACAAAAGGACACGGCAGGGGACAAGGGCACACAAAAGCACAGGGGTATAGGGACATGGAGGAAAGATCTGGGGACAGTGGGAGACACAAAGGGGTGGAGGGCCTGGCGGGGAGAGGGTGCTGCGATCCCACAGGACATGAAAGATACAGGGATACAGAGGGACACAAAGGACATGGGAGACGGGGGACAGCAAGGACACAGACACAAGGGGCAGAGGGTTACAGAGGACATAGGGAACACAAGGAACGAGGGCCACGGGACCGTGACGGATGAGGGGACGCGAAGGACGTGGGCAGCCTAAGAGTGGGCTGACATGGTGAACGTGGAGGGACAGGAAGGACAGAAGGAAACCGTGGATGGGGACGTGGGGTTCACAGGTAGTGCGCCCGGAGAACGGGGGGCAGGAAGGCTGGGGTGGAGGGACAGGACTTGGCGCTGTGGGTAGCGCCGGGAGGCGCCGCGGGCGCCGCTTGTGGCTGTGCAGTGAGTGAGGAGCAGGGTGGGGGTCTGGGCGCCGCCTCACACCCCTCTTCGCTCCCCTGCGCCCGCAGCTCCTCATCGCCCGCCGGAGAAGAACCAGCTGCTATTTCTACCCCCGCGCCTGGCCCGGCCTCCGGAGCGCCGACTGGTGGGAGCGGGTGGTCCTGAAGGAATTCGGGCCCCAGGACTGGCTGGAGAAGTTCCGCATGTCCAAGGAGACCTTCTTCTACGTGTGCGAGCGGCTGCGCCCAGGCCTGGCGCCCCACGGCGCCCACGTCCACGGCGCGCTGCCCCTGGAGCAGAGGGTGGCCGTGGCCCTGTGGCACTTGGCCACCAACGTGGAGTACCAGACGGTGGGCCCACTGCTGGGCGTGGGGCCGGCCACGGTGCAGGCGTGCGTCCGGGAGGTGAGCTACGCCGTGGTGCTGCTGCTCAAGCCGCTCTACCTGCGGCTGCCGGGCGAGCAGGAGCTCGACCACATGGTGCGCGTGTTCCGCACGCGCTGGGGCTTCCCGCACTGCATCGGCGCCCTCGACGGCCTGCACATCCCCATCCACCCGCCGCTGCGGCTCAGCGCCGACTACTGCAACGGCCAAGGCTGGCACTCCATGCTCACGCAGGCCGCCGTGGACGGCCTGGGGCAGTTCTGGGACGTGTCCACCGCCTTCCCTGGCAGCATGGAGAACAGCGCCGTGCTGGAGAGCTCCAGCCTCTGGCTGCTGGCCAAGGAGGGCCGCCTGTGCCCCAACCCGCCCAAAACCTTCATGGGGAAGGCGCAGAAGTACGTGCTGCTGGGCGACGCCACCTACCCCTTGCAGGACTGGATCCTCAAGCCCTACCAGGAGGACGACAGCCTCACGCAGCGGCAGCTGCAGTTCAACTACCGCCTCAAGCGCGCGCACAGCGTGATCGAGAACGCTTTCCTGCGCCTCAAGGCTCGCTGGCAGATCCTGCTGAAGTGCGACGACTGCAGCCTGGAGCTGCTGCCCACCCTCGTGCTCGCCTGCTGCGTCCTGCACAACGTGTGCGAGGCTCACGACAACCCCTTCAACGAGGAGTGGCTGGAGGGCGCGGAGCCCAGCGAGCTGCCCAAGCCGTGCCGGCCTGCGCCCGCCTCCATGGAGGACGGCCGGGCAGAGCAAGTGCGCGAGCTCATGTGCCAGTATTTCGAGACGTGCGGGGAGGGCTGATGGCGGGGAAGGGGCAGCCGCGCACATGCTCTCTCGCCAGCTTCCCGTGAGCTCCAGGAACCAGGACAGCAGCCCCGCGATCCCGGCGGGCCAGCAAGGACCTTGTCCTTTCACCTCCCAAACGCTGCCGGCAGAGCCGGGATGGCTGTTGGAGGGGCTGGATGGAGCAGCCTGTGCCAGCTCGCAGGGAGGCTGCCTGCATCGTGGTAGTGCTGGTTTTGCCGTGGGGATCCGAGGCAGGGGAACGTTCTTCAGGGCTGTGTTCTCTGCCAGGATTTGGACAGTTTTGTGACCTGTTCCGTGCTGTGTAAATAAATCGGGGTTCGGTTTGGCTAGGAGGCCCGTGGGGCTTTTCCTTTGCAGGATAAATGCAAAGCGCGGGGCGAGCAGCGCTCACAGACGTTACGGAGCTGTCACCGCTGGGTCCCCGGGGCCTCGAGGAAGGAGCAGCCAGAGGCCAGATGAGCCTGAGGTGCCCTGGACACCAGCGCTTCTGCGGTGAAACGTGCCCGAGCTGCCGCCACGTTGGGCCCACGTAGGTGCTGAGGCAGAGGGCCAAGGACTAGCAGCTCTTAGTCATGGTGCAGCAATGTGGAGCAGCCGCGCAGAGCTCCGCTGCAACGTGTCGAGAAAGGTTCTGTCCCAAGGGCACTCTGCTCAGACCCGAAAGCAGAGGGGAAAATCTCCTTCGAGGGTACGAAACTTCTGTAGATACGTCTGGGAGGGGAAGGGAAGTTGCCTGGGGCAGACACTGGCATCAGGTGTGAAATCACCCCTGCAAACTGCTGCTCTGCAACCCAGCCCAGAACGACCTTCCTTCCCCAGCTGCCCTCTCCGGCAGCGCCTCTGAGCACCCTTGGGCGCTGGCGACGTTTCGGCACCGGGAGAGACGGGAGCGGGAGCCGAGGCTGCCCCGAGACGTCTCCGCGAGGCCGGGCAGGCAGAGGCGGCGCTGGGCAGAGGCAGACGGCCGCGGGGCCCGCGGCGCGCTATCGCCTGGGAAATCGGGTGGCCGACGGTTCCCCGTGCTCGCCGCGCCGCCGGCGCAGGGGCACCTGCATCGGTGCTCCCCGCCAAGGCGGCGGGGGCGGCACAGGCACGTCTCGCCTGGCGCCCCGGGGCGCCCCCGGGTTTGGGGGCACGTGAGGGGACACGGGAGCTCGTGCTGGGCGCCACCTCCCCGTCTCACATCGGCCGGGACGGAGCGTTGGCTGGTAGCCCAAATTCCAGCCCTGCGGTGGAGCAGCCGGGCCCGCGCGGGGCCTGTTTACTGCTCACAGCTGCGCTGGCATTGCCTGGCCCGTTATCAGGGAATTGAGTGCTTCCCGCTGCTTTGCATCCCAAGGAGAACAAGGGCACAGCATTGCAGGGGGACGCGGCAGTGCCGGCGGCGCAGGAAGGGCGCGGCGCTCCGTGGCGAAGGGCGGCGTGGGCGCTGCTTCAGCCCTGCGGCACCGCTCCGGGCAGCCGTCGGAGGCGCTTCTGGGATCAGCCCTTGGGTTTGGAACGCAGTCCTGGTTTTTCCTTCCTCTCTGGCTTCGTCCCGCACTGCCAAGCAGGGAGTTCTGCCTTTGCTGCACAAAAAAAGGCTCCCAGCTTGTCCCAGACTCCAGCGGGGCCTTCCCGAAGCTCCCGACTTCCCTCCCTGGTCCGGAGGAAGGGGGAAAGGGCTCTCTGGAGGCGGGAGCTGCCACCCCCAGCCTCATTCCTGCTCCACGCTGACACGGACTGTGAAGTCCAGGAGAGCGCGGTGGGAAACCGGCGTCACCGAGAGCGGAGCGCGTGGGAAGGAGCGAGCGGGAACCCGCCCGGCTCCCGCTAGCAGCCCTGGGGGTGGTGGAGCAGCCCTGGCGGGCGGCAGGGCAACTCTGGGGGCGGGATGGCAGATTTGGGGGGAAAGGGGCTTGTTTGGGGAGTAACTGGGTAACTCTGAGGGCAATGGGGCAGCCCTGGGGGCAGTGGGGCAGCCTGTAGGGATGAAGAACAACACAGGGGGTGACAGGGCAGCCTAGGG
Organism: Eudromia elegans; assembly: GCA_003342815.1. Lineage (NCBI taxonomy): Eukaryota > Metazoa > Chordata > Aves > Tinamiformes > Tinamidae > Eudromia > Eudromia elegans. The sequence continues at coordinate 1,040,908 of PTEX01000246.1, forward strand.
GGTGATGGGGCAGCCCTGGGGGGGACACGAGGAAGCCAGGGGGGGCCATCAGGCACCGCCTCACCACCATCACCGTGCCGCCACTGCGCATGCGCCACGGCCCCTCCCAACCACAGCGCATGCGCTACGGGCCGCGGCTCTGCGGCACCGCAGGGGAGCGGTGTCCGCCCGGGCCGCTCCCACTCGGCGGGTGGGGGGAGATCACGTGGGGGCGCCGCGCGGCGGCCCCGCCCCCCCGGAAGCTGCAGTGGTTCGGGCTGGCCGGCGCGGTCACGTGGCAGCGGTAGCGATGGCGGCGCCCGGTGAGCGCGGCTGGAACCGGGCGTTGGGTCGGGCATGGTCTCGGGTTCGCCGCTGGGGGCTGGCCAGGCCGTGTCCTCTCCGTTCTCGGGTCCCGGGTCCCCAGTTTCCTGTGTCCAGCCCCGTTCAGGCCCGCCCGGCGATGCAGGTCGGTCCGTTCTAGCCCGGTCTCGTGCTGGGAGCCATTTAGCTCCGGTTGAACCAGTCTGGTCCCGCGGGACCTGCCTGGGTCCGTCCGGGCTCTGCTCCGTCCCGCTCCCGGGTGGCTCCATCCCCTTGCCCACCCAGGGTTGTGGGGCCCAGCTCCCTGTCCGGACCCTCTGGTGGCTCCCCCAGGAGCCGCATGGGAGCCCATCCCGTGTCCCCATCCTGGGGGACCCTCCCTGGCTGCGCCCTGGTCCCTCCGGGGGGCCCTGTGACCCTCTTCTCCTGGCGCAGGTGGCTGCAGAGCGTGACTGGAGGAGATTCCCGGGCAGGAGATTCCCATGCAGGAGATTCCCGGGCAGGAGATTCCCGGGCAGGAGCATCCCGCCGCCGGCAGCATGGTGACGGAGCAGGAGGTGGAGGCCATCGGGCGCACGCTGCTGGACCCGGCGCAGCCGCTGCCCGCCCGCTTCCGCGCCCTCTTCACGCTGCGCAACCTGGGCGGGCGCGCCGCCGTGGGCTGGATCAGCCGCGGCTTCGGTGACAGCTCCGCGCTGCTCAAGCACGAGCTCGCCTACTGCCTGGGCCAGATGCGGGAGGCCGCGGCCATCCCCGTGCTGCTGCGCGTGCTGCAGGACCCGCGCCAGGAGCCCATGGTCCGACACGAGGCGGGTACGTGGGCTGGGGGGTGCCTTCCGAGTGGCCCTTGCCGGGCTCTCCGCTGGCATCTGCCGGGGAGGATGATGTTCCCTGTCACCAAGTGGGACCCGAGAGGGAGCTGGGAGGCACCTTGGAGCCTCCATTGGAGTAGAGACCGTGTCCTGTGGAGCGTCATGGCTTGGAAAACCCTACAGGGCACAATGAGTCCCCAGCCAGACCGGCCGAGCAAGCCCTACCGCTCCCGCTGCGCTCAGTGGCCTGGCCGTGCCCTGTAGGATCCATCCGAGTCGGGGCCGTGTCACCGCTTCCCGGCAGCGTGAGGCCCAACGGGAGCAGGTCCCGGTGTCCGTCCATGAGGATACCCCATCTCCGTAGATACCTTCATAATGTCCTAACATCCTTCCTTAAGGAGAAGCCTTGGGTGCTATTGGGAACCCTGAGGTGCTGGACGTCCTGAAACGCTATTCGGAAGACCCCGTGGTTGAGGTGAGGCTCCCTGGGGGCTGCTCTCCCGTGGGAGTCAGTGCTGGGAGGTGTCAGTGCGGAGCAGCATCCGCACGGGGCTGCTCCTGGAGCCGAGGGAGGAGGCAGGCGGGCGCATGCCGTGCAGCCCAGCCCCGGGGCCCGTCCCTGCAGGTGGCCGAGACGTGCCAGCTGGCGGTGCGGAGGCTGGAGTGGCTGCAGGAGAACGCAGAGGAGCCGGGCGGCAGCCCCTACCTGTCGGTGGACCCTGCTCCGCCCGCAGAGGAGACGGACGTCGCCAAGCTCCGCGACGCCCTCCTGGACGAGTCGCGTGCTCTCTTTGACCGCTACCGGGCCATGTTCGCGCTGCGCAACCTGGGGGGCCGTGAGGCGGCGTTGGCGCTGGTGGACGGTAAGGGCGGCCCCGTGGCGCTCGCCCCGCTCTCCATCCCTGCCACCTCAGCCAGGCTCGGCTCTGGCTGGATCCAGAGCGCTCGGGTGCTTCTGCATGGTGCCTGGCGAAGGAGCAGCCCCAGGAAGAGCTCGGGGCTGCCTGGGAACCCTGGCTTGGGAAGCTGAGGGGTCTCGGGTGTCCCCCATCCTTCCTGGTGTTTCACAGCACCCTTTTCCTGTCCTTTCCCCATGGCTCCTGCTGGGAGGGGCCCTGGCCCATCCTGTCAGGGTTAGATTTGCGAAGGGGACCTATGAATTTGGGTTGTGGCCTCTCGATGCCGCGGGGGCTTCTCCGCGGCCCCCGGGGCCTGCACGGCCGGTGTGTGCCTTCAGCTCCCAGGACGCGGCTCCCGTGGTTGACAGCAAGGGGCTGCCACCTGCGCTCGGGAGTTGTCACAGGGGGTTGTCCCCTGCACCATGCCTGACCCCTCTGCAGGGGTCAGGGTGTCTGGCTGGGACAGGGGTTGGGAGGGAGCAAGGAGGGATGGGCACCCCAGGGGACAGCGCATCCCATCCCCAAGTCCCTGGCGTGGTGACTGCTGGCTCTTCCCCCTGGGGCCATCCTGCTGCTCGTCCACTGAGCCCGTCCAGCTGCTGCCGCGCGGATGGGGAGATCCTGCCCCGTGTCCCCGCGGGCTCCGGGCGTCCCCGCAGCGTCAGCGTCACCGTCGCCTCCTCCCCGCAGGCCTGCGCAGCGGCAGTGCCCTCTTCCGCCACGAGATCGGCTACGTGCTGGGGCAGCTGCGGCACGAGGCGAGCGTGCCAGGGCTGACGGCGGCGCTGCGCAGCCGTGCCGAGAGCGCCATGGTGCGGCACGAGTGCGCTGAGGCGCTCGGCGCCATTGCGCTCGAGGGCTGCCGGGAGACGCTGCGCGCCTTCGCGGGCGACGACGAGCGCGTCGTGCGCGAGAGCTGCGAGGTGGCCCTCGACATGCTCGCCTACGAGACGGGCTCGCAGTTCCAGTACGCCGACGGGCTCTGCAAGCTGCAGGCGTCCGCGTGAGCCCTGCACCACCTCCGGGCCGGCCGGGCTCCTCTCGGCGCTGCCGGGCCCGGCGCCCCGCGGGCTCCGCTTGCCTCGTGGGGGCTTCTCTGCAGCCGCCCCTGGTGCTTCTCTGGGCCAGGGCCTCTCCAGCGCCCAGTGCTGCCGCCTAATAAAGCCCCATCCTCATGCGCTGCCCCGAGCCGAGCTGTGATTTCGCCCTGCGCGCAAGGGGACCTCGATGGCACCGGGGCAGAGACTTCTCCCCGTGGGGCAGCAGCCCAAGGGGGGCTCAGGGCTCTGCCGGGCCCCAGCAAAGCTGCTCTCTCGGTGTCCCCAGGGCCCTGGCCCGTGGGTGCAGGGGACAGCCCCTGGCCCTGGGCTCGCGCTGGGTCTCACAGAAGGGGCTTACAGGAAACACAGTGATTGTAGTGACCGTTCCCCCTGGCCTCACATTGCTGAGTCCCTCCTTCAAGCTGCTTTTGGGCCCAAATTGGAACAAAAATGGCATTTTTTCTGGCTGGGGTGGCCTCAGTGCCACAAGAGCAGAGCCGGGGCTGGGCGGGGGGGGCAGCGTGGCCGGCCTTGGCCCCTGCCCTGGCATCCTCCCCAGCACAGGGCTCCCTCCTGGCGATCCCAGCCCCGGAGCAGGTTCCGTCGCTGCTGTTTCCCCAAGGCCATTAGGGTTGTCCTGGTGCCATCAGGGCTGGCGCCTGGAGCCGCTCCAGCCCCACGGCCTGCAGAGTGGCCAGAGAGCGCCAGGCCGAAGGCACCGCGACCGGGGGGGCCGGGGCTCCTCAGCACTGGAGCCGCCTCCGAAGGGTGATGCTGGGTTCAAGGGGGCCCAGGAGTGCCACGGGATCCGCTGAGAGCTGCCCGTCCCCGCGGGTGGCGCGCCGGCAGCCGCCGTCCTTGCTGCAGGGGACAGGCTGGCCCGGATTCGGTGCCATCTGCTCAGGGCCGCGCGAGGGATTTATGCAGAGCTGGGGGGGCTCCGCACCCTCCTCATCCCCGCACCAGGGTCCTGCCCCCACGCGCGGCCCGGATTAGCGGGATTAGCTCCCTGCCCTCCCGCCGCACAGAGGATCCGGAGCGGCCGCCGCCCCGCTCGGCGCCTGGGCCCCGGTGCCCCTTGCGCCGCGCGGGGCCGTCGCTGCTGCCCGGCCGCGGCCATGGCGCCGGTGGGGGACAACGCAACGCTGCGTCACCTCCTGCAGTCGCCGGCGGCCCAGGACGGGCTGCTCTACGTGGAGTACCGGCCGCCGGCGCTCGACAGCATCCGCCTGCCCCGCTACGTCCTCTACCTGGTGATGGCCGCCGCGCTCGTGCTCGTCGTCGCCTACGCCATCGTGGGCCACCTCATCAAGGACCTGGCGCATGACTTCGCCGGTGAGCAGGGACTGGAGCAGGGACCAAAACAGGGACTACAATAGGGATTGGAGCAGGGATCAGAGCGGGGACTGAAACAGGGACCACAATGGCGATTGGAACAGGGATTGGAGCGGGGACCACAATGGGCATTGGAGCAGGGATTGGAGCGGGGACTGGAGCAGGGACCACAATGGGGATTGGAGCAGGGACTAGAGTGGGGACCAGAGTGGGAACCAAAGCGGGAACTGGAGCAGGGATCAGAGCAGGGACCACAATGGGGATCGGAGCAGGGACCAGAGAGGGGACTGGAGTGGGGACCAGAGCAGGAACTGGAGCAGGGATCAGAGCAGGGACTGGAACAGGGACCAGAGTAGGGAACAGAGCAGGGATCACAGTGGGGACTGGAACAGGGACCAGAGCAGCAATTGGAGTGGGAACTGGAGCAGGGACCGCAATGGGGATTGGAGCAGAGAGAACAGTGGGGACCGGAGCGAGGATTGGAGAGAGGACTGGAACGGGGACTGGAGCAGGGACCAGAGCGGCAGCTTGAGTGGGAACTGGAGCAGGGACTGGAGCAGGGATTGCAGCGGGAACCAGAGCAAGGTTGAGCTCTTGGGCTCCTTAGGGCACCGGCGCACTGCCGGGGGGTCCCCGCTTGGAGGGGCGCCCCTTCTCGGGGACGCCTCGCGAGGAGGTGGCAGGAGATGCCAGGGCTGGGGCCATCCCTGGCTCAGGGCTGTCCCTGTCCCCACAGACTGGGCGTTCGGGCCCAAGCCGGAGGAGGAGAAGGCCGTGATGGCCGATGACGGCAGCAGCGTCCTGGAGCTGGCGTGGCCCGAGGAGGAGGGCGGCGCGGCGGTGCGCGAGGCCGAAGGCTCCGGGGCTCTGCCGGGCATGGAGACCCCCCCGGGGCTGCCCTGCGCCACCCCCCGCAGCTCCGTGTCCTTCGCCGACCCCCGCAAGAAGAGGCTCTTGTAGCGCGGGACCGACCCCGACACGGCGCCCGCGGGGCCCCATCCAGAACCCGGCCAATAAAGCGCTCCGGCGGCGCCGCTCCTCGTCCCCATGCGAGCGGCTGTGCGGGGCCGCGGCTGGGCCACCCCTGGGGACCTGCTTGGGGGGCAGCGGAGCCGCGGGAGCCCCGAGAGCGGCTGGATGTGACCCGGCGGGGTCCCTGATCCCTGCAGGATGCGGCTCTGGATGGTGCCCGGTCCCTGATCCCTGCAGGATGCGGCCCCGGGGGGTCCCTGATCCCTGCAGGATGCGGCCCTGGATGGTCCCCGGTCCCTCTAGGATGCAGCCCTGGCTGTGTCCTGGTGCCCGATCCCTGCAGGACGGAGCCCCGGACGGTCCCCGATCCCCGCAGGACCCGGTGCCTGATCCCGCTGGGCGCCGCTGCTGCCGCCTCGCGCACGCGCAGAGAGGCCCCCACGGCCGCGCGCGCACGGGCGCGCAGACGGGCACGCGCCCCGCACGTGATGCCCGCCACCGCCCGCTCGGCGTGCGCGCGCATGCGTGCAGGTGCTGGCGCGTGCGCGGTGAGGCGCTGCGGCCTCACACCTGGCCGCCGGTGGGTGCGTGGGCTCCGTGGGCGCCTGTGGCCCCGGGCAGGGCCTGGGAGGGGGGACCTGCTGGGGGGGGGGCACTGCCCGTGTCCTCCCTCCGTCCCTCCCTCCGTCCACGTCTCCTGCCACCCGTTTGTCCGCCCATCCGGTCTGCCATCCCGCCGCCCTCCCACCCCCGTGGCCGGCCCCGTGGTCCCCCCATGGTCCCCGTCGGTCCCCGCTGCTCTCCGGCGGCCGAGGGGGAGCCCAAGCGACGGGTTTGCGGAAAACAAAACAACTGAACGCGAGGAGCCCCAAATCCGTGTCGCCCGGCCCCAAAAGCGCGCGGTCTCCCGAGCAGGCGACGTCTCCTGGTGGCTGTGTCCCCCTCCCGGAGGACCCGGTGCAGCCGGAGTGTGGGGGGGTGCTGGGCGGAGCCGCCGCCTCCCCGGGCGCAGGGCACCCCGTTGCCATGGCGCTCGGTGGCACCGGGCGGCACTCGCCCTCCTGAGCCCAATAAAGGCGCCCGTTGCCCCCGCGGCACCGCCTCGGGGCGCAGGGTCCAGGCGGCGCCGGTCGGTCGCCGTCGTGGTGCGGTCCCAGATGCGGCGCCCGGAGCCCCCCGCGCGGCCCCCGCGCCTCGCGCTGCTGCTCGGCCTTGCGGCCCCCGCGCGGGCGCAGGCAGGTAGGTACCACCGGGGCCCCCCCCGCGCCAGCGGTGCCGCTTGTCCTGCGCGGGGACGCGGCCCCCGCGGGACCACTCCCTCCTGGTGCCCGCGGGGGCAGCACCGGAACGGGCGTTTTGGGGTCAGATCAGTGAGATTTGGGGCACCGCGTGCCAGGCACCGCCCCTGTGATAGCCCCTGGTCCCGCAGGGACAGGGGACAGTGGTGGCAGCGCCTGCGGTGGCTCTGTCACCCAAGGATCAGTGCAGGAGACGGCGGCCACCAGGGCCCCGTCCCCTGCGTCCCTGGGACCGAGGGCTCCCGCCCCCGCGGGACGGCGCCCCTCAACCCGTCCCTGTCCCCGTCCCCATCCCTATCCCCATCCCCGTGTCCTGCCTCGCAGCCACCGGCTCCAAGGAGCTGCAGCCCTGGCTCATCGGCCTCACGGCTGTCGTCGTCTTCCTCTTCATCGTCTTCGTGCTCCTGCTGGCCAACCGGCTCTGGCGGATCCAGGCGCGCAGGTGGGGCCCCGCGGACGGGACGCGGGGGTCATGGGGGGGCAGGTGGCGCCTGGGGACACGGGGGGATAGCGGGGGGGGACCCCTGGCCCCGCTCAACCCGCTTCTCTCCTGCAGGAAGCGCGACGAGTCCCGGGACACCCAGGAAATCCACAGGTAGCCCCTGACCCGCCCCTACCGCCCGGGCAGGTGCCCCGCGGGACGTGGGGACAGAGCCGGGTTCTGCTGGGCCCCGTGCCGGGGACCCGCGAGGGCCACATGCCCGCGGTGCCCGAGTGTCCCCCGTCCTGCAGGGTGGAGAAGGCCTCGTACGACAACCCGGCGCAGGAGAAGGATGAGCCCAAGAGCAGAGCAACGTCCCTGTGACCCCGTGGCCACCGCCTGGGGACGCCCTGCACGGGGACGCCCTGCGTGGGGACACCCTGCGTGGTGCCATGGTCCCCATGGGCCCGGTCGCAGCCCCCCCAACCAGACCTTGTGCCCCCCCTCCCGGGTCTTCCCCTCTGGGTGCCCTTGGCTGCTTCCCTGGCTGCCGGCGTGTCCCGAGGACTCGCCCGCGCTCCAGCCCGGGAGGGCAGGAATCCAGTCCGGGTTTTGCCGCCGCGGGCAGCAGGTGAAGAGCCCGCAGCGGCGCCTGCGGCTGCCGGCAAGACCCGGCCTGGAGCTTCGGTGCCCGCTGGAAGGGATCGGAGAGGGCAAAGGTCGCTGCCTGTCCCTGTCACCCTCCTCCAGCGTCCCCGCCCCACCGGGGGGGACACGGGGGGGGGCGGAGGGTGCGGGCGGCCCTGGGCCGGTCCCCGCGCTGCGCTCGGGTCTGCAGTAAAGCTCTGCGCAGGGTGAAGTGTCTGCGGCTGCTGGCGACGCAGGGGGCGGGGGGCCCGGCCCCCCCGGGGGGGGGCCCAGGCGTCCTGCCCCGCGGGGACAGCGCGGGGTGACAGCGCCTCGCGCTGCGGGGGGGGCGGTTTGGGGCGGGGCGCTCGCCCCCCTAGCCCTGACTCCCTTCGCTGGGTCCCTTGTCCCGCGTCCTGCCATCCTCGTCCTCCGACCCGCGTCCCCGTCCCATGCCCACTGCCCCGTGTCCCCCTGCCCCGTGTCCCCACGTGCACTGCTGCTTGTCCCCGTCTCCCTGTGCTCCCTTGTCACCTGCCCCAGGTCCCCTTCCCCACCTGTCCCCCAGCCCTGTGTCCCCTCACCCCATGTCCCCCCCCGTCCCCAAGCCCTCCTGCTCCACATCCCCACGTCCCTTGTCCCCCCCTACCCAGCGCTCCCTTGTCACCTGCCCCCTTAACTCGTGTCCTCCTGCCCCATGTCCCCTTGCTGGGGGGGGTTGCATTCCGCCAAGGTGACCCGCAGGCGTCGACCCTGTGTCCTCGCGTCCATCCAGGCCACCCCACGTGTCCCCGTGACCCATCCCTGTCCCCGCGGGCCCCCCAAGGACGCGGACGCGGCGGGGAGTTGAAGCAGAGCTTGTTTAATTTTTATACATTTTTCTTATTTTTTTTCTTTTCTTTTTTTTCTTTTTTTTTTTTTT
>PTEX01000246.1:1054073-1065516 GCA_003342815.1 Eudromia elegans
CCATCGGTGGCACCGGGCAGCGGAGCGGGGGCCCTGGCGGCGTCCCCGTGGTGGTGCCGGGGGGGGCACGGGGGTGCGTTGGCTGGGGGGTGTGTCTTGGCGGGGGGGGCTTTTGTTCTACTCACATAGAGGCAAGAACGCCGGAGCGGGGCCAGTTCCGCGCCCGGAGCCCCCCGGGGCAGCCCCGCGGCAGCTCCGGCGCCCATCGCCGGCACGAGTTGCGTCGGGTCTCTCGCCGCGGGGCAAATAGTGTTTTTATCTCCGCCTTGGCGGGGGTGGGGGGCCGAGGGGGTGGGTGGAAGGTCTCTGTAGTTTTTCTTTTGTTTTCCTCTTTTTTTGAAAAAAAAAAAACCAACCAGGAAAAAAAAACCAAAAACCCCCAAAACGAACCAAGGTGGAACCTTCTCCTCCTTCCTCCGGCTGTCGGTCGCCCAGGGGTGTCGTCGTCGTCGTCGGGGGCCCCGCGGGCTCTGTGCTGCGCCGGGGGGGGGGGCTCGGGCCGGTTGGGGGGGCCGGGGCGGGGGGGGGCGGCTTCTTTGTCCTCTCCGGCGTCAAAGCAGAGGAGAAGGGAGGCGCGGGGCCGGCCGGGCCGCGGCTACCCCAGGTACCAGGACTGCGGAGAGAAGCGCAGAGCGGCGCCGTGAGCGCCCCGCGCGGCACCGCCGCCCGCGCCGGGGACGCCCCGCAGCCGCTGCCGCCACCCGCGGCACCCGCGGCTCCCTACGGGCCCCCTCCCCGCCCCGTGGTGTCACCGGAATCCCCGCACGGCTGCGGTGCCAGGACCTGCTGTCCCCACCATGTGTGCCCCCGGTCCAGACCTCCGGCCTCCGCAGCGTTCCCGGAGGCTGGAATGAGGCTGGGGGAGCCACAAAGGGCACCGGGGCCCGGCGGGGACAGGGAGGGGGTGGCGGCCGGGTCCCGCGCGCGGCACAAGGCGACGGGCACAACCGCGGGCCCCTGCACCGAGCGGCGTCGGGTCTCTGCGCCCCCGTCCTGCGGGGGGGGGGGTCACCCCGCGTTGTCACCGGGGGCGCCGGGCCGGCCTCCCGCCGCCACCAGGGTGCCCCGCGGCCCCCCCCCAGATTCAAGTTCATCCCGCGATTACCTCATGTCTGGTTTCCGTTGGCAACCAGACGGCTGGGGCCGTCCCCTCCCCGCGGCCCCCGCGCTTCCCTTAACCCTCCCACCGCCGCCGCCGCGGGCGCCCCGAGCACGCCGGGGCTCAGCCCCGTGCCCCACACCGGCCCCGCGCACCGGGGCTCAGCGGCGCAGCAGCCCCTTGCAGGTGACGCGGGCGCGCCAGGTCTCAGCCCCACGGGCGGCCGCCCCGCAGCCGAGCGCGCCACGAGTACCCTGAGCGCGCCAGGTCCCGGCACCGCTCAGGCCCCCCCTGCCGCAAAGTTCCTCATCCCCGGCACTGCCCTACGGGCGCCCAGCAGCTCGTGGTACCCGGGTGCCCCCCCCCAGCTCAGCGCAGCACCCCAGGGTGCCCCTCGCCCCCCGGCACCTGGGCACGGAGCCCCCCCTCCCCAGTGCCTGCAATGGGGCCCGTGGCGCCTTGTGCCCCCTGTGCTGGGAGCAAATTCCCATGCGGGCAGTGCTGGAGGCCTCCCAGGGCCTCCCGCTGCCACGGCCGCAGCGCGGGCTGAGGCCGGAGCGCTCGTGACACATGAGGAGCCGCTGCTCGCGCTGGCACTTGGTGCCCGCAGGCTTCAGGCCTATTTGCCAGGGCGGATTGGGGGGGCCATTCCCAGCACAGGGGGGGGCCATGGAGAGGGAAGCACAGAGGACATTCCCGAACCGCGGAGCGCCCCGGGCACAGACGGCGGCGCCCCCGGCAGGGGACCCCCGTTGGGGACCCCCGGCGCAGCCCAGCAGAGCCGGGGATGCCCCGCGCCGCCCGTGGCGCCGCCGCGGCCCCGCGCCGGGGGGGGGGCGGCGGGCCCGGGGGGTGGCCGCCCCCAGCAGCATCCCCGGCTCTCACCTGTGCCTGGTAGAGGCTGCCGGGGTCCCGGGCTCCTAATCCCACGAAGGGGCGGCTCGCAGGGGGCGTGCCGGGTGCAGAGCAGGCTGGGGAACAAACGAGAGGCCGTTAGGGAGCGGGGCTGCACCAGCCTCCCCCCTCCCCGGGCACCGGCAGCGCCACCGGCAGCAGGCGGCACCGCAGGGACGGGCGGCACTGGGGGAACGGGCGGCGACACGGAGCTGGCCGGCACTGCGGGCACGGAGGCACCGCAGGCACAAAGGGCACTGTGGGCATAGGTGGCACCGCGGGCAGTGTGGGCACAACCGGCACCATGGGGACAGGTGCCACCACAGGCACAAGCGGCGCTGCGGGCACGTGTGACACCGTGGGCACAACCGGCACCGCGGGCACAGGCAGCACTGCGGGTACAGGTGGCACCACCGTCACTGCAGGCACTGTGGGCCCAACCAGCACCACAGGCACAGCCAGCGCTACGGGCACAGGTGGCACCGCATGCATTGGTGGCACCACGGGCACAACCGGCACCATGGGCGCAGGCGGCGCCACGGGCGCAGGCAGCACTGCGGGCACAACCGGCACTGTGGGCACAGACGGCACCACGGGTGCAGGCGGCACCACGGGCGCAGGCAGCACTGTGGGCACAGGCGGCACCGTGGGCACAGGCGGCACAGTGGGCACAACCAATACCGCGGGCACAGGCAGCACCATGGGCACAGGCGGCACCACAGGCATAGGCAGCACTGTGGATATAGGCGGCACCGTGGGCACAACCAGCACTGTGGGCGCAGGCGGCCCCACGGGCACAGGCAGCCCCATGGGCACAGGCAGCACCGTGGGCACAGGCGGCACCACAGGCATAGGCAGCACTGTGGGCACAGGCGACACCGCGGGCACAGGCAGCACCACGGGCACAGGCGGCACCGTGGGCGCAGGCGTCGCGGGGTGTCCGGTGCGGCGCTGCAGTGGCACCGTCACAAGCGCTTCGGGATGGGGAGCAGCGCCGGGGCCCGGCCCGGTAGCTGGCGTGGGGGGGTCCAGCCGCAGGCACCCTCCCCGGCTGAGCGTGGCGCTGGTGGCCCCGGGGGCTGCTCTGCGTCCCCGTGGGCACCGTGAGCGGTGGCCCCAGGCCCTCCCCCGGGCGTCCTCCTCTGTCCTCACGCAGCCTCTGCGGCCTCCTGGCCTTGCCGCTCCCGGCGGGTCCTTCTGCGTCCGGCGCCTGCGGGTGCTCCCAGCCCTGGCACTGCCCGTGGCAGCTCCCGCCACTGCAGTGGCGTTTGGGACCGCCGGCCTCGAGACCGCGGTGCTGGCAGTGGCTCCCGGTGCCACTGAGGGCCCTGCCGGTACACGGCAGCGCATGGGCCCCTCCTCCTCACTTGTCCCTGGGGACAAGGACTCGAGCGCTGGGGACACGGACGTCCCCCACTGCGCTGCAGTGGTGGCACCACGTCCTTGCCTGCGGCTCCACGCCAGCCCCGGGCACCCCGCAAGGTTTCAGCACCGGGCTCTGTCCTCCGTGGGGTCCGAAGCCCCGTCACCCTGTGCCACGTGTTAAAGCCACTCAAGGCAGCGCGGAGGGGACGAGCCCATCACGGGCACCGCCACCAGCCAAGTCCCTGCTGGGCGTCTCCCCGCGGCTCTCGGGGCCCTCGCGCCCGGTCCTGGCGCGCGCTCCATTTCGCAGACGCCCCGAGCAGGTCCCAGGTCCCTTGGCTGCCCTGAGCCCTCCTGGCACCGTTGTCACCGCGTGTCCTTGTGCCCTGCCTCTGCTGGCCGGTCCCCGCTGCTCTCCGAGGGGGCCGGAGGCCCAGAGTGGGACGGGAGCTCCTGGCGAGGCCCGTGCGCCGCGCGGCTCTGCCCTGCGCCGCGTGGGAGCGGGGACGAAGCGGCCGGTCTGCCGAGCGCAGCGTCCTGCTGGCCCCGCTCCCGCTCCGCCGGCCATCTCCGAGGGATCGGGGCTCCGGCCGGTCCGTGGGACCGGCCAGCGGCCCCTCCGTGCCACCCAGGAGGGCCCGAGCGGCCAGCGAAGCGCTGCCCACTTGGTGCCCAGCAAACTCGTGGCGCAGCCGCCGCTCTCGCCGGGGCCCCGCGGGCGGGAGGAGGCCGCGCCGGCGGGTGGGCGCCGCGGGTGCTTACTGGGTGACGTCGGCGAGGTGGTCCCTCCCTCGGACGTGGTCGCGGCGGATTTGGTGTCAGGAGAGACGGCCAAGCGGGGCACGCCGGGGGGCGGCGGCGGCGCCAGCATCTGAGCGGGCAGGTAGTGGCCGGGCACTTTCACTTGACCACCTCCATTTAACTGGGGACACAACACAAAGAACAGCAGAGCCATTAGGAAGCGGGAGCCGCCGCGGCCCTGGCCGGCCCTGGGACAACGCAAGGCGCTGGGACTAGGGGGAGATGGCGCAGGCAGAGCAACCCCCCTCCGCCACCACTGCGACGAGTCGGTCAGGTCTCCGAGGGGTGGGAGCGGCACCGCGTGCCCCCACCGCCAGCTGCTGCTGCCGCCCCACATCCGCGGGCCTTGCCAAGGGCCGCCGCAGACGGCGTGGGGACCCAAAGGCCACCGTCACCCTGCCTCAAAGGCTCCTCTAGCGCCTCACCCCTGCAGCCCTAAGAGCCGCCTCCTTCCTCAGCGGCCTCCTCTTCCTCGGGCCGAAAGCGGCGCAGGGCCCCTCACCCCGGCCTCAGGCCTGGCCAAGCAGGTAGCGCGCGGAGCTGGGTGCCCTTGGTAAGACCCCACCGCGGCGGGGACGGCGCCGTGTCGGGGCGGCTGCAGACGGGTCAGGACACGTGGCGGGGAGCGCCCGAGGTGCCCGCGGGTCCCCAGGGACGGTGGCGCTCGCTCTGTCGGTCCCTGCAGTCCCCGGGGGCAGCCGGCCTGGAGGGACAGCTCAGCCCCCGGCCCGGCGCAGCCCCCATTCATCAGGGACACATGGTGGAGACGCGAGCGGTGGTGGTGACGGCGACGCTCCCGAGGCGGCCAATGTGCCGATGAGAGCGCCGGCCGAGCCCTGCGCTCCTCCGCACCCGGCTGCGCGACACGGCGGGGCCTCCTGCCTCCATCGGAGCAACCAGGGCTTCCCGGTGCGGTGCGGCGCGGCGCCACCAGGCTCGGTGGCCTCTGTCCCCGCGGGCTCCTTACCGGTCCGGGCTGCTGGTTGGACGGGTCGCAGGCCAGCGAGACGAGATCTTTCAGAGGGTCCTGGGGGTTGAGATGAGGCGGGTACCGTATGGCCGTGTGCGGGAAGTAGGTGGAGGCCGTCTGGGGGAGGATGGACGTGGTGGGGAAATGCAGCGCCGACGATGGGTGTGGGCTTCGAGCGATACCTGCGGCCGCAGGGAGGGAGGGGAGCGCGGACGTCACGGCCAGGCCCCTGCGGCACCCACAGTCCCCTCGCAGAGCCTCCTTGGCGCCCGCAGTCCCCTCGCAGAGCCTCCCCGGTGCCCACAGCCCCTCAAAGAGCCTCCCTGGTGCCCATCGTGCCCTGCCACAGAGCCTCCTTGGCACCCGCAGTCCCCTTGCAGAGCCTCCCTGGTGCCCATCATGCCCCTCGTGGAGCCTCCTCAGTGCCCATCATGCCCCCTTGCAGAGCCTCCCTGGCGCCCATGATCCCTTGCAGAGCCTCCCTGGCACCCATCGTGCCCCCTGGCAGAGCCTCCCCAGTGCCCATCGTGCCCCATCGCAGAGCCTCGCCAGTGCCCATCGTGCCCCCTTGCAGAGCCTCCCCGGTGCCCATCGTGCCCCCTGGCAGGGCATCCCCGGCGCGGGGGCTGCGCTCACCGCTGTGCACCGCGATGACGGGACGGTGGTGCTGCGTGAAGCTGCTCAGCCGCGGCGACGAGTCCTGGGGCGAGGGGCTGTTGAAGGGCGACTTGTCCATCTCCGTCTTCTTCACGGTGGGGGAGATGCCTGGCGAGGGCAGGGCAGAGTCAGGGCAAGCGGCAGCCGGGGGGACGGGAAGGGGCCCCGGTGTCTGGGCAGCCTGGCCATGGCATGGGGTGGGGCTGCGGGTGAGGGGAGTGAGTGTGTGACGTGGCTCCGTGTTCCTGCACGAGTGGGTCCGTGCCTGAGTGTGCATCACGCATGGCACATGTATGTGCATGTGTGTGCCCATGGGGGCGGTGTGTGCATACATGTGCGTGCAGGAGAATGGCTGCCTGGGCATCACATGTGTGTGTGCACATGTGTGTGCAAGGGTATGTGCGTGCATGGGTATGTGGGTGTGCACGTGTGTGTGTACAGGTGTGTTTGTGTACACATGTTTTGGTGTGTGTGCGTGCACAAGTGTGTAGGTGTGCAAACATGTGCGGGTGTGCACATGCGTGTGGGGATGTGCACACATGTAGGCATGCACATGTGTGCGTATAAACATGTGCGTGTCCACGGGTGTGTAGGTATGTACACATGAGCATGCACACGGGTGTGGGGGAGTACATGCGTGTGCATGCACGGGTGTGCAGGTGCACACACGTGTGCCCGCACTGGTGCCTCTGGGTGCACACACAGACACAAGGGATGCAGGGGGGGTGGGTCTGGGCTGTGTATGGGTTATATGGACCCCTGCCCGGCGCCTCGCTGCCTGTGCTGGGGATGGGCAGGGCCACGTGGGGCCGGTTCGGGGCCACGTGGGGCTGGTTTGGGGCCATGTGGGGCCATTTCAGGGCTATGGGGGGCCCTTTCGGGGCCGTGTGGGGCTGTTATGAGGCTGTATGGGGCCACGCAGGGTCCTTTCAGGGCTATACGGGGCCATGCGTGACTGTTCCGGGGCCGCGCGGGGCTGCCCCAGCGCCGAGCAGCGTGTTAACCGCCCCCCCCGGCCCCACTTCAGCCGTGGCCATTTGCCCCCGCGGCCGCTAATGGGTTTAGGCCGCTCTCAGCCGTCCCCTTAGGAGGATTTCCCAGAACATCCCGTACGGGATTGAAATAAACCCCCCGCCGCGGCTAAGCCTGTCCTGACGGCGACTCCGCCGCGGCTGCCGCCCGGCGCGGACGCCCCCGGGGCAGGACCCAAGGCCCGGGGAGGGCGGCAGCGAACGGGGCCGGTGCCGCATGCGGAGGCAGCGGCCGGGGCCCCTTGCGCCGGGAGAGCTGAAGGGGAACAAAACCTCGGAGGGGAGCCGGAGCCGCGGCGAGAGCGAGCGCCGCGTTTGAAAATAAAACCCAGGGACGTTTCCAACGGGGAAGAATTCCTCTGAAATGAAAATCCCATTTATGTTTGTTGGGTTTTTTTGTGTTTTTTTCACCCCTTTGCACAAATAAAGCTTGGCAAAAGGCGGGATGATTCCCCCGCGCCGCCCCGGTGCCGGGGAGCCCTGCCAGGGGCTCCTGCCAGGCCGTGTCCCGGCGGTGCCGGCTCCTCGGGGCGCTGCGGCCATCCTGGCGAGAGGCGACCGCGGAGGCTCCTGCCCTTTCCATGAGCGACTTCCCGAACGGGACTTTGTGCCCGGGGGGAAACTGGCTGCAGCTCCGCTGCTTGGGCTTCCCCGGCCACGAAGCTCTGCGGCCTCCGACCCGGAGCGCCGGAACGTGTGGAGTGCCGGCGGGAAAAGCCGGGATGTCCCTGGTGCACACGGGTGTGCAAGGTCCCCCCCCCACGGCGGCGGGGGGGACACACACACGTGCAGATGGAGCTGGTGGGGGGGGCAGCCAGGCGGCTCCTGCTCCCGCTTTGGGGAGTGGAGAGGCAGAATCAAAGCGGGGGATGAATGGAGGCGAGCGTTAGCGCGCGGCGCCCGGGGGCGCGGGGGCCTGGGAGCCGCCGTGCCAGCCCCGGCAGCATCGCTTTAATTAGCCCAGCCCGCCCCCCCTGCTTCTTAATGAACGGCTAATTGGGGCTGTCTAGACAGGAAGGGGGGAATGAAGGAGCAAAATGCCAAAGCGGAGGGTGGGTTGTCCGCGGCGCGCGGGAGCCTGCGGGCAGGGAGAGGCCGCGGCGGGTGCCCAGGTGCCCGCGGGCGCCCATGGAGAGCGGCGCCGTGGCCGCCGTGGAGGCTACAGCAGCACCGCGGCGCCTATAGGGAGCCCGTGCTTTTGTAGGGGGCCAATACCCGTAGCACAGCACCTATAGAGAGCTGATGCCTTGAAGGGGGGCTCTTATAAACCCTATAGCACCTGCAGAGAGGCAGTGGGCTCCTGGAGGGCCTATGGGCACCGCCCCGGGGCACCTATAGAGCTGTGCGGCGGCTGCACAGTGGCCTAACAGCAGCACCTATAGGGAATCTGTGCCATCCCGGGGACACGATGGCTGAGCCGGAGTTCAGGTGGCGCCCGCGAGGAGGGTCGGGTGGTGGCAACTCGGCGCCTGCGGTGCCAGCGCCGCCCGGGCACCTACCCCCTTCCATGTCCTCGGTCCAGTTGCGGCTGCTACTCGTGGGCGAGTTGGACGAGGTGTAGTACTCTCCCCCGGGGCTTGTGTCGATGTCGTCCTCCATGGAGCCAGACTTGTGCCGTTTGCTCCTGGCGTGGGGGGCCAAAGAGCAGGCAAGGGTCAGGCCAGCGCATCCCCCCCGCCCGGACGCCTGGGCCCCGAGGGTCCAGCCGCGCCAACGGGGCCGTGCGCGGCGAGCCCGGCGCCTCGGAGCGGTGCTCGGAGCAGGACCCGGCCTGCCTGCCCCGGCGCCGTGCCCGGGCTGGCCCGGCACCTACCCGCTCGAGGAGGTGCTCGGTAGCGTCCTCCGCATGCCCGTGCTCGAGGGGTTCAGGTCGTAGGCCAGGTGACCCTGCAGCTCCCCCAAGGAGAAGTTTGGCCCCGTGCCCGTCACCACCGGCGCTGCAAGGAGAGAGGGGCGTCGTGAGGGGCGCCACGAGGACGCCACATGCGGCAGCACCGCATGCTCCGCCGCGGGGATGGGGACACGGCCCGCCCCAGCCCCGGGCTCCAGGACACAGCGGCAGCTCTGCCCCGGGGGCACCGGGGCTCTGGGCGCTGCCATGCCCGGGAAGCCGGAGACGGGCACTGCGCCGGAGCGGGACTCACTTCGGGACACTTGGATGAGCTCGGTGACGCTGAACACCCCCGAGGTGACAAAACTTTCCTGGAAGTCTGTGGAATCTGCGGGAGAGAGGAGAGAGCTTTGAGCGGCAGCGGGGCACCTGCGCGGCCCCAGCACCTCCGCCCTCACGCCGGGGTCCCCCGCAGCCAAAATCTCCCCGCTGGCTCCTGCTGGCCGGGTGGCCAGGGCAGCCTGGGGGACACGGGATCCCTCCGGAGCCCCGCAGTGCCCTCGGGAGCAGCGCGGGGCTGAGTCAGGTCCCGCAGGGCACCCAGCGCTGCCCACGCCAGGGATGCAGGGGTGGGGTCCGGATGCACGTCGGCATCGCCAGCACCATCCTCATCCCCAGGAGGCAGCGGGGACCTGAGCGCCGTCCCCAGCGGGGCTGCGTCCCTGCGCCTCGCGCTGTTCCCAAACGGGCCCAGGTGCCTTCGCCGCGGCGGGGGCCGACGCCGAGCCGGATTCATGGGGCACAGCCGGCGCCGCAGCCGCCGCGGCAGCCCAGCTGCTGAGTCAGTGCTGTGGCGGGGCCGGGGCCGGCGTGGGGGCCACGCGGCGCCGCAGGCTGCGCCGCAGCCGCCGGGCTCCCGCTCGTGCGCGCAGAGCCCCGCGCTCAGCACGCTCCCCTCCGCGGCCCTTTCCGCGCTCGGCGCTGGCCCTTCCACCGCCCGCTCCCTCCCCGGCTCGTCCGTTCCCCCCTGGGAACGCCGCGGGGGCTCCCCTCGCCCGTGCCCGCCGGAGGGGCCGGCGCCGCCGCGGCCCCTGCTTACCCAGCGTGATGGGCTTGCTGTCCTCCTGGTCGGAGCCGATGCCTGTGCGGGGGCTGCCACCCTGCTCGGCATCTGCAACGGGAGGGGAGCAGCGTGAGGCGCTGCGGCGGGGACGGAGACCCGGCCTCCCCATGGGCTCCGGGAGCCTCCCCATGCGCTCCGGCCTCCCCACGCGCTCCGGCCTCCCCGCCGGCTCCGGCCTCCCCGCAGCGCCGCGGGGCCTCCATGGCACCGCCGAGGGACGCGGCACCGCTGGAGCCCCCGGGCCGCCCCTTCCCTCGTGTTTGGAGACAGCGCGCGGGGCTCCCGTGGCGCGTCACGAGCGCTCGGGGCCGCCCCGGGTACCCGGCGCATCCCGTGGGACGGCGGCGCTCGCACGCGCAGGGCACCCGTCCTGGGGAGCAGGGGGGTCTCCCTGCGGCTCGGAGCCCCCGCAAGGCTCCCGGCAGAGCCGCAACCGCCGGAGCCGCCAGAGCTTCCCTGGCCAGGTAGCCTCCCGAGCGGCAGCCCCCGTGGGGCGGGTGCCACCGGGCACGGCCTGGCCCTGTCTCCGGCCTCGCCGGAGCAGCCGCGACACCCGCGGCCCCAGCGGCCTCCCCGGCCCCTTCCAAGCCCCGCGGGGTTCTCTCTGTAGACCCGCTCTGGTCCCCCCTTCCCTCCTCGCTCCCTCCATCTCCTCCTCTTCCTCCGGCGTTTTCCTGCCGCGGGCGCCAGGTATCGGCCGCACCAGGCCGGGCTGCGGTGCCCGCCGGGGCGCCCACGTGGCCATTTTGCGGGGCCTCCCTCCCCTCGCCGCGGCCCGGCTCTTCCCCCCCCACCCGGTGCCGGCCCGACAGCCATTTTGCGCCCGGGCGCCGGGCCAACGGGCGCCGTCCCCGCCACGTCCCCCCGCGTCCCCCCGCGCGCGCCGGGCCTGCCCCTTGGAGCGCGGCCCGGCCCGGGAGGAAGCGCGGCGGCGGCGCAGGGGAATGTTCTGGCGCGGCGCCGCTCCCACCGCTCACGTGCCGCCCCCGCTCCCTCCTCCCCCGGCCGCCATTTCGGGCGCGCGAGGGCCCCCGCGCACGCGCCCCCCGCCCGCCCGCCACGTTGCCTCCGCGCAGCCATTTTAGGCAGCACGGATCCCGGCGGCGGATCCCAGCGGCGGATCCCGGCGGATCCCTGCAGCAATGCAGGGGGCCGGGGGGGGAGGTCGTGTCCCCCCACCGCTGGCTCCGCTCCCTGTTCGTTGGGAACGTGTCGCTCCCGCGGCCGGCAGGGATGGAGGCCCAGGGCCGGGTCACGGCGGGGGCCGCCCGCCCTTCCCGTGGCGGCTCCGGACGGAGTTCGCGGTGGAGCCCCGTTGCCCGCGGGCTGCCCGTGTCACCCGCCCCGGCTGGCACAGCGGCCAAGGCCCCGAGCGGAGGCTGTGCCGGCCGCCCGCGCCCTGAGAGGCTCCGCGGCTGCCCCGAGGAGGGAGCCCGGCCGGCCCCGCACGGCACCGGGGACCCTGCGGGACCTCTCGACCCCGCACGGCGCACGGCACCCGGCCCGGCCCGCAGCGCTTCCAGACACCCCCGGGACCCCGCGCCCTGCCGAGCCCCCCGGGCAGCCCGTGTGCCCACGGCCCCGCTCGCGGTGCGGAGCAGAGCATGTGGCGGTGGCGGCAGCGGCGCCTCCTGCGGCGTGCCGGCCCCGGCCCCGGAGGCGCGGTGGAGGC
>PTEX01000246.1:1071829-1084310 GCA_003342815.1 Eudromia elegans
CCGTTGCGGGGGTGGGAGGGGGGTCACAGCAGCACCGGGGACGCCTGGACGGCGGCTCCGGTCGCCCTTAAGCGGCACCGGAGCGACCTTAACGGCAAGCGCGAGCGGCGGCTCGGCCCTTATCGGAGCGGCTTTTACGGCCTCCGCTTCCCCGAGGACGCCCGTCAGGTGACTCTGCTGCTGGTGACACCAGTGCCGAGGTCAAGGTCACAGGCGGTGGGTGGCCCCCAAGGGGCTGTCGCCGCCTGGGGACACCCGCCGGTGCTGCCGTCACTGCCCTGCGCCCTGCGTGTCCCCTCCTGGGGTGCCCCTGTCCCCAGCCCGCATAGGGACAGGGCGGATGCAGATGGCACCCGAGGCTCCCCCCCCAGGCCGTGCGGGGGGGAGCCCCGGGTGCCACCTGCATCCGCCTTGGAGGGAACAGAATGGGCGTCCCCAGAGGTGTCCATGTCCCCCTTGTCCTTCCCTCGCCACCGCCCAGCTCCTTCCCTTCCATCCGGCGCTTTAGTGCCCATTCCCGGCGCTCCTGCCGCGCTCCGCAGTCCCCGCGCGGGTGACGGCGCCGCCACCAGGGTGACCCACGGGGCACCTGCTCCAACCACCCCGCCGTGATTTACGGCCCCGTCAATCCCCTTTGTTAGAGTTAGAGCCACCGTCGTCACCCCCCTCGGTGGCATTATCTCCCTCGGTGCCGGGAGGCAGCGGCTGACAGTCCCCACATCCCGCCTCGGATGCCACGAGGACAAACCGGAGCCCGCGCGCCGCATCCCGGTGCCCGCATCGGGGAGGGCAGCGCCCTGAGGTGCCCCCGACCCCCCGCACAAAGAGCAGCCCCCGCCGGCTGGACGCCGGGCACTGTCCCCGTCTCGCAACGGGCACCCCCGTGCCCGGCAAGCAGCCGGCGCGCGACCGCCGGAGACCTTTTATCGGCCCTATTCCCGGCGCGGCCGGAGCCGCTGCGCCTCAGTTTCCCCAGCTGCCCCGCTGTGCCCGCTGTGGTGACACCCCAGCCTGGTTTTCCCAGGAAGGGCAGTGCCAGGAGGGTCTCTGGGGCTGCTGCTACCGCAGGGGACTGTCCCCATCCCCTGCACGCGGAGCCTTGGAGCTGCCCCAGCCGCCCCCCGCCGCCAGCCCCAGGGGCGCGGGTCAGCCTGAGCCTCTCCTGGCCTAGTTTCACGGCGGGCGATGGGGCCGGGCCCAGAGCCCGGCTGCTCTGGCAGCACGCGGTCCCCGCTGGCCGGCTCCCAGCTCGCAGCGCTGCCGGGAACAGCCTGTCCCTCGGCCCACGCCGCCCACGCGCTCCCCGCACGCGGCTCCGCACCCCGCCGGCTGCCGGCGCGGGGCGGGTGCAGGTGGCCGCAGCACGTGGTGGGGACAGGCACGTCCCCAGCGGACCCCTGCAAGGGTGCCCGGGGCCGTGAGCGCCCTCGGGGCGCGCTCAGCACCACGAGCATCCTCGGGGCGCGCTCAGCACCGTGAGCATCGTCAGGGCACGCTTGGCACCATGAGCGCCCTTGGGACGCGCTCAGCACCGTGAGCATTCTTGGGGCACGCTCAGCACCATGAGCATCCTCAGGGTGCGCTCAGCACCATGAGCATCCTCGGGGTGCACTCGGCACCGTGAGCACCCTCAGGGCGCACGCAGCACCGTGAGCATCCTCAAGCATCTGGCACCACCGCATCCTCCCCATCAGCACAAGTCACCCAACCAGGAGCCGGGATCCACCCCAGGGGGGCACAAGGAAGGGGGGAACGGGGCTAGTTGGGTAGCAGCAGGATGGGGACGGCCGCTCAGGACGTGATTCGGAGCACCGGGCTCCTCTCGGCAAGCTCCGGGAGCCAGAGGGAGGGTCCGCGCCGGGGCGGGGAGCGACGGCAGGCGCGGCGCCGTCCCCAGGGCCCCGCGCAGGGCACCCACCTCTCTCGCGCACGAAGTAGGCCAGGTAGAGGTCGAGCTCCTTGACGGAGACGCTGATGTGGTGGGGCTGCACGCAGAGGATGGGGTTGGTGCACTGGCCTGCCTTGACGAGGCGCTCGCCGTCGGTGCTCTCCAGCGGGATGCCCTTGAAGAGGATGACCATGACGAGGTCGAGGCGCCACACCTTGTCCGCCTGGCGCAGGCAGTCGATGCGGCGCATCTTGCCCTTCTGGTCGGGGTTGGAAAGGACACAGCACGAGGGCTTCTTGCCCGTGATGGAGAGCACGAAGTCCTCGCGGCACTCGGGCCGGATGTCCTTGCGCAGCTTGGCGAGCAGCCGGGACGCCCACTTCTGCTTCACCTCTGGCTTCTCGCTCAGCAGCTCGTCCTTCACGGCGCGCTCCTCGTCC
The DNA here is from genome assembly GCA_003342815.1 of Eudromia elegans. NCBI lineage: Eukaryota > Metazoa > Chordata > Aves > Tinamiformes > Tinamidae > Eudromia > Eudromia elegans. The sequence continues at coordinate 1,074,158 of PTEX01000246.1, forward strand.
TTCGTCATCCTCTTCTCGTGCTTCTTGAAGTACTTGCGCTTGCGCGCCTGCAGGTTGAACCAGGTGTAGGCGAAGGCGCGCACGTGCGGCAGCAGCGCCTCGATGAATGGGTGGAACTCATCCTGCAGGGAGCACAGGGACACGCGTCACCCGCGGGCCACCAGCACGGCCTCGCGGGGCTCCCGCCCCCAGGACGCCTGGGCCCGCTCCCCCCCCCACACCCCACCATGGGGTGGTGCCTGCAACGGGGACCCTTGGGTGCTGCGCTCGGTCCCGCGGGCGCAGGGAGGTGGCAGCTCCCCCCTTGCGGGTGCCACCATGTGCCCCACTGGGCTCCGGCACGGCTCAACCAGCACCGGCGTCTGGAGGCCGACCCGGGGGGACACAGCAGGGCCACGTCCCCCCACCCCTGTCCCCACCCCTGCGCTCAGGGCTCCCTTCCCGCCCAGCACACCGGAGCGCACGGGGACCTGTCCCCACAGTGTCCCCTGTCCCCAGGTACCCCGCGGGACCCCCGGCTGGGCGGTGGCAGGAGCCCCTGTACGCTCGCCCCGGCCCGGCGCCCGGAGCGCCTTTTTCCATTCGGCCGGCGGCTCCGAACGCGGCCGGCCCAGAACGAAAACAAGGGAAGCGCCTCCGCCTGCCCCACCAGCCGCCTCCGAGCCTTCTTGCAGCCCAGATTTTCCCAGGTCGGAAAATCCGTGCTTCCTGATAGGTGTGGGGATGGGGAAAAGTGCCTAAAAACCCCCTGGCGGAGGGGGGTTTATCGGGGTGCGAGGCCTGGAAAAACCCCGCCGCCGGCTGCCCGGGCGCCTGGGCGAGGGCGCCAAGGAGGCCCCGCGCGCGGCACCGCGAGCGGCCGCGCTCTGCCAGACCTCCCCGAAGCTCCGGGCTCGCTGCGCGCTTCCAATGTGGCTCCCATTAAGGATAATTGGACTTGCAGCAGGAAAACAGCCCGGGCGCCAGCGCGGCCCGGCCGCCGCCAGCGCCACTGCGTGCCCCGGCCGGCGGCGCACGGGCTCCGCGTCCGGCTCTCCTGCCCTTCTCTCCCTGCTCGGGAGAAAGCGGGAAGGGCGCGGGGAGGGAATCTGGACAATGTGGGGACTGCAGTGGGCGGCGCCAGCACCCCCGGGGCTGCTCTGTGCGGGGACATGGGGCGTCGGCGCGGCCCCTTCCCCGGGAATGCCGTCGAGCCCCGCGGAGGGACCGGCAGGGACAGCGGCTGCCGGGTGGCCTTGGGGCAGGCGCTGCCCTGCCCTGTCCCCAGGCGACCCCAGCTGCAGGGGACGGTGACCTCGAAGCCACTTCCTGCCCCGCTCTGGCCTCCCGATCCCGAGGCAGCCCCATCCTGGGAGCCACTTCATCCTGCAGGGACCTGTCCTGACCACAGGGATTCATCCCCGGCGGGACCCAGCTCTGCCAGGAGACCCATCCTGCCACAGGGATCCATCCCGCCATAGGGATCCATCCCGCCATAGGGATCCATCCTGCCATAGGGATCTATCCCGCTACAGGGATCCATCCTGCCACATGGATCCATCCTGCCATAGGGATTCATCCCGCCACAGGGATCCATCCCGCCACAGGGATCCATCCCGCCATAGGGATCCATCCTGCCACAGGGATCCATCCTGCCATAGGGATCTGTCCCACCACAAGGATCCATCCTGCCATAGGGATCCATCCCACCATAGGGATCCATCCTGCCACAGGGATCCATCCCGCCATAGGGATCTGTCCCACCACAAGGATCCATCCTGCCATAGGGATCCATCCTGCCATAGGGATCCATCCTGCCATAGGGACTCATCCCAGCTCAGGGACCCATCCCTTTCCCACGCGCTCGTGGTGCCGGAAGAGCCACCTGCACCGGGCACATCCCGCCCTGCACAGGGACTCGATCCCGCCGGCAGCTCCGGGGCATCCCCAGCCCCGCATCCCTCCCTGGCAGGAGCCGCTAATTGGGCGCAGCTGGACAAGGCCCGGGCACGTGTCTCAAATCAGGGAAGAAGGTCACGGAAAGCAAGACGGGAGCCGAAAAAAGCGGCAGCGACTTCCAAATCCGGGCCGGGCGGTTGGTCTCCCTTGGTGGCCGGTCCTTCGGACCACAAATCGGTGCCGTGTCCTATCCCTGAGGCCCCCTCGTCTGCCCCCGCACCGGGATTAGGGCGGCATTGGGCCAGGAAGCTCCCGCAATCCGATCAGCCGCTCGCCAACTTTCCCTCCCTCCCACCCGGCTTATCCCACACGGAGACGCTGCGCGGAGCTAAGCTGCTTTTGCGGGGCCAGGCCAGGCCAGGGGACAAGGGGACAGACGGCCGCGCGGCTCCGAGGCAGCCGCGTTGCTGTCCCCGGTGGCGGCGGGGGGACCCTGGGGACTGTCCCCGTGTCCTTGTCCCTGCTGGTGCCGGGGGCTGCGTGTGCCGGGTAGCCGCCGCCGCCGTGCGGTGACACTGCTCGGGGTGACACCAGCGTTGCCCGCATGCTGCCTGCCTGGGGCCGCTGTGGCCAGCTTGAGCCCGTGGCACCCACAGGTGTCGTGCCGGGGGCGGTGTGGGGAAAAGCACCCGGATGCCTGGGCCCCTCCGGGAAACGGGAGCCGCGGGGCTCCGGTGATGGGGGCTCCGGGGCACTTTTCGGCGCGCGCTGCCGAGGGGGCCGTGCCGCGATGCCGCGGCACAAGGCTCCGCTCGGGGCGTTTCCGGCCGGGAATCTGGCAGCAGAGCCCGTTCTTGGGCCCCTTCCAGGCCGGGCCCGCGAGAGGCCAGCGAGGCGGCGGCGCCGGAGCCGCGACGTGCGGGTACGGGGACCCAGCAGCCCTGTCCCCGCACGGCCCTCGCACCAGCACCAGCCGCTGGGGCCGGGCCCCAGAGCCCCAATTTTCCAAAGAAAAACACACCCCCCCTCGACTACGTTTCCTCCGGAAATTCCTGTGCCGTTTTCCCGAGGGGAGGAGGAGGAGGAAGGCGGCGGGGGCGCCTCGGAGCGGCTCTCGCCGTCCCCCTGGGACCACCCAGCGCTGCTTTCCTGGCCGGGTGCTCGTGCTCCAACCCCCCACGCCCCGGCGGCTGCCAGGGCCCCCTGGGGCCGCGCGAGCCCGGGCAGGGGCCGGCACGTCGGGCGCCGGGCACGGAGCCCGCCCGGTGCCGCTGGGCCGCGGCGCTCCGGGCCAGCGGTTACGATCCGCACGGATCCAGGGAATGGGGATTGGGGGGGGGGGTGTTATTCCGCACAGCTCTGCCTGCTTTGGGCCTATTCCAATCCGAAGGATCCTAACGCTTCGCTTTGCCCATGGGAATGCCGGAGCATGGGGAGCGGGGACCGCGGCAAGGAGCAGCCGCTGGGTTTGGTTCTCGCTGCCGGCACCGTCTCCTGGCCCCGGCTCCGGGCCTCAGTTTCCCCTCTCCGCCCTTGCTCCTATCGCACGGGCTCGAAGCGCCAGTAACGAGCGAAGCCGGTAACGAGACCTGTTGTGGAGACGGATGCAAACGACCCGAGCGCTCGTTAGAGGCCACGGGAGGAAGGCGCCCAGGCCCTGACATCCCCCAGCCCGTCCCGGGACCTCCCCTGCTCCGCATTAGAGCCCATCCCGCAAGAAGCGCTCCGGAGGCGGAAATCCACTGGGATCCATCTTGAAGCATTCAGGAGCGGCGGGGGCGCCGGGGGCCGGGCGGGCGCCCGCTTGCCCGCGTGTCAACGTGCCGGGGCGGCGGGCGCCGCAGCGCGGGGAGCCACTCCGGGGCGGCCGCGCGGGGTTGCGGGAGGCCACGGCGGCAGCCGGGGCCGCTGCCAGCGGCTCCGGGGGAAGGAGTGGGAAGAAAAGCCGCTCTCTTCGCGCCGGCGGCGGCGGTGCCAGTGCCGCGCGGGCCTCGTGCCAGCCCCGCGCGGGCAGCGGGCGCAGGGGGGGCTCCTGCCTCCTCCCCGCCCAGCTTCGCCCTCCCGGCCACGGGGATGCGAGGCCGGAGCCCCGGAGGCTCCCGATGAGCAGCACGGGGACCCAGGGGGGACCCCACGGCGGGGACTTGCCCCCACCCCGGGAGCACCAGCAGGGCCAGGGCCACGTGGCTTCCCAGCCGGGCCCCCCCCTCTCCCCTATCCCGCCCGCCCCGGGTTCGAGGAAGGGAAACATTTTATGGAGCTGGAAAAAGCGACGCCGGGCCAGGCGGCCCCGGCACTGCCAGCTCCTCCTGGGGCTGCGTCAGCGCTGCGGGGCCCGCGGACACGGCCCAGCCTCCGCGGCCACGTGGCGGCTCCCGCAGCTCTCCCGGACGCCTGGGCCCCGCGGGCTGCCTGGCCCAGGAGTGCCAAGGCTGGGGGGAGTGGACGGTACTCATGGGCAGGGGCTGCCACCCGCCCCCAGCTCGAGCTCCAGCTTTTCTTTCCCTCCGGACGTATTTTTAGCCCCGGCGGCTCCGTCGCGGCCTTTCCGGCGGGATTAATTCCCTGCCGCCTGCTCTGCGGCGCCAAGGGGGTGCCAAGACCGGGTGTCTGCCAGGGTGCACTCGGTGTTGGCAGCAGCACCCTGACACCGCCATGTAGCTCCATGTGGCCCCCTGTGGCTCCATGTAGCTCCATGTGGCCTCGTGTGGCTCCATGTGGCTCCATGTGGCTCCGTGCAGAGCCCCAGGTTCGCGGGTCCCGAGGGTCGGAGCGAGGCCCCGCTCCGAACTAACCCGGGCCCTCGGTGGCGGAGCGGGTGACCTCTGCCCGCAGTGTCCCCCCGTGTCCCCCGCCGGACGCTGCCATCCCCCGTGCACCCAGATGGGCACCCAGGTCCCCGTGTGCGCCTGCAGCCTCCGCACGGCGTCGGGCACCCACGGGTGCCACTGCAGGAGGGGACGGGCCCTTGGCCCATTGCTCAGCCTCAGTGCCGGTGACCCCGTGCCTGTCCCCAGAGCCACCGCGGGCCTCTCCGAGGCCGGGCCGCGTTCGGGAGGGTTTTGGCAGCCGCCCAAGCGCTGGGGGTGGCCGGGGCGCACAAAGGGAGCTTGTTCGGAGCGCCAGGGTCCTCTCCGGTCACCCGCCGAGGACACGGAGCCAGACACGACCTTGCCGTGACGCCACCGTCACCGCGAGCCCCTTTTCCCACCAAAGAGAGCGACAGGGACGGGGCCTGTCCTGGGCTCCCGCTGCCACCGCCGGGGCCGCCGTGCTGCCAACCTGCCTCGTGACGTGTCCTCCGGCCGCCACCGGCCCCGGGCCACCTGCCCAGCCTGGCCCACGGCCCAGCCTGGCCGCCGGCACCTGGGACGCGCGGGCAGGAGAAGCCCGAGGTCCCCGCGGTGGGGCTGGCGCTGTGGGAACACAGGGACGGGCAGCGGCTGGAATGCTCCGTCGGGAGCGCGCAGGGCCCGGCGGCCGGAGCGGGGCGCGCGGGGCCACTCCGCCGTCGCGCTCTCCTCCGGCGGCACCTCGGGATGCGGCGCCGCCAGCGCTAATGCATCCGGGCTTGTCTGCCGGGATGAGAGCTTCCAGCTTTCCCACAAAGTCCCATTAAGATCCCAGCCTGGCTCTATTTATAGAGCCCTCGGCAAGGGCGCTCGTCCGCACTGGCAGAGTGGCCGCGGGGGCGCCCGGCGCTCGCCCTGGTACCCGACTGCTGCTCAGGCGCCTTAGGGAGCTGGCGGCGGGTCAGGAAAGGGGCTCTCCGGCGGGATCAGGTGTGCGGTGCCGGCCGTGTCCGTGGGGCACGTCCCGGGAATTGCCCCGGCTTGGGCTGCAGCGAAGGCCGGCGCGGCCGCGAGCGGAGCCCTTTGTTTAACCTTGTGCCAGGGAGCGGAGCGGCCAGGGGCGCCGCTCGGCCCGCGGCGAGGAAGAGGAGCGAGGCCTTCGGCGCACACCTGCCCTGTCCCCGCCATGCCCCACAACGGCCGGGGGACGTCCCCGCGGCCACCGAGCGGCCCCCATGGCCACCAAGCGGCCCCATGGCCACCGAGCAGCCCCATGGGTGCCTACGTGCGTGCCTGAGCGTGCCAGGCCGGCGGGCACCCCCTGCTCCCGCTCATCCCGTGCGCTGCCGGTCCCGGGGATGGGGAGGGCGGCGGAACCAGCAGCCCCCGGCCGCCCTCAGCGCCCACCAGGGGCCCTGGTTTTGGGGGGGAAACAAGTGAAAACATCTCACTTGGAAAACCAACATTTCTCCCTTTCTGTTTTTTTTTTTCCTCCCTTTTTCTTTTCTTTTCCTCCCCCTTTTGCGAGCGAAAATATTTCTTTTCTCTCCTTTTTTTTTCCCCCCCCTTCTCTTTCGTGATCAGAAACAAGTTGGGGGTTTTTTTTGGACAAAAGCCGGGCAAAATACCGCTGCCCTGGGAGGGGAATGCAGGGGCCCTTTGCAAGGAGAGCAAAACCTATTAAATACAAGGGGAAAAAAAAAATAAAAAGGAAGAAGAAAAAGACAAAACCACATTTTTTTTTTTCAAGAAAAAAATAGAAATAAATGGTTTTTTGTAAAAAAAAAAATATAAAATTTTGCAGCAAAAGCACGGGGGCCTTTAATCCCCGCCGAGGGGGCTGGGCCCCCGCTCGGTGCCAGGCAGCGCTGCCCGGTGCTGCCCGGCCTCTCCTGAAACCTTGGCCTGGATGTGGGCGCCCGGACAGGGGTGCCCAGCGCGCGGCTGCCCCGATCCCGGGGATTTGGCCCAAAAACGCCGGTGCTGGCGGGCGCCGGGCGGCTGGAGGCGCTCGGCTTGGCTGGTGCCACGAGGCCTTGGCGCTGCCCGTGGGCCCCCGGGCGTGGGGGTGGCCGTGGGATCCCTTCCCAGCTCCTCTCCGGGACTTGGGAAGAGCCCGGGCTCGGCCGGGCGGCGCTGGGTGCCGGCCAAGCTGGCACGGAGCGCGCGGACGCGGGGGATGCCGGCCCGGGCCGACATGATGGATGGAGCCGGGGCGGCAGGGACGGCCCGGGCGAGCGCCCGCCAGGCCCGGCCGAGCCGCCGGAGCACCCTGGTGGGGCGTCCGCAGCGGGGATACCCATGGCGGGGTGCCCACGGTGGGATACCCATGGTGGGGATACCCCTGGTGGGATACCCATGGTGAGGTGCCCACGGTGGGATACCCATGGCGGGGTGCCCATGGTGGGATACCCGTGGTGGGGATACCCATGGTGGGATACCCATGGTGGGGTGCCCATGGTGGAATACCCATGGTGGGGTGCCCACGGTGGGGATGGCCACGGTGGGGATGCACACGGTGGGATACCCATGGTGGGATACCCATGGTGGGATGCCCATGGTGGGATGCCCATGGTGGGGTGCCCATGGTGGGGATGGCCACGGTGGGGATGCACACGGTGGGATACCCATGATGGGATGCCCATGGTGGGATGCTCACGGTGAGACATCCATGGTGGGATGCCCATGATGAGATGCCCGTGGTGAGATGCCCACGGTGGGGATACCCACGATAGGATGCCCACGGCGGGATACCCACAGTGGGGATGCCCACAACAGGATACTCATGGTAGGATACCCACAGTGGGATGTCCACAGTGGGGATGCCCACGATGGGATACTCATGGTGGGATACCCATGGTGGGATACCCACAGTGGGATGCCCACAGTGGGATACCCACGGTGGGATGCCCACGGTGCGATGCCCACAACGTCCTGTCCAAAGCAGGATGCCCATGGTAGGGTGCCCGCAGCCCCTGCCAGGCCATGCAGGGACACTCCTGTCCCCAGCTCCTCCAAAAAGCCTCCGGCACTCGAACCCCCCCAGGTGCCGGGTCAGCCCGTGCCGCTCCCCGGCCCCGTGTGCCCATCGTGCCTGTTGTGCCCCACGCTGCAGCCACCAGCGTGCTCGGCCGCGTGGACCGGGCGCCGAGCCGGCGGCTCCGGGGTTGTGCGCACCGCGGGGCCGACCTGGCAGAGCCGTCGGCGCAGGAAGGGCCGCAGCTGGCACGGGGGCAGCTGGCAGAGCCCGGTAACGTCCCCCGACCGGGCACTGCGTCCCCCGCAGCGGGGGGACGCTCTGGCTCCGGGTACCTGCACAATGGGGCCCGCTCGATGCAGGCCGCCCGGCTCCGTTGCTTGGGAGCCACACGTGTCCCTTTAGGGCCACCAGCCATAGGGATGGGGGACACCGTCCCCGTTTTCTGCAGCCCGCCGGGGCACCAGGTCCCCCCCACATCCTCCCACGGCGCGAGGGCTGCCAAGCCCGCGGAGGCGGCGGCACCGGGTCAAGGCACGCGGCAAGGGACAGGATCTGCCGGAACGGCCCCAAGTCGAGGCCTTTCCGAGAGCACCCGGTGCTCCGCGGCACCGGACGGGGATCCGGGAATGCCGGGCGCGAACCGTCGGACGAGGGCAGCGGCGAAGCCGAGCGGCCGCCGCGCGCAGGCCGGGCTGGGAAGGTGCCACGAGCTGCACCAGCCTCAGCCCCTGCTCGCACTCCTGGGGCCGAGAGGCAGCCCAAGGACCCCGGCCGCAGCCCCCCGCAGCCTCCGTGGCTCCAAGCCAGGGACACCTGGCTGCAGGCGGGGACATCGCTCCAGCCACCCCGGGGACACTGGGAGGCCGCGGTGACGTCTCGGCCTCTCCCTTCGCACCTCCAGCACCGCGTGAGTGGGCAGCGCCTCAGCACACGGTGAGGGGCTCGTCCTCGGAGCCCTCGGCGGTCCCCACGCGTCGTCCTCGCCGGGCGGCCCGTGGCCGCGCTGCCAAATCCCACTTCAGAAAAAAAAAAAAGGGATCTATTTTTACCGGCCACGGATTTAAAATTAGAGTGGGCAGCAGCAGCGAGGCGGGCAGGCGGGCACGGCCCCGGGGCCCGGAGGGCACCGCGCGCCTCTCCTGGCGCTGGCGCTCGCAGAAGGGCCTCATTGTTCCTCGCAAACAATGCGGCGCGCACGGAGCGGGAAGCGCGCGGAGCCCTTCCCGCGCTCCCCCGCCCGGCCCGGCCCGCGGCTCCAACCCGCCTCCCCGCAGCTCCCGGCGCGGGGAAGAGCCACCGGCCGCCGCACGGGCCCTTCTGCTCAGCCCAGCCGGGAGCCCGGAGCAACCGGGAAGGGCCGGGCCGGGCACGGAGGCGCCGCAGCTCTTTGGGATGGGAAGCTCTTCCCGGGCTTTGGGGACCTGGAGCCCTGCAGGGAACACGTGCACAAGCAGGTGGCAGCGGGTGAGCACGGGCCTCGCGGACCGGAGCCCAGAGCCACCTCGGGGACCCTCCGCTGCCACCCACGCTTGGCACCCATCGTGTCCCCAGCAGCTGCTGAGGATCCCCCTTCCCCCCAATCCCAGCAGGATCTGCTCCAGCAGCACAACCGGCACTTGGCACCCGGCTCCGACGGCCTCCGCGGAGGCCTCCGCGTGCAACGTGGCGCGGTACGCCCCCGAAAATGCCCCTTTGCAGCCACAGGGGCAGGGGGTGACACTCGCGCCGTGCCCAGGACCCCCCCAGATCATGGGGACCCCCAGGGGCGCGTGGCCCTTCCGGAGCAGGGGAGGCCGCCGGCATCGCACGCGGCCACACGCAGCCCTTGGCCGCCGGTGCCGCTTCCCTGCCAGCTCCGTCCCGACTTCCTGCCCGGTCCCACAGAGGGGACAGAGGGGACAGGGGGAGGGGAGGAGCTCCCTGCTCAGGGACAGACCGATAGACAGAGGAGGCCGGTGCCCAGCGCCCGGTGCCCGCGTCGGTGCCGCCGGGCGGGCGCGGGATCCGGGGGCTGCGGCGCTGCCGGGGGAGCGAGGCCGACGCAGGGCGGATCCTGTGCACGTTCCAATGTATCCACATCACCATCCGCGCGGCTCCAGCCCGCGCCAGCCTCCCTGCCGAGCGTGTGGGATGGGAACGGCCCGGCCGGCGGGAGCCCTCGGCTGGGACCGAGGGCGGGGGGGGGCTGCAGGCGCTGATCCCGTCGGAGCGGAGCTCGGCCGCGGCGACGCTGGCGAAACCGGAGCCTTCCCTGGGCAGACCCAGCGGCGGGCCGAGGGGTGGATCCGGGTAGGGAAAAGCAGCTCCTGCCCATTGCTCCCAGTGAAGCATTGGGAAACGCGCAGGGCTGCGAGCAGGAGCGGGCAGCCCGGGCGCCCAGCGGGCACAGGCTGGCAAAGCCACACGGGGACGGGCACCGCCGCGGGGCCACGCTGGGGTGGCTGGGGTAGGGGTGAGAGGGGCTGGGCTGGGGAAGAGAGAAGGGAAAGGGAAAGGGAAAGGG
>PTEX01000247.1:2408-56650 GCA_003342815.1 Eudromia elegans
CGCCCTCCCCAGGCCTGCGCGGAGCCCCGAGCGGGCCGGGGCCGGGTGCGCAGCCCCCTTCCCCTATGGAGATGGGGAGCGTGTGGCCCGGGAGATAGCGGTGAAGGAAGAGGGGTCTGCCCCGGGTCTTGCTGTAAGCGCCCTCCGCCCTGGCATGACACGGTGCTTGTCGAGGGAGAGCTGGCTTGTCTCAGCATTGCCCCTTCCATTTGAACCCCAGTTTGGGCAGCGTGGTGCTGGCCAGCCTTTTATACAGCTGAGTGTGAGGAGCGGGCGTCGAGTCATCTCCTCTGCCTCAGCGTCTTGCTTTGAGCACCTTGGGGGCAGCTCCGCTGCGAGCGCGGCGTCCTGCAGGCAGCGGAGCAGCTGGAGGAGCCGGCGCCCGGGCGCCCAGCAGCCACTGCAGCAGCCCCGTGGCCGGGAAGTCGGTCTGGTGACCACCCCGAGCACAGAGCGAGCTGTCGAAGAAGCGAAGTCTCTTCGTCCAGCGGATAGGTGCAGTGACATAGAAACCTCAGGTGGAGGAAAGATCTGGTCGGTTAGTTTGAGTTAGTGTTAGTAGGCTGGGGTAGAACTGCCCTTGGTCCTTCTTTCCAGCTTTTCTCTGAAAGACGGAGGTCATTGTCATGATACGTAGTCAGTCCTTGGAGGTACTTCTTCCAGGAGTGGCTGCTAAGGAAGAAGCAACTTCAAATTTATAATTTTCCTTGTTTTGGAAAGTTGAAACTCCTTCTGTTCCTCTAAATATACCCTGACAGGGAATGCTGAAGTTGCAATCAGAATTCCCAGGTCTTTGAAGCTTAGTGCTCTATCTCCGCAGCACGTCTTGTTGTCATACCATGTGAGCAGAAATTGGTGATCTGTGACTTGTAAGTTTGGTCAGTTTAATTCTGTTTTGTCTTGTGCCAGCTGGGGCTTTCATGGCGAGCATAGCACTAGCTACCTGCTCCTACCTTCTTACTGCTTTCATCAAGGCATTGAAATGTTCTGCAGTTCTGCAAGAGTTGGTTCCTCTAAGAAGGCTATGCCAACATTGGGTACTGGCCATCAGGGTTTATTTAGTTTAGGAGTCCTGAGTGTAGGTCCTGTACTTGACCCCTCCAGAAAGTGCCCTTGGATCATCTCCTCCTTTTGATCCTGTGAGTCAGCAATAACTAGAGGGGCAAAGAGCGACATGTTGCGAGCAACACTGTTTGGAGGGTTTCCCTTGACTCAGTGTAGTCTTATCAATACAAATTACCTTAGTTACCAAATGCGGCACTTTTTTGTTGTTGTTGTAGTTATATGCAGATTATATGTAGTTATATGCAGAAGAAAATAAACAGCTTAACCAATGGTGGATTATTTCACTTAAGAGAATCTCTTTGTGCTAAAGCCAGGGGAAGAGGATTAATTGTGACCTATAATGCGTATGGGAAGGAAAAGCTCCGGAGATTGCTACAGCTGCTGTTGTTGCTCTTGGATGCAGAGCCTTTCCCAGTGGCATGATCCCCTCCTGCTTTTCTGCAATGTGACGTTGGTGCATTTCATAGCAAATGGTGATCACACCTGATTTTTTTATGTGGCCACTTAGGGCTGATAGGAGGGCTGGAGGCCTGGAGGCCTGACATGCCCTCGGGGGGAGATTTTACTTTGTTCTTAATTTTTTTATTTGTAAAACTAGCTGTGTTTGTTGTTTGTTTGTTTTGTCCAGACCTCTTGATTTTTTTCCCCTCATATTAAACTGAAGTTTATAATACTGCCCTTGCTCTACTTAGAGGAGGGAAATTGGCTAGTTAACATGCTTTGACTTCACACTTGCTCTTTAACTACAGCTAATTTTCAGTGTCCTACATTTTTACGTCTTTACAGAATACTTAATAGGGTATGATTGTTAGGAAATTGTTCTAGTGGCCCTATTTGTCCTCATATTTAATGTCTGACTTGCATTCAGCGTTTAAGTTGGAGTCTGTTTTCCTGGAGCTAAGGGCTGGAAGCTGAGATGATGCTAGAGATTATGGTACTTAGATTTGCTTCTCTGTGAGCAAGATATGCTTAGAGAAGTGTTTTCCCTGTGATTTAGTCTTTGTTTGTCCTGATATGGTTAAATGCCCATTGTTCATACAGACCCTTTCTGAGTGTGATTGCTACAGAAATGGCATATAAGGGAAGAGGCTGATTCATAAGAAATGTCGATCAGTGTGGATAGTTACAACCGATGCACATAGTTCCATGGAAGTGAGAGAAGCCATGCCGATCCACATGACCAGCGAGTCCTTCCCACTGATCTGTGTGAAGCTCCTGTGCCAGGGGCTGAAGTGAGCTCACCGGGTCCTGAGCTGCTCCTGCAAGTTCTTGCCATCTCCACAGGAAACCCCGTCAGCTACAGTGAACTTGTCCAGGGCACCAGTTGATGCTGCTGCCACTAGAAGTAATACTGGGCAAGGAGTTTGATGCTTTATACCGAGTTTATATAAAAGACGTCGACAAAAGTAGCCGTTTAACCACCTTGGAGAGAAGCATGTCTTCCGGGAGGAGTGACAAGGAGTGTTAGCCATCCGCTGCAGTGCTCTACCTTTGTACGAGGTGTCCTGCTGCCGTTCTCACGGAAGAGATGAGAACGAAGACAGGCGTTGCTGTCCTTGTTGCTTGGTTGTGCAGTCTCATGCATCCGTTATTTAGTCCGTGGTCATTTTCTCAATGTTTCGGATGATATAAGGAGGCTACTGTTTTTATTCATAAAGCAGTGGTTGAAAAGTTCACAAAAACAACCACTTTATTTTTTCTTTTCTGTCTCCCACCCCTTCTCTCTCACACGCCCCTGGTAGCCATCAGCCTTCATTTCTTTCTTTCTTTTTTTTTTTTTTTTTGTAGCTTCGAATTGCAGTTACTGATGGCAGTGTGAGATGACACAGCTGAAAGTTCCCAGCCATAGTCTAGATCTGAAGTATTAGTCAGCACTGTACAAAGATTCACTTCTTTCCAGGTAGCTTTCACCCATAGTAATGTTTCTTGCTTCTAGAATGACTAGGACAACAGGGGTGACATCTGTCCGTGGTTGCATGGTGTCCTCATTTTCTATCTAGCATACAGTGTGGCTTCATAATACACAAACTTCTGGACTCTTCCTTCAACAACAGTTGAAAAATTCTTCCTTTTAAAGCCCTTTCTTCCCATAGTGTGCCTTGGCATCTCTTTAATTTATAATGTCCAACCTTAATGACTGTGACTGGAATTCAAGCTTTCATCCTCTCTTGAGAGCATGTACTTGGTGTGGAAATAATGTCTTGGAGTCTAAAATGCTGTAGTCTGCAGTAGGCTGTTGTCTTGAGATTCATGCTACTGAGAGGAAATACCAGGCTGCTATTTAAAAATATCAGAAAGTTTTGGGTTTTTTTAATCTTTAAAACTTGAGGGAACTGGTTGGGGTGAGCCTGTGAGCTTGATGGTGAAATTGCCAGTTAGACTCATTTTTGCCATGGAGAAAATTTTGTCTGGAGATGCTGGCCCTTAGCAATGGCTCTTGGGCACTGTGCTTGTCTGAGCAGCTGCTGGTTCCTCTCCTGGGCTGGTGGCCTTTGAGGCAGAGCTGTGAGCGTGCTTGCCTGCTTGCTCTGATAAATCGGCCCGTAAAGCTGTGACTCTGGTACGTGTGGAAAGGAACGACAGGAGGTTGCCAGGATGCTTTTCCCTGTTTGATACTCCATCTTTGGAAATCATCCTGCTCCTTTTTTTCTCCTGATATTTTTATAGGAAAGCTGAATTTTTGCAAATGAAAGAATAAAGGCAAGGAAAAATGGGGGAAGGTGTATATCTGTGCAAAACTTACTAATCCATGTTGGTACAGAATGAAAGAAGCTTTTTATTTTTTCTTTTTTTTTTCTGTAGTTTATGTTGTCTTCTAGCAATTAATTGTGTGGATTTTCTGAATTTCCCGCCAAGACTGACCTGGAAAAACCAGGAAAAATATGCCTGAATACTCTCTGGCTTTGTAATAAGTTCAGGGCATAGCAAGAGCCACAGAGAAGTCACCTTCTCATAATGTTTGCAGAATTGAGCCTGGTGGCCAGAGCTGATGTGACATGGCACATGGGGATAGATCCTTTAGCAAAGCCGAGAAAGAGGAAGGTTTGCACGTCCCAAAGCTACCAGAGATGTGTGAGTTACTGGAGTTTCTCTATTTTCTGCAAGGCTAGGTAAGGTGATAGGGAACGCTGTGTTACTGTCAGGTGCAACCTGTAGCATTCAAGAGGTGTAAAGCTCTTTGCAGGCCGTTCTGCTGGTCGCTGGCCATAACGTTGCGCGTTGGGGTGTCCTTCAACAGCAGGTTGGCACGAGGCCGGCACTTAGCTGATAATCCCCGATGAAAAGCCCCCAGTGACTTTTGGAATATCTAGGCTGCCGGAGCGAGCGAGATGGGTGGAGATCTCCCTTTAAATAGCTGCGCTGGAGAGGTTGTTGCTGCACTCGCGAGGACACGAGGGGGTTGCCAAGGCCTGAGGAAGCTGCTGCTGACAGCTCTGGTTGGCGGTGTGCTCTGCACGCGCTGGAGACAGGCGGATCCTGCTCGCGCTGCTACTCCCTCCAAAGGATGTGGGTGTGGGCCAGGCATTTCCAGGTGGCCGAGAGCAGCATTTTTTCCCACAGTGTTTTATTTATTTATTTATTTATCTTTCTGAACGCATCCTGGGTGCTGTTTCCAAGCAGGGAGGGATATGAGGGAGGGGTAGTGTCACGGTGTTTACCCGCCCACGCCTGCACACGTGTCCTCGGGCTGCCCAGGGCTGCGCCTCAGGCTGACCTTGAAACCTGTGAGCTGAAGAAAGTCACATAACTGAGTGCGCTGCAGGCTGCTAGGAAGGCCGCGGCGAGTGCACAGGTCTGTGAGAGGAAAATGCAACTCACGGACTGTCATCGTTCTTACTCGGTGTGACTGCACAAGCAGCTGCTTGCAGTGATTTGCTCTGCGCAAGAGCACCTCAGTGCTGCGGCCCGGCCTTGTACGTCCACGTTTTGCAGGGCTCTGTCCAGCTTGCTTAGCAACTTCAGGCAAATCACTTGGCTTTTCTGTTTGAAGTTTCGCCACTGGTCCAATAAGGGTAACTGTTACCACACAGCAGGGGGGAAGCACAAGTTGTGAGGCCCACTTTGTCCTTGTGAAACACTTTTGAGAGAGACGGTTATGTGAGAGTCTGACATGATTAGCAGCTAGTTCTCAAGGAAGGTGCTCGGAGTGCAGCATGCCCAGAGGAATGCACTTTGAGGAGGCTGCAAAGATGCACAAAGTGTTGTCAGCACCTTTTAGATGGCATTTGACAGTAGTCTGCTGCTAAAGTAGTATGCTCCATCCTGTATGCAAATTGAACTTTGTCAAATTGTGTTACCACAAGATATCTATATTTGATACTATATTTCTTTCTCACAGATTCTGCCTGGCTTGTTCATTGGCAACTTTAAAGGTAAGCTTAGTTTTATCATTCTCTCTAGGGTTACTTATCAGGGGTCTTAAGGTATTGTTTCACAGGCCTGCAGAACTAACATCTGTGCAGCTGCTTTAACCCCGTCCTGCTTTGTTTCTGGTACCGCTTAGGGAAGAACTTGCTTGCTCTCTCATCTGTGTGCTGTGCTGCACTGCAAGTGCTGTAAGAGCAGGAAGGCGAGCACCATCTCCTCAGAGCTGGCTTCAGCCAGCATTCCCCAGCATCAGCCTTGCTTAAATGAGCCCAGGGCACAGCAGTCAAGCTTGCGAGCCAGGCAGATTCTTCCTAAGGCTTCTTGCAAGCCCTCCTTATAAGTAAAGGCTTAGCATGCTCCCTGCGCTTTGCTTTCATTATTCTGGTTATTTATAACAACTGCCAAGGAGTTCTGTTATCACTGCTTGTGAGACTGGTAGATGTGCAGGTTGCTTTCTGACCACTGATGCTCACCCTTTCTGTGCTGCAGATGAAAGACTCTCATCTCTGGATATGTTTTTTTCCTTTTGCAGGAGGTTTACTTTTTTTGTATGTGAGGAGTGATAGAACCATATTTAGGAAAGAAAACAAACAAAAAACTTTATAAAGACATCCACATGAGTGACCCGTTCTGAAAACAGTGTTAGCAGCAGTTCCCAGTATGCATACTCAGAAGGAAATGGCTTGTGCCTGTGTATCCATTCACCCAGTGTTGCTCAGGTGCAGTAGTGAGGCAGGACCTCGAGGGGTGACAGAGTCAGTTAGTGCAGACTATTGGAATGAGCCTATTTTTGCTTTGATTTATTTATTTGCTTAAGAAAAGTGGGAGTGGGGAAGGGTGGGAGAGTGTGCGACAGGAGATGCCCTCAGGTTTCAGACTGCCTGGTGGAGTGGACAGGACAGACCTGGGGAACATGACTTTGCATCTGCCCCTCTTGCTGTGGCAGCCCTGCTGGGGGGTCTTGGATGGTGCTCCCGAGGGAGGGAAAGTGGAGGGGACGGGGCTGGAGCATCTGTTTCGTTCTGCAGAAGGGTAGCAGGGTGAGTGGGCACCTCTGCTAGCCCACTGTGCCTGGCCCTCTCGCCAGGACGTGCGCTGCATCCAGCCGCCGTGTTGCAGATGCTGCATGGACGGAACGGCACCGCGCTGGTGTGCTCCTGCATGGGGGCGAGCACGTGGCGCTCTTTAGAGGTCTGGCTGGAAGGAAGCAGGGGCTGAAATGCTTCAGATACCTCCTTAAAAGAAAGAGAGGATGGATGCAAGTGTCTCTGTTATGAAGTCTGCTCTTGCATTAATAAAAATAAATAAATAAATAAAACTCTGTTCATTTGTTTATTGCTGTGACCTTTGCTTGTATTGCATTTAATCATTATGTTCTACCACAGTGAGTATCTGTCATTATATCTCAAATTACCAACTGTATCTAGAGAGGAAGAGAGAAGATTGCTGTTACAGCTCTTTACTAATATAAATGCAGTTTCTTATAGTTCTGGATTTTTCTGCCCCCTACTTCCTTAAGAACAATTGCAATGAACTGCCTGTGCAGTGAAGTCATCCCATTTTGGAACAGACTGTTGGTTTATCACTAGCATCTTTCTGGAGGAATTTGGTTACCAGGTTCCTGGGGCATGTTCTGCTTTGTGGCACTCTTTCAAAAAGTGACTAATGAATTTTGAGCCTTCCATAAAGGGGATCGTTGCTGAGAAATACACAGCAGCGTTTGCGAGTGGCCTCGGTTAGAATATCCCAATTTGGGTAGCTGGAATGCCTGGCTACTTTCAAAGGCGTAAGTTTAGAAAATGAATTTGTGTAGTGGCTAACAGCGGGTCCCTGGTGTTGCACATCCCACTCCACAGTGCCCTGAGGCTCCCGTGCAGCCTGCGTGCAGCTCTGGGAGAGGAGAGCTGCCTGCACAAGGCGGGAATCTCTGCCGTGCTCCGACCTGCCCTCTGCAGGATCACCTCTCCTTCGCCCACTGGCTGCGTGGGGAGCCCAGGCGTGCAGTTTTTCCATAGCTGGGATATCGCAGTGCCAATCTTGGCACACTCATCTCTCCCTGTTGCTCGGGAAGCCTCTGAGGAGGGCTTTTTTTTTTTTTTTCCAGATTGGGGCCCTTCTAAATGAAAGCAGGATGTTAAAGGACTTTAAATGCTGCGATCCTGGAGGGGCAATGAGGAGACATTCAGCAGCATTAACATTGAATATCCAGTCATGTTTTTATTCTACATATAGGGTTTCTGAGTGTCTGTTTAGACCTAGTTAATGCACAGGTTACCCGTAGGAGAGGATGTGCAAATTTCGTTTAGTTCTTAGGTAAACTGAGGCACAAAGCCTATTGCAGAACAAATTTGTTGTGGAGATGGAAGTTGTTTTTGTGATCTGATGCACAAGCCTTCAGACACATACAATGTGAGGGGTTTTCATAAACACCTTACTGTCTGTAGGATTTGAAAGGTGCACGTAACTCTGTTTATGGAAAGCACAAAAGTAGGTGGTTAAATGCCACTGAATTTACAAGACTTAAGTATGTCTTTACAGAACTACCCTAAACAAAGGACAGATCTAGACATGTGCTTAAATGTTTATTGTAACATTGAGTATGATGCTACCCATCACATTAAAATTGTGCTCTGTTCCTGAGATGAGTGTGAGATTGCACAGCTAGAGGGCAGAAAAATTCAAGAAGAATCATTGCTGTCCATATAAAATACCCAGAGGAGGTTTAGTTTGAGAACCTAAAGGAGACAGTTCTTTTAGGTTTTTGCAGCAAAAGATCCTGGGAAGCTATTTCTTGGGAATTGGGGAAAGTTTCACTTCAGGGTAATTTTTCATTTCTTGTAATTGTTCCTTTCAGATAAGATTCAATTGTGCAATCCCCTCAAAAGACAGATTTTTTTTTCTTTAGGTGAGATTGCATGTGTGTATGTGCATTCCTCTGTACTGGAAACTTGATGTGTCTTGAAAGGCATTTGTGCTCATGATAAAAGTGCTACGTTCCCTAATAGGCTAATAAGGCAGAGCAGTCTTTTACCTCTTTCTGTGCATGAATAGATACAAGGTTTGGAACGAGTGCTTATCTGGTTCCAAAGAGAAAGTTTCACAGTAGTGAGTGCTAGAGACCCAGGAGTGTTTCTGTTTATTTATTGAAGAGCTTGTGTCTTTCTTTGCTTGTAGTTGCTTTTGGAAGATTCAGTTTTTTCCAAAGGAATATTTGGGGGCTTTTTGAGTTAACGGGGAAAGCCACAATATGAGGATTAGTTCCCCCAAAGAGCCCAGTGGTGTTGTGAGTGAGCTGGAGAAACTCAGGAAAGTTTATACTCTTCCTGTTACGGAGTGTAAGAAGATAATGTCCACCAAGTGATTCTGCATTTTTTTTTCCAGATCCATTTAATTCCTGTTATCAGGTTTGTTCTTTTAGTCTTTGTTCCCTTTTCTAAGGTTTTGTTTCAGGTCCTGAAAACAGAAGAGGATGAAGAGACCACTCCCTTTCCAGGTTCATCTTATAAATAAAGACCTTTTAGGTACTCTTATTAAAAAGACAGCTCTCTCAGCTTTCTCATTCCCTGAAAAGGTGAGAACTTTTCAGGGGCCTGAGAGGCTGGGACAAAATATTTATGAGAATATAATGTGAGGAGATGCAGGCGGGAGAGCTGCAGATTTTGTTCACGTGTGTGTGTGTCCGTGTGTGCCCACGTGTGTGTCCCTGCACAGGGGGAACCACGGAACTCCCCGTGAGGGGGGACACAGCCTCTCCAGCTGGGAAGCCTTTCTTGGTGATAGCTGCAAGTGCATTGCACCACTGAAGATGAGGTTGTCCTTTAAATGTCTGTCTCCAACTGTCCCCAGAGTAGAAAATAAAGTCTAGAAGAACAGATATTCTATTTCAAAATGTAGGGGTGGTGAAATTGTCCACAATGTGTATATATGCACAGACTGATATTTTGCTGGTGTACTTCCTAGGCTACTCATTTCCTCGAAGCAACTTTTACCTTTTTTAACATATATGTAATGTGAGGAGCCTAATGCTTATTAGCTTAATGGGTTATAAGAGTATGCCTGCTTTTTCCACTAACAGCAAAATCAGAATTGTGTGTTTGAAGGAGGAAGAAGCAAGGATGTTTTTCATTTGTGATAGCTAGTTAATGGGAGAAAAGGTGACAAAAATGAGCAAACTGATTTCATTTATACTCAGTAGAGATTTGTTGTCATCTTAACTGCAGGTAAATGTTACAGATAAAAACCCACAGCATTGTAATGTATTTTTATTTCCTTTCCTGACAGGATGGTTTGGTATTTTTCTGTTATCAGTGGAGGTATCTACTGATACCAAAGGCAATACCTTTTGGCTTCCTCTTTCAAGAAGGGAGAAATCTTTATTTTTACTTGTCTCTTTATAGAATTGGAAAGATAATTGAGGTTGACTGTATGTAAATAGGAGACTTCATCAGTGTAGTATTAGGGTCCTATGGTATTAATATGTCTTATCAGGAACCCAGAAGCATTGGAGTGGTAGTGTGCTTCACTCCTCCATATGCCAAAGGGAAACACCGTACAAAGTGATTTGTGTCCCCAGTCACACGAGAGGACTCTAGAGATGCCACCAGTCCCATTTCTATGACTCTACTTTTATAGTTAAGTGTCTTTAGCTCTCTGTGTGTGAGTAGAGATTAGAGCTAGTAGTAGTAGGATAAAATTTAAATGAGAAAAGAAAAGCTAAATACAAGCACATGAGTGGAGGAAGAAGACTGCTCTTGTGTGAATTGCACCATTTTTTTTGAGGAGAGAATTTCCTGAAGGCAGTGCTCAAAAGGCCCCATCAGCTGGGAAGTTTCTCACTGCATGAAGCTAAATATTAGGAAACCTACTGTGAAGAAAAATCCCACATGTGAGTGACCATTGTGGATGCACTAGATGGACTCTAAGTTTCTTAAAATGCTGAGATGAGATATTTCATGCTGTAATCTTGAAATGTGAAACTGCATGTGGCTGTACAGAACTAAGCTACAATAAAGAATTCAGAATTACTGTGTTAAGGATGACTCTTTTGGTGGTCCTCTGTATAGTGCCTTAAATCTTCTGTAAACTGATAGTACAAGACTGTGAGTGGCATGAATGTTCATTTGTGCTGCTATTGAAATCTTTTTTCTTTTTTTTTTTCTTTAGTTTTTGTGTTAGCTGCAGTGACTTATGGTGGGGACCAAGGAGAACAAGAGATGTTTTCCCTGGTTAAACTATTTAAGGTTTACATCCAGATAATACAGTGACAATTTCTTGGCGGTGTTCTAGGATTTGAACCACTGTTTACTGAATATATTAGAACTTGGTTATCCTGAGATGTAGCCGTAGGATAGCCCTTCTCTGCCTGTATATGAAATCTCCCTGTCTTATTGTACAATTCTGATCTATTGAAATTCATGTAGCCTTGAGCATCTTTAGTTAAGTGAAAAATGAAAATCTTTCAGTCCATTTGAATTGTACAGTGTCCATTAGACCAAATGGCCTGGATAAAAGCAGGTAAATTCCAGTTTATCTTGTGTCTGCTTTTAGAGCTGCTCTGTGTGGCAAGCTGCTTTTCACCATCTCATCTGTGCACACAGTAAGAGATTGCAGTCTGGTTGGGGTAAGGATGCGTGAAGACTGAATTCCTGCCAGCAGGCTCTGAAATCTGCCCCTAGCTGCTGGAGAACAGGGAGCACTGAGAGCACATCTGGGATGTCTCCTGGAACTTCCAAACCCTTGCCTGCCTGAGTTCTCTGATAAACCAGATTGTCCTCCACACTGTGAAATCTGCAGGTTTGCTGGGTTAAGGGAACTCTGCATGCAAACAACATTTCTGATTTGAAACACTCACTCTAAAATTCTTAGAAAATTGAAACTGTTCTGTGGAGCTTGAATTTAATTCAGTTTCAGATAGCATTCTCTCTGAAATTCTTAGAAAATGGCAGTTGTTCTGTGAAGCTAGAATTTAATTCTCTTTCAGATAGCATTTGTGTTAATTCTGAACAGAGGCACCCAATTGTACATTGATCTGCATGTGAAATCCGTGTGGTTTTGACTCTTCATTTTCTTAGCTCTAGACAAGCCTTTTAATTTGATTAAGTTTATATTTTATTGCTTAATTTTGTGCTCACATGGATCTCATCTATGGGACAATATAATTAAATATCTGGGTCTTTTATGAGGTAAAAAAAAGGCATTGAAACTATAGTGGTGTGGAATAACATAAAGCAAGAGATACTGACATACTGACATCTTGCACATACATAAAGAATGTACAGGTGATGCTATTGTTATTTTTGTACCTAGAGAGAGCCGGTTTGAAACCTTTGTGGTCAGTACGCTTTTTTTATGTGTGTGTGTGTGCAACCAGGCTAGTGTGAACAGATCATATGGGCTAATTTGGAAGGCAGGTGTTCACCTCACAAAACCGCTGCTGCAATTGCTTTGCTAAGTTGTGCCATTCTCAAGTGAGAAGGTCAAAAGTAAATAGATACAAACCAGCTTTTACCAGTATTAGTGGTCTTTGGAGGTCTTTTTCAGGTAACGGCCAAAGCTAGTGGCTAAGGATGGGGAAAGTTGCTCAATGACTATAGATAATCTATTTTGCCATCTTTTTTACAGAAACAAAAAACATATTTTCACAATATCCAACATAAAACTTTCAGTACCCTCAGTTGGCTTTCAGTTTTGAATCTTTGAAACCCTTTGGTTAAAGGTTTAGGTTTTTACAACTGTGCTTCGTTTCTGCAGCATTTCTTTTTTATATGTATTTGATATCTTTATCCTCCCAAATTCTCTGACTTTTTTCTATGTGTCGGTTACATGCACCCATTTACCTGCTAGTCCAGGAGAAACAGGTATGCAGTTCTGGTTGATACAGTTCCTAATTCAAGTGATATGGTTGGCATCATTCCTTAGACTTGGGTATGACAAGGACAATCCCCCAAGTGGGAATATATCCCCTGAAAGGGGATTTGTGGGTGCAGGAGAGGTAGGCAATTTCTTGTACAGGTTTGACTGCTTGTTCAGATGGTCATCACCTGCACACAGAAATACACACAGACTTATATTTCACATGCAAAATACGTGAAACTTTTAACTTAAGAAAACATTCCTTAGATGCTTCAGCTGGGTCTTTATATAGTATATAATTTGCTTTGGAGTTAGAAATATTTCCTGCCCCTTCCCCCTGTGACAGTGGTGTTCTAGAACAGCTGCATTCAAGGTTTTGCTTTGCTTTATGAAGAAATGGAGCAATGTTAGTGATTTTTTTTCTCAACATTCGCAAGGGAAAGGGGAGTGGGCTATTTCTAGAGATTAAAAAAATTCTCTTCCTTTTTCCCTTTATCACAGATGCCCGAGATGTAGAGCAATTGAGTAAGAATAACATTACGCACATTCTTTCAATCCATGACAGTGCCCGCCCTATGCTTGAGGTAAGAGGGATGGGGGACTCCATGCTAAACCCTTATATTGCAGTTGACTGTTTCAGTCATCTTGGTGTTATTTTCATATTCTGTACAATTGGTGTTTTCTTTTGGAAATGTTTGACAGAGTAGTTTTCGGATTCAGGCACAGATTTCATTCTTGCTGCTGTTACAACAACAAAGAAATCTGGCTGACAAAGGAAGAGAATTGCAGTGTCAATCAATATAACACAATAATGAGATTGTGTTATTAATTTAATAGTAAAGGTAAGTTTCTTTCTGGGTGAAATTCAAGTATCACATAAATAATAATCTTTCTCCCTTGTCCCACCACCAGTCTTTCTTCATAGTAGGCTCCTTCCTGAGTTTATATAGTAGGTTGTTGTGCAAAATGTCTGTGATTCCTTTCCCCATAAAACAGCATTGCTGAGGCTTGGGGTGAGGGAGGAATCAGTGCTCCCTAACACACTACACATAGCAGAGCACAGCATCTTCGGGTCTCAAGCACTTGAATGTGAAATATTATACCATGTTCATGGAATGGAAACTGACCTGAAGAGTCGAAATGACTTGATATGTTGTGTTGTTTTGATCAATGAAAGAGCTGAGACCACGCTGAAGGTCTTCTTTGTATCCATGTTGCGCTCACCTCTTTGTCATTTACCTTCGGAGGAGGGCAGTGTGGCTAGGCTATGTTGTACCTTGAAATCTTGCTCTTTTGATATATACTGGGAACTGCTTGTTCCCCTGAAAATCTGTTTCTTCCTTTTTTTTTTTTTCTCTACATTTGCTTTTCACCGAATACGGCAAAGTAGTGGGTAAAGCAGTTGCTGGTGCTGCTTTTCAGAACCTGCTGGGAATATCTACTTTACAGTCTCTTCACATGCAAAGTTTCCACTGGATTCAGTCCTTAAACTGCACTATTTCTACCTGTCCACAAGCAAATCAGTAGGTAGGCTGAACAAAAAGTCTCTCTAACATGTCACAGACAAGACCAAAAATCAGGTTACCAATGAATTCAAAGCTGACTGAACTTAGAAGTATGAAGCAGAGCTTAGGCTGCTGACTCCATCCACTGGACTTGTGCCTGTTGTTAGTTCTGAAATGTGTTGTATTTCAAGAACGCTCTTAGCTGAAGTAATATATGGTTGCATTGACTAAGGCAGGGGGTTGTAGTTTGGATGCCTTCTGCATGTGTTTCCTCCAAGGTGTTCTCAAAAATAAACAGAAGCATGCTTTATTTTATTATTATGATTAGAAAGGAAGGAAGGCTAGTTATAACACTGTTCAGCTGCAGCCTTAGCTCAGAGTTTCTTTTGGTAGTAGTGGTAGTTTTGGCAGCCCGCACACCACCCCGTCACTTGTGGTGGTGCATCTGTTTGTGGGGTTGCATGAGCTGGTCTGAGTTAAATATAACTAAGTTGCTATTTCTTCCTCTAACCACCCCCTGCAGAAAGCATAAAGGGTTATGCCTATCTGGATCCAATCTGATTTACCATGCAGCCTCTTGGGAGTTACTGGTGTGCTGGAACAGTAGTGGCTGATGTGAGGATGGGATTGCTCATATCACTAAAAGGCACGCTGGGGCCTGCTCCTTTGTGTGCCAGGGGTGTGGAAAAAGAGTGCTAAAACTTCTCCCCGTTCTGCTAGCTGGGTAGAGACCAAGTTCTGTTCACCTGGAAGCTGAGCTGGTTATTACTAACTGCCTTATCATTCATATGGTAGTATTTGCTTGTGACTTAATGCATATGTTGAAGAACATGAGCCTAGGAAGCATCTACCATTTTATGTTGTATGAATTCCTTTGTTATTTACAGTTTTGACAGATTGTAGTTTGGCTTTTTCACAGCCTGTGTATCCACGCCATGCTTGAGGTTTGTTCTCAAATCCCTTGAAGTCACCTGGGAATGCCATTCTCTGGTCTTCAGACTGCAGCTTTCACCCAGATTTCTGTGGTGGAAACTGGGGGGTTGCGTTTGCGATTAGGTATTTATTATTCTGACCTTGTATCACTTGATCTGAGTGAAGGAGATAAAGGCAAACCTTGTTTATAGGGTGTCCACTCAAAGGTCCATTGAAGTTAAGGCTTGAAGTGAAGTGTGCACTTCCCTGGCACTTGATCTTTCTCTGGAGATGATGCTTGGAGGTGAATATGAGCCCAAACCTCATAGGATTTTGGTCTGCACTGTGCAGCCACTTTAGCACAGGTGCATCCCTGCCTTGGTAGCATGTGCTGTGCTGCACAGCAGCGTGCAGCAGCTGGGCTTGCAGCAGCCTCAATTCCCACCGTCACCTGCTTGCGCCCTGCCGCCACCCTCTCTTGGCTTTGGGGTAGTGTTTGGGTGTGTGAGGAGTTAACTCAAGGCCATATGATAGTGATCCCTGACCTTTGTACTCTGCAGGCAGAGCCTGTGGTCCTTGGTGTATCCGAGGCTCTTCAGTTGAGATGCCAGTTCTGGTCACTGTGTGTGTTGTAGATAACTGTCTGTCAGGAAGCAGACTGAAGCTACCAGCTCCTTTCACACCTTTCTCAGTTGCTAGGAACTTTGTTGCTCCTGACCTAGAGGCTTAGCCTAATAAACATAGGAATTGTACCATCCTTCTATGACTATAGAGTCCTTTGACGTTAATTTATTTATAGTATTGTCACAGTGAATTCTGCCCCATCACAGGAAGCTCTGTATGCAGCACTCATCTTGGAGACACTGTAATGATCACAGAGATTTGGGTGTTAAATCAGCAATCTTTTACCTGGACCTTCCTGTGCTGTCACAAGAGTTCTCACTTTTTCACCCTGTTAGCACTAAATTAATTGCACTAAAAGTGAGCTTCTGCTTGTATTCCGCTCTAGGCACATGAAGTTGGTTTCTGTGCTTTTTGTTACTAAAGAATTTTTATTTTGTTTATATTTATTTGTTTTGTTTTATTTTTGGTATGCTTTTTTAGTGGTGGCAGAGGCAGAGAAGAGCTCATTGCTAACTGAACTAAGTGTCTTCCTTGACTGTCATGTTAGCTTGTGTAGCCAGAATAACTTAAATGAGCAGCATCTTTGAAATAAAAAAAAACTAATCCTACATCATTTTTTAAAGAAGTTAGATGCCAAATTCAATTTTCCTTGCACAAAAACTCATTTTAATCACAGCAGAAGTATATTTTCAAATACTCAGCCTGTAAGAAACTGACCTCCCAGGAAAGAAAAGAGCAAAGTTAAAATTATTTCTGTTGAATCTTTTAGAACAATCTTTCATATTCCTCCAATATAAAGCCAAATTCATTAATAGGAAAGAATACAGCCAACAAAAAGATGCTGCAATTGGAATAAAGCCAGTAAGTGTGAGGAATGGAAGTTGTAGAAAAACATGCTGCAGAGAAGCTGTGTAACTTCTCTATATCAGTTTTGTCTGCTGAATGCTGTGATATATCTATTTTGTGAAGTGTTAAGGATGAGACAGTTACAGCTGGGGAAATCAATAGAGAACGTGTTGAATCAAGTCTGTGAATTAAAAAAAAAAAAAGCTGTTCTGTAAATCCAGACCTTTAGAGGAAACTGGAGAGGTAAGTGGCTGAATATCTATCAAAAGCCATGATTTTTTTCCAACCTTGTAGACCTACTATAGATAATGCATTCATACCAGCTTCCATTAAAGATCTGAGTTCTCACTTTTTAAGCATGGCTGGATATTGCAAATCTAACTTCAGTATCAGCTGGACACGAGAGGCTTGCATGCAAAAGCAAGTAAAAGGGGTAGAGGAACTCAACTGGCTGCTCTGTGCAGTGCAAGTAATCTTTTTCTCAGCACAGCTTTGGCATGCCTTTTGGCTGCCTTTTTTTTTTTTCTAACACTACCTCTCTGCTGTTAATGCTTTAAAACATGATGAGGTTTATTGTTGAAGAACTTTTACCAAAACATTGAAACTTTTCAGTCCTCTAATTCTCTGGGTTTGTCACCAGTTTGTGGTGATGTGTTCTCTATCATGGCTACACGGTCTGGACAGGTTCCCTTCTTTTCTCAGTCATGGTGGTGGTGTGGGGGAAGCCCTATGCTCAAATGAAAGAAAAAATTCCTGTCCCGCCTAGCTGATATAAGGAGAAGTGCTCAAGGCTTCCTTAGTACCTACATCTTCGGTTCTGAATCCAAAGAACTCTCCCCACACAGAAACCAACCCAGGAAACATTTGCCTGGACTCAAAAGCATACTGCAATTTGACAAGACATAGCTAAATGGGGAAATACTAGGAAACCAATCAGCCATGCTTTTTTTTTTTTTCCTTTCTGAATGTACCTAATTGTGGACAGATGCTGTTCAGTAAGTGAGAACCTCCATACATTCTCTTAAGACTATTTCTGTGCTGGACAGCATACATAAACTTTGAGCTATGGCAGGACATTCATATAAACAACTTGCATCTTGATGACAAGGTGAGGAAAGACATCCTTTTTGGAACGTCTGGACAGCATATTCTCTTCACAGGCTCTGATGGTGCTTTTGTCTAGGCCAGATACTTATGGGACCGATTAAAGAGCCAAATGGGTCAAAGATGCAAATACCACATCACAAAGTCAATACTGTCATATCAAGATCAGCTCTGCAAACTGTTAATATGGTCAGATTTGCACTGCTTCTTGTGTCACCGATATCAGACACTCTCAATTTTCAGCCATTAAGCTACATTAAGAGGACACGTAAAATTGCACTTTTTAATCAAGAACTTAACTTTCTTATATGTTTCACTGCTTTTTTCATGGTAAGGGTTTCCCCTCATGAGATGTTTCAGAAGACCATGCTGAGCAAAACAGCTACCACTTTTATTTCAGGTATAGCAGTGCCAGTAGCAGCGTCCTGTCTGGTGTTGGCTCTGCTGGTGAAGTTAGGAGCTCTGACTAATTTTTCAGAAGTGACTTTGGTGGCCCACTAAGAAGCCTGCAATAGACTTCCATAAAGCAGCTCTTAAAAGTGTGTCACACCAGGCCCTTCACTCTGAGTTATTCTTGGCAGAAGTTGCTGTGGTGATGCACTTGATCAGTTCACTGTCCATTTTGCTCAGCTAGTGCTAGTTGTTTTGAGCTTGAGTGGCCGGGAAGAGAGGACAAGGACAAGTAGCTTTCAATGGCGAGGGGCTTTTAGACCAGCAAAAGCCTGGGCTGATGCTACTCATGGGTTGGCTACTGCATTGGCCGAAACAGGACAAACCTTCTGACCCATCCTATGCCTAGGAGATACTGTTGAGTATTAATTTGTCTGTAATGTGAATATATTGCAGAGGTGTAATGACTGGGTGCCAGTATTCCCTGAAGGAGAGAGGCAACCTGGATATATTAGTTTACTGTAGTACTTTGAGCTCCTTTTTAGGGTTAGTAACCAACTGTGTAATGTTGGATAAGTTCACCCAGACATGCCTGGAGAGTTGGATACACTTGGATAGTCAAGGGAGATTAGCAAGTCCTTCAACTTAGTTGCAGTATGTAGCCCTGTGAATGCTCTTAATGTGTCCTTTAGGAGAGAAAAATCCACTTCAGTGTAAACTCATTAATGTTTTCTCACAGTTTCCATTCCCTAGATGAGCCAATTTAGAATTAAAAATCAAAGTTGGAATTAAAAGTGCTCTTTGTGTAAGAAAAAAAACCCCTTAACTTTTAAATAGTTCCTTCATTTTACAATTTTATAAAGGTTGATTTGGAAGAAAGATGGGGAAGAAGAGAGAGGTACAGGACACTATTTGTTTGCATTTGGCATTTTTCAGCCTTGATGACATGGGCTTTTCAAAAGTGTCATTGAGACTGCTTCTGAAGAATACCATGAACAAATAACATGTCTTGTAAGAGCTTTTGTATTATTCAAGATAACAGAAATGACAAACTGTTAATTTGATTACACAAAATACTAATATTATTACTTCATGCAATTTTAATTTCATTCACTTGTAATAATTTTTTGAAAACCAAACCTGAGTGTTGTTCACTGAACTCAAATAGTGGTGGTGTTTTTTTTACTGAAACACAAATGTATTTTCTATGAGTCATTAATAAAATCAACACCAATGGTGATTGCTACAGAAAGTAACTGAAAGGACAAACAAACGGTTGAATGGTTTTCAGTTTAGCAAGTTCAGTTTGGTGCATTACTGGACAGAACTCTTAGTAAATTCTTGCTGGTTTGGCTTGAGGAAGCTTTGTGCTGGCTGTTTCCCACTTTAGTTTTTTTGCTGAAATGCCCTTAAACAAAAATAAATCCTCCTGTCCTCATCTGCTATGTGGCGACTCAAATTAACACATGGTTTTTGACTAACCTGAAAGAGCTTGCCAGGTGCTGGAGGTTTTCTATTTGCATCTGGGTTCACAAACTTAACTTTAGGGGTTTAGGTTTAAAAAAAAAATTCTTGGAAGTCGTTGCTGGTATCTTTACATATATTTAAATAGAGAGATTTAATGCCAAAAATATAATCCCACTTTTAAAAAAGTAATTTAATAATTTTTACTCTTACGAGAGTAGAAAATTTTTAATTTGAGGTCCTCCCCCTCACACATCTATCCTCTCTGTCCTATAGCATCCAAACCTCTGGGTAAGGTTTCTTGTGCCAAATAGAGCAATAGAAATGATAATATACATCAGCGGAGGGGACAAAATTCTGAAGTACATCTGTACACTGGTACTACTAATTTACTTGTAGTAATAGTAGTGCACAACTTTTAAACTCCACTGAATACGCAGTGATTATTAGTTATGGTCCTTTTTCATATTCTTGTGCTTATTTTGCTGGATAGATTTTGCTTCAGACTTTCATAGAAGACTCTCCAATGTTTTTTATATAGCATATATTGAATGTTAGTATGATTTAGCGTGCAGTCCAATTGAGCATCATCCTTAATGACTTCAAAATGACTTTGGTCATAATAAAGCAGCAGTATGTCCAAAAAGATGCTGCGTTTATCTGACAGCGGTGTTCTTTGAACCTCATCTTGTGTGGAGCTGAACTTATTCTTGGTATTGTGAGATCAAATTTGTGTGTGTTCTTCAGAGATCCCATTCTCAGTCATTGACCAATTTTCTGACATGTAGTTCATGTAGATGTGTCATTTTGCTACTGCAAAATTCTACATGTTCTACTCTGAAAACCTAAATGCCAAATTTTACGAGTTTAGTAAAACTCGTATAGCTTGCGTCTTGCGAAAAACAACTGCATATATGTCTGTGCTCCTGTGTGTGCTTCTAAACTTTTGTTTTTTCTCGGTACCTCAACTTTCATTGTAGCTTCATTCTAGAATCTGTGATGAAATTGCGCTTTCTCAAATAACAGTGAATTTTAGAAATTTTACTTAACTCTCGCTTGTTTCAACTTTGACAATCTTGAAATCAGAATACTTGCTCTAGTTTTGTTAGCTCTCACTGTATCGGTTTAACTGTAGCATTTAGTTTCAGGGCCTAAGAGACAGAAATCTAGTTTTGGTGGTTGCTCTGCTGAAACAGAAAACTGAAAAGTAAATTATGTTTTATTATACTGATTTTATAGCCTTAACGTGTTCGATGCACCTAAACAAATGGGATTGCTTGTAACGGAATTAAAGCAAGAGTTAGGATCATTATGTGAATAAAAAGGAACAAGTTTAGAAAGCGTATTCATGGAAGCTAGATGTTTTCAGGTAAAAGTGATGGCTGAAAGAAATGTGAGCAGTGACTTTAAAGTGTCAGATGGAGATTAGTAGTAACCTGAGAGTTGAAACAAGCAGTGTTTACCATCTCTCACTGACTTAGGAGCTTTGATTTGAACTGGGAATGTCTAAGTTGAAGTGATACTATACCTGTTTGGTTTTGTGTTCTCCTTCTTGCCTCTCTTCCCCTCTCCTAGTCCCCCATATATTTTTTAGGGAATTATCTTGTTCCAAGGGGGAAAAACTGCATTTTTACATACCTACACATATATATGTATAATATATATTATATATGTATAAAATGCAGTTTTAAAATTCATATATATATATGTGTATACTTAACAAAACAAAAAGATGCCCATACAATTGACATAATTTTTTTATTTTGTCATCCCATGCTAATGGCATTTGGACACTTGATCTACAAAGAGTAAAACTTCTTAAATTGAAATATGGATTAGGTACTAATTGAGAAGCTGTTGAGAATTTCCCTGCCATCTGATCTACTTAACTTTTCACCATTCTTTTGTTTTGGCTCTTCCTGTGTGTCGCTGGTTTGTTGCCTGCGTGTGTCTCGTGTCGCGCCATTTTGGAATGGTAAGCAAGCTCTGCTAGATGCTAAAATAGTGGTGCCTGCGTCATTCTTGCATGCCTTTTAAAATGCTGCAGAACTGACAGTGTTTGCTTAAACTGTTTTGCTCTGATGAGAGGTCCCTTTGGGACAATTCTTAGATGTTATCTGCAGGGTATGTGTACAGGAAAGACTGCAGCACAGTTACACGAAGAACACAATGAGCTCGGGTAGGTTTTACAAAATGATCACAGACAGTAGGGTTCAGTAATCATCTCTTGCTGGTGTCTTGAAAGAAAGAAAAGGTATCCAGCATATATGAGGAAAAAAAGGTAATTACAGCAACCAAAATCTGAATCTCTATTCAGAATACATCCCTAGGATCTCATTTAAATACATATCCCACAAAATATAACCAAGTTACTTTATTTTAGTTACCTGATTATGGTTTTGTTTTATTTTATTTTATTTTTTAACCAAGAGAAGCAAAACTTGATGGGGTGGGATCCTCGGGAGTTACTGCGCTCAGGTCAAAGTCACTGAGAGTTTCACTGTTGACTTTTGTGGGAGCAGCATTAGGTCA
Organism: Eudromia elegans; assembly: GCA_003342815.1. Taxonomy (NCBI): domain Eukaryota; kingdom Metazoa; phylum Chordata; class Aves; order Tinamiformes; family Tinamidae; genus Eudromia; species Eudromia elegans. Next base: position 24,071 of record PTEX01000247.1, read on the forward strand.
TTGCACAGTACTTTTGAGATCCCACCTCTAACTATTTCTGAGTTGAGTGTGTGATTATTTCCTCCCAGGGAGGAGTCCATCACCACAGCTTTCCAGAAACATCGTACGAGTGACCTGTGTTGGTCAAAGTACCAAATTCCAGCAATTCTAACCGTCGTCTGCTTGAGAATTTGTATTAATTGGCCTAAGGGGCTGATGCTGAGCATGTGTGAGCGCAGTAGCGCGAGGCGTGCTACGGGCTTTGCTGGAAGCGGTAGGTGCCGAAGCGCTCCAGGATCGCAGGCTCGGGATGCGCCAGCCATTCAGTGCCATATGTGGTCTCTCATATGCTGGTTTCATGCTTGCTTTGTGGTAGTGGCAAGCAGCCAACCATGACAAAGAAAAGAACACTGTGGGTCTTAAACTTGTAGCTGGTGCTACTTCTGCTTTTAAAGTGAACACGATCTGGAAACCCCTCTGCACTTGGCCTGTGAAAAGCATTCAACACGTGCCGTTGCTCGGTGGAACAACTGGAAACACTATAGATTGCAGGGGTGAACACTTTGTCCTGTAGTGCATGCTGAGGTTAAAGGGTCTCCCATCCAAGTTTTCTCCTGGTGATTCAGAATTAACAGCATGGAGCTGGCCAGAGGCATGAGGGGAGGAAGAGCATGTAAATCTACTTTCAGGTCACAGGCCCCATTTCTACTGGAGTGACTCACTTGAAGTGATACTAGTATTAAAGATAAACCTCTCGGATGCATCATGCAAGAAGAGTTATTGTAATTATCTATTATAATATAATTATTGGCTCAATTGTCTATCAGTTTACAGGCTACTGCTACATCCTATTTTCAAACAAATGTGTCTACACCATGTGTCTACACCATGTACACCATGGCAGGCCTCTCATCCCAGTGTAGGACAGGAGGGACTGTCACCCATTAACGTGTTTCCCTCCGGCAGCAAGCTGCTTCGGTTTGCAAGCTGGCTTCCTCCCCATTCTCTTTCCCCTAAGCTGCCTTTGCCCCCTGCTCTCAAGGAGCTGCTTGGGCTTCAACCCAGTGGTGCCTCCAGCCTTATTAGATACTGCCACGTCCCTGTCTCCCCAGTTGTTGCCTGTATGCAAAGCCTGGATGTGAGTTCTGGTTGTGCATTCCCCTAACCAGTCAGCCTTAAGCAGGACCTTTTATGATAGGAGCTATTGCTCCTTGTAGTATGGAGTGAAGTAGTGAAGTGTGTGTAGGGAGAGAGTAAAGAGGAGATCCAGACACAACCAAGTGTAGTACTTGAGAAGCTACTGCCTCATTATAGTTGAATAGTGACTTTTTCACCCTCCCTGCGATGGCAAATGAAGTGCATGGTAGAGACATTGTTATATTTCATCTTGTTGGCAAACATATTGCTTGAAGACGATCCGCTTGTAGGCAGGATGTGTGAATTTTGATGTGTGTTTGAACATGCCTGTGTATGAAGGGAACTTGCATGGTTTTTGTGGTGGACTTTTTGCTCTAAGTCCTTATCTTAAAAAGGAAACGTTTGAAAAATTGATCATTTGATATCTGAACTAGGTGGGAAGACTTCCAGTGAGTTGGTTTTTGTGCGTCTGTGCTACCCAACTATATTCTTGGAAATCCCGTTGGAGAAGGCAGTTGAATATGCTTTTCAGAAGCATTTTTTTCTTCACAGTCACAGGAGCAAGAAAAGCTTTGGAAATGAAAAAGTTAAAATGAGCATTAGCAATGTAATGTATGATGATAATGTTGTTTTAAATGTACCCTGTAACCATTTTAATGTATTAGTAATGATTATCCAACTTCTCTAATTGATCATGTAACTCACTATGATAGCTGGCTAACAAAATGAGGCTGACTGCAAGAAAAGCCCGAGTCTTACAGTTGTCCTTCTTGAAGTCTTTCTCCAACGCTCCTCTCCCCAAAAAGACTACATTGCTTTTCATATTGTTTGGTTTGTGAACTAAGTAAGGAAAAATGATGGCATGGAATTAACACAAATCACTTTTCACATTTTCTTCTGTTGTGAATCTCTTGTGCATCTGTTCTGAGAAAGCAAAAGACAAGAGAAGATTCAATTAGTTGTATTAAAAATGTAAGAAGAAAATAGATTCTGAATAAGAGCTTTACAACCTTTCAGTTAAGACACTTCTACTTTAAAAAGTTTGTTCCTGGACTTTGGGGCAAGCATAACTAAGCTATATGATGGTATTTTAGCAAAAAAGGAGATGCAAAAACAATATCTTAAAATGCATAGAGATGATCTCCACTTGTCTGAATAATAGTGCCCCTTCCTCAAAGTCAATAAGACTACACTAGTAGCTGGTTAATATATTTGTCTTGGTGTTTTCTTCTCATTCCTTTTTGCTTCTTTACATAGGGAATGAAGTATCTCTGCATTCCTGCTGCTGACTCGCCCTCGCAGAACTTGTAAGTTTTCTTTAATAATAAAAAGCAAAAACCTAGATGTTCCCCGTTAATTACCATTTTTTTTCCAGACTTTTTTCAGATTTTTTTTTCTTTTGATGCTGGTGGTGTTTTTTTTGTAAATCTCTTCCTGCTTGACTGTTTTGTTTTTTGTTAGCACTATCTTCAGCCATTAAAAAGAAGAAAGTACAGAAAGATATATGAAGTTTTGTGTTTCAGAGGTTAGGATAAATTCTTTACAGTGGGCCTTCAAGAGAGACTTGCAGTGTGCAAATTAGCTCTACAAGTATCTGCTGTGGGTTGTTTGTCCCTTCCTTTGAAAACCCTGATGCTCTTCACTATTAGGCTGATGTGACAGGGAGTTTGTCTACACTACAGAGCCTCATGCCTCGAAGATGTATCCATTGTAATTATCATGTCCCAACCACCTCCACTCTAATTTCTGTTCTTTGGTGGATAAATACCCAGAAACATCAGTTGACATGCCCTTTAATATTTGGAACCACCGAGTTGAAGGTATATGGGAAACCTTGATTCCAAAGAGTAATCAAAACACATTTTGTAAGAGAACTTGGATAGTGACCAACTATTTCTTCTAGAGCTCACTGTTTATGTTGGGGAGAGATGAGGGGGGTTTCAGCCACATCCTGCTACAGGTTTTGTAGAGAAACAGAAGTACTTGAAAGAGGCCTGGTATGTACGGAAGGAAGCAGAGCACTGCTTTTCTCTCACATCATAGCAATATTCCGGCTGATGCTTTCGGTGAATATTTTTAGAGCATTTCTTTCTCATACCCTAGAAAGATTCCAGCAGGGCATTTGCTGTGGGTCATTTTGCCTCTTTTATTATAATGCATTTCTTTCATGATTAAAAATAATAAAAACAAAGCAAAAAACCTCTACTTCTCTTTCCTTCTCCAAAACTCTGATTTGATTTTCAAGACAGATATATGATAAGAAGGCAAATCATTATTTTATGCTTTTGTGAAGGAAAATGTCTGAAATTACAGGAAAATATTCACGTGTAGCAATTTTTTTTTTTATTTAGAGATTTATGAGACATTTCTGAAAATGTTTTCCAAATCTGTCTCCTATGCTTGTAGAGATTTGGATCAATTCAGGAATGGATATAGCTGAGAAACGATTTCTGATGAACGTTAACCAACGTTATGAACTTTCATTCCCTTCCTCTGTGTAACATATCACAGAATTATACTGAAAAGCCACCTCCAGCACTTGAACTGCCTGGCACTCTACCAAAGCTCATGAAGCTTCAGTAAGAAGATACAAATTTGCATGAGTATTGTTTCTGTTATGCTGCAGGCATCCGCAGTGCTTGCTTTGGTATCAGAGGTTGCAAACAAACGTCATTACTTCTAATACCGATACACTTGATCACTTAAAATAAAACTTGATGAGTAACTGTTTTTTTTTTTTTCTTTTTTTGCTTTATACAACCCAGAACTAAAGTAAAATCAGACCATGATGTCTGCAAATAGCGATACTGTTTGTGCTGTTTGCTTTTTCACTTCTGGACATTGGAGGAAGCTGTTTTTATTCAGTTTGTGAGGACTTGATAAAATCTTATCTGACAGTGTTTTATGGTATTGTGTGCCTTCTTAGGAAGGAGAGAACTGGGGAACAGGAAAGGGAGTCTATGCCTGAGCAACATCTTTATGCGCCTGTCTTCTTTCAAAGAGATTGTGGTGGTGCTAAGGAGAAAAAAAAAGAATAGCATCATCTTTTCGTCTGGGTCCTTGTACTTTGCTAGTAATGCCCAACAGACGTAACTGGTGGGACCCATGTGGCCCAACAACAGCTACATTGTGACTGCTGGAGACTTGAGAAGGTCTGACTGGAGTCTCTTCCTCACTGAGTGTGAGCTCTTAATTCACTTAAACTAGGTTTTTCTGAGAGGAACTTTTCGTTTCTTATGTGTATAATACATATACGTGCAGTAAGCTTGATTAGTGGATCTCTTTTCCTCAGGGTAAAAGTTGTAGTGTTGTAGTGTAGGTGTTGTAGTGAAACACTGTAGGTGTTTGCTCAAGTGACTTGAAGGTTTGCCTCTCCTGCTATTTTCTGCTTCTCCCTAGGGTAGAATAAAGCAGTTGCCTCTCCAGAACTGACATCTCCCATAGAACCCACTACTACTAAGTTAGTTCTATAAAAATTATATCTTCCCTTCCCGCCCTGTTCTAGCTAATTATTTTAGACTATGTTATATCTGTGGAGCTAACTTCCATCTTGTTAGCCCAGTGACGTTAAAATTGATGTTTTGGTTAGGCTGTTACAGGTTACAATACAGAAGCTAGAGAACCTATTAAGGAAAAAAAAAAAAAAAAAGGTAAATCTTAGTCATGTCTCAATATAGATTTCAAGGAAAGAAATTGCAAGGTCGTGGTTCTTCTTGTCTGTTCTCACCTACTTTTTCAGCCTTTAAAGCAGATTTAGAACTCTGACTAGCAACTGTGATATGTGGATCTGGGATCTACTGCTTGGTGTAGGGGTTGTTCACTTTGGATAACTAGTTAATGTAGTTTGTGCTGGTAGGGGCACTCTGCTGATTCTTCCCCTTGTGGTATTTGCTGCTGTGAAGAAGCAGTAGTTCAGAAGATGTCCAAGTATAAGCTGCGATGTAAAAGCCTGATACCTTGTAATAAATTGTCTTGAAGTAACTGTTTAAGACAACAGATAACTCAGCACATTTGTCAAATGCTTTCCTGTCATAGATGCTCCTCAGTGATTTTGTGGTTAATGCAAGATTTGCTGTTCTTTCGTGTGTTTGTGCCACTTGCCACAACATTAACTGGTCCTCAGAACCTCTTTTCTGACATTTACAGGATTATGGTACAAATAAATGGGTTGAGGCCACTGTGTCTGCTGGAGCCAGCAGAGATCCTTGTGCAATAGTTTGTGGAAAAGTGTATTTTCCTCCCTTCTGACTGTAAGTGAGGAGGGGTCATCTTTCTACAAAGTGGCACAAACTGTAAGCATGACTATTTCTCTTGTAATTTTCATAAATGCCTGTAGACATTTGTGTTTCACAGTGTTTCAGCAGACTTCAAGCCAGTGATAATGAAGGAGAAAAGAATATTGAATGGAGCTCATGGTTGTCTGTGCTTAGCACTTTGCAAAGGTGCTGTGCTCATACTGACTGTTCAACCTAAAATGTTGAAGTATTTTGCCAAAACTTATGCTAGAGCTTTGGAATGGATATATTGGTGTTTGGAGCTGCCTTGTTGTCAAGACTCTCTAGAAAGAGAAAAGAAGAAGAGTGCCTGAGAAGCCTGTGGTGTGGTCAGGCAAGCGCTGCTCAGGTTTCCTTCGGGGAAATCTCTTTCATCTTGGACGAGTGCTCCATCATTGTGCAACAGCAGCAGCTTCTGTACATGCAGCCCGAAGTCTGATTTGTCCTGAGCTCATTTCTGTGGAGCGGCTTGTGTCCCACAGGCAGAGCTGGCAGCCCCAGTGTGTTAGAACTCAGCCACGGAAGACTCTGTGCAGTAGCGGTCCGTTTAGTAGCTGAATGGAAATGCGTTTTTAAGGCCTATAAAGCTGGAGATTGCATATTTCCTCAGAAGATCATTTTCCAAATCAATCCCTTGAGCCTTCTCCAGCAGTTTTGTCCACATCGTATTCAGTGATGCAAGGAATGCCTTGGAGAGGCAGTCCTGGGCTTTGGACTCCATCTGTATGTATATATCGGCTTAGCAGCAAATTGCCTTTGCAGTTCCACAGGCACTTTGGCTCCAGGGCATTACTTGTGTCCTCCATCAGCTCCGAGTGTTTGTAGTACCAACAGCTGCCCTCCTGGGCAGAAAGGGAAGCTTCCTTTTGCGTGGGCATTCCCAATCTTTCTGTGGCCGACCATGTTGAGGCTGAGGGTTTGTTTGTTTGTTTGCTTGGTGGTTGTTGGGTTTTTTTTATGCTTGTGGTGTGATATTCACTCAGGGAGGGGAAACATCTTGAACACAGGACGTTGCGCTTCATGGGTGTTGAGTACAGCGTGCTTTCAGGCTTGCCTTCTCCAGCAGGGCTGGGAGCATGTGCCTCACAAGGAGCTCTCTGCCTTGCCCGTGTGCTGCACACGCTGCTGCTGATCGTGCTGCAGCGCGAGCTCTCGAAGGCCGCAGCTGGGCGTGAGTCCACCGGACTGTGAGGTGCTGCTTGCGCCTCTCCCGAATTGCAGGCAGCCCCAGAGGCTTTGCAGCCCGACAAGGGCAGCCCGAGCGACCTGGGGCAGGCATGCAGAATAAGTGAGGTTGCAGGTTTGCTGTGATGTTAGCTGCCCGTGGAGGCTGTCGGTTCCTTTCCTCTGGGTTTGCCCTGGTTGAAGAGGCACATGTAAAGGCTAATGAGGGTGGCTGTATGGCTGATAAACAGAGCCTGTATGTTCTCTCCATAGTCTCCTACACTGCTTAACTAGAAGTTGACTGTAGGCAGGAGTGGCTGCTTCCTGAAATAAGGGCAGGCAGAAGGGGTGCAGCTTATACTGGGGTCTAAAACATCCAGGAGAGGAATTTTACAGCTAATGACAGGTGAATTTGAGGAAGCTGATGCAGCAAGCCAAGGAATAGACAATATATAGGCAAGTTTAGGAGACATTGTGATCTAAGACTGAAGTAGCTGAAATAAGCAGGGTTTCCATCGAGAATTTTTCATAGCAGAAACAAGAGAGAGAGGTTTGAAACTTCAAAGAAAAAAAAGACTTAAGATTTGCACATGTCCTGGTACCTGAGTTACCTTTGACTTCATCCCCTCCTGCAAACCAAGTTTGGATAGCAGGTAATGGATGCCTCATTTTGAGAGATAGTGTCCTGTGGGAATGGTTTATGTGCCCACTTGGAGGGTCTTTTCTTCTTCAGGTGATTTGGAGAATGAATGTATCAATTAGGGGTATGTGTGGTTTTTTGTTTTGTTTTAATTTTTTTTTGTTTGTTTGGGTTTTTCATGGCAGATACTGACTTTTGCCTGTTAAGGCCCATCTTCAGTTCTAAATTCTAGAAACAGCATCAAGTGAGCTTTCAGATACGTTTCTCTTTTTCTGAGTAGTGATTTTACTAAATAGAGCATTTTCTATATTCTCCTTCTGTTTCTGTTTTCAGGGCAAGGCATTTCAGGGAGAGCATCAAATTTATCCATGAATGCCGGCTTACAGGTGAAGGCTGTCTAGTTCACTGGTATGTATATCACTTCCTAAAAAATACCTTTGTGAGAGTTTCTGTGCCCTTATTTGGATGTTCACCATCTTAATGATGTCAGCATTCATCTAAATTTTATAGCAAAATGCTATAAAATGCTATAAAATTTGGACTGAAATGTTTCCTTTATTTGAAGAGCCCCAAAGACTTAAAAGTGCTATTAGAGACTCATTCTTGAGTCACTTGATGGGGCAGCTGCCAGAAAATATAGAGAACCTAAGGAATTCTTGATCTTCTGTCTAATCAGACCGCTTGATAAATCTTTTCAAGATTCTCTCTGACTAGAGAGGTCTTTCTTATTTTCCATTGCTGGTAATCACTGTCTTTTCACGGATGGTTCTCAAAATCCTAATCCTAATAATCAATTTAGATCAGCTCCTTTAATAGCTATTTCAAGGACTTCAGAATTGTTATTTTTTTTCTCCTGAACAGGTTTATTATTATTATTATTATTATTATTATTATTATTATTATTATTATTATTATTATTATTATTATTATTACTACTACTTTGAACTGCTGAAGCATTCAAATGATACGATTTTTATTGTAAGTCCCTGACTGGCCAGATGCTTCTGGGACCTTAAAGAATAAAAAAGGAAAGCCCTTTCCTTTCTCTTTTTTTCTCTTTTTTTTCTCTTTCTCTTTTTTTTTTCTTCCTCACTCTTTGCTATTGGCTTGTCAAGTGTAGTCCTTGTGCTGTATGTCCAAGTGACATATCTGAATCTTTGTGTGGAGTCAGAGTCATCTCATGATTTGAATGCTGAACTTGTATGCAGGCCCTTAACAGGAATCCTCAGTTTGTTACTGACTCATGACTGTGGACAAGTCATTTAGCCAGTCTGCTGGGGATAGGTAGGTAAAATAGGGATAATTTGTCTGAGTCTTGAGAGCATTTTAAAAAAGCATTTTAAAATTTCTATAGTATTGCAGAGGCATAAAATGTTCTAGAAATGCCAAGGGAAGGTATATCCGATACCAGTGTATTCCAAGCACATTATTTACACTCATAACAGTTATGGTTGAATTTTTTTGTTTGTTCAGAGCTGTCAAACGAATGGTTCTTACTTTATCCCAAGGTGTCAGGGGAGGAAAGTCTGGAGAGTCTGGAATTGCGCAGTGCACAGACAGTAGAAAGAGGAAAAGAACTCAAATATCCAGAGTACTCTGCTTTAACAATTCATTTAAAGTTTATTTCAGCCCTATGGAACTGGAGATTAAATTAATTGTGATTAAGAATACAATGTTATTGCTCTGATGTGTACAGGCAAAAAAATGAGGGTATGTTACTTCTAACAGTAAAATATCAAATCTAATTTAGATTTGTGTGCTGCTCTCCACTCTTATGAAGACGTGTTACTTTTTCCTTCCCTACCAGCCTTATGTGAGTTAATGTTCAGAATCCACTTTCTTGATCTTGTACATTTATTCTGATGCATTTGAAAATGCATTGTAAAGCTTCATCCCAAATATAGCAGTACCTCCTCCTGATGGTAAGCAGCACAGCAGCCTGCTGTGGTGTTGGGAAGCAATGCTTTTAACTTCAGCTGAAGTGGTGTTGTACCTCATCTGTTACTGCACCTTCTCTATCATGCAGCCTTGCAGGTGTCTCCCGGAGCGTAACGCTGGTCGTCGCCTACATCATGACCATCACAGACTTTGGTTGGGAAGACGCGCTGTCTGTGGTCCGAGCAGCGAGATCCTGTGCGAATCCTAACATGGGCTTCCAGAGGCAGTTACAGGAGTTCGAAAAACATGATGTTAATCAGGTAAATGAATGCCAAACCAATGAACTGAGAAATACAGTCCCAAGGCAGTTCAAGGGTTGCTCTTCATTATCCTGAGCAGTCTGGCTGGCCCTTCTTTGTTCCAAGGGACTGGTTTCTTGAGTAAGCCTGCTCCACTGGCAAGGTACAGTTGACCCTGAATATGGCAGGAATGCTGGATGGGGTAAGAGACAAATCACAACAGCCAAGCACACCTCCCTGTATTCCTGTGCTGTCAGTTCAGTGAGTTCCTCGTGTGGGCTGAAGACATAGTGCATAAAAGGCTGAAACATGCAGAAGGGTAAAAAGTGAAGAATGAGTAGCGCAGAATGAAGCAGCAGGACTAACTTACAAGTACGAATTGCATAAAAATACTTTTTTTCCCCACATCCGCTTGGAATAGTAAGCAAGAAAGAAGTGATTTGTGAGCCGCAGTCAGAAGCCTTTGCTATCCAGGAGTTAAGCTAGGTTTTAATTAACTTACATTCTCCTCACTGGTACCCTCTGTGCCTGAGATCGTAGTAAATATTTTGTTGCATAAGGCAGTCTCAGGTCTGGCTCTTTTCTCCTGGTCTTTAATAGCTTTTTAGGGCTATGAAGACTGAGGGAACAGTGATAAAACAGTAAAGTGGTTTTCGAACACAAGTGGAAGTAACTAGGCATCTACAGGGAGCAGATCTCTTGTGCAGGATGGTTCTTCTGTGGGAAAAGAAGCTATTTTTTATTTTAATTTCCTACTCTGATCCCTCTATTTTTCCATTGCTCAATGTGCTGTTGTTCTTTTGGCTTTCCTGGATTGTACTTACTAAGAAATCAATGGCAGTAACATAAGAACAGAATCTGGAAAGAAAAATACATAAAAGGAGCAAAAAAGATTATTTTTTGCCTGTATTCCTGCTGCAGAAATCTCCAAGTTTTGCATGATGCAGTTGGCGACTAAATTTTTTTTTTTATTTAAATACTTAACTGAATGTTTCCTGGATCGTTTGGAACTGGTGTAAATTAGGGAGTAACTGATTTTAAGAGACAGAAGTCAGAGGGGGACTTTCCAGACTTGTCGTCTTCCTCCCTTACAGTCATTTCTATTCTAATTGGTCTGGGCAAACTGCAATGACAATTAAGGCTATATGCAAATAGCCTGATAAAGACAGTAACGTCTCTATTTTTTTTATCCACGATGGAGGGGCATTCTGCTTCTTTCACTGAGGGGGAGGCAGTAGTTGCAAAAAGAAATACCCACCTGTGGTCACTGGCTGGGCTGTAATTTCCTACTGTCTCTTAATAACAACCACATCCTTAGCAGGTGTCTGTTTGCACACCTGATTTCAGTGGAATTGTGCCACCTGCCAAGGGCATGAACTTGCTCTGATTGCAGCACCATGAGTGTTTTGCAATACCTACATAGTATGGCACCTATGGGATTTCTGGAATAAGGTCCCATGGATTTTGATCTCACAGAGAGGGATTTAGTGCATACAGTCCTAATATGGTTTGCACCAGGCCCAAATTTCCATGTGGTAGCCTGAAGCTTCAGATTCGATGACCTTATGATCTTTTATGTATGGGGAAGGAAGTAACTATGCAGAGGTTTTGTCTCCCAATGTCCCTGTAAATGATCTTGATGGATTAAATTACCCATAATAAACCCCAAAGCTATGGAAGGTGAGATTAGAAATATTGTCACAAAATGATGTCCTCGCTGATACAGAGCAGTTGAGGGTCTGTGTCTACTTGCTTTTTCTGCAGAGAAGAGCAACAAGGTTGCGAGGAATAACTAAATGAGCCAAAATTCTTCAGATAACAAAGAAATGATGAAGAAAGTGATAAAGGTCTAAAAAGTTGAGTGGAATAAAGAAGGTAAACAGATATGGTTTCCACCTCTTCTGCATAATGTGAGGTGGATCAAATGATGGTTCCTTTAAAAAGAGGAGGTGTACATTTAATCCAATGTCTAGTTCAACTGTGGACAGCTTTCATCTTGGGGAAAAACTTTCATCTCAGGGAAAAAAATGTGGATTCAGAAAATGATCTCGTGGCAGAAAAGTCTATTCATTGCTATGAAACACAAAGATACTGATTCAGCTTCCAGAAATACTTGAGCTGAAAGTTGCCGAAAGTTGGGAGCACAACTAGGGAAAGCATCTCAGTACGGTTGCCCTACCACTCTCTTTCCTCCTAGGCATTTACTTCAGATGGACCTGGTACAACTGTTACCGTATACCATATTCAGTCATTTGTATCAATAATATTTAGGGTCTTATCCTGTAGCTTTTGAAGCTCATGGCCTTTTTCCTCCAAAGGTTACCTTTCCCAGTATCTACAGCGTAGTTTTTACTGCTGGTCTTACTGGTTCAGGAGGGAACAGCAATAGGAGTGGTTTCTTTTCTGATCCTCATCCTTCTGAAGATCTTCATCCTGTTGCATTGCCTGATTGCAGGAGCTTGCAGCATTTCCACAACTCCTTTGTAGGTGGAACTGCAAATGGAAGAGGGCACTCTTAAATCCAAGGTGTCTCTGTCCAGTGAGTGTACCTTACCCTGTATTACTCCGACCAGCCATGCCGTTTTTCAAGCGAGCCATTTTAGGGAAGTAGGGAATCTCAGTGACCTATGTTCCTGTGCTGACATATTGCGTGCTGCTATTGAAGGGCATGAGAAACTTGGAGTGGTTTTTGTTAGCTTGTTTTTATACTTATGGGTCCTTAAGTAGGGTCTGTAGGGCAAAAGGGAGAATTATTTCTGCGTCAATGTCATGTTTTTGTTTCATCGTGTCTTATCTATGCGTTCAATTTCTGCAGTTTAGGCAGTGGCTGAAACAAGAATACGGAGAAAATTCCTGTCAGGATCTGCAAGAAGCCAAAAATCTTCTGAGCAAATACAAAGAGCAGGCGGAGTTGCAGCAGAGTACTGGGGGAAGACAGTGGAATAACAACTTCTCGTCTGTGCCATCTCTCTCATACAACAACTACACAACAGAGACCTAATCATAAAAAGTTAAATATCTTTTTTGTTTTTTTTTTATTCTACCTGTTGAAAAACATCTCACCATCCTACCTTCAAGACTCCCAGCAGTAATCATGCAAACAGCCAATTTGTAGAAAGCTTCTCGATGACAATACTGCATTATATGTGTGTGTATGAGTGCATTTGACACAGTTTTATAGTTTGGACAGCATCAAGCTCTATGTGTGCTCAGAAACATGATCAAGCTGCTGAGGCTCAGCCAGTCTGTCAGCCACAGCTATTACCCCCTATGCCCGTGTAGCTTGGCATTTGCCATGAGATTAGCTCAGCTCCTTTTGTTGCAGGCTAGCAAAGGGCTCTGAGAAATGAGCTGTGGTGATTCAAGCTGTGGCAGTTTGACATTTCTGCCCCGTTCATGAAGATGCTATTGTACCCAAAGAAAGGAATTTGAGTCTGGGCCTCTGCTGCTCCAGTTCAGTGTCCGTTGGCAAATAATACCGTGAATTATCCCTGAATGCAGAGCTCTGAACTGGAACATGTGAGATATGGGTGCATGTCCCTTTCTATCAGCAGTAGCAGCTAGGGGAGAAGTGGGACAGACAGCTCTGAGTAATAACATCTTCAACTGTCGCAGTTGTACTTGCTTCAGTGCACGTGAGACAGAGCTGTTGGTAGATCTGGTGCAGACAGAGAGCACCGAGACTGTTAGCACAGCTCAGCTGATGTGCACTGATTTAAGCCCTGGCCACTTGATTGTGCATCTGGTCTCCTAACAGCAACTCGCCTGGAGAGGAGATTTTCAGGTTTCCAGTGCCACTGAACAGCATTCCCTGTGGAACACGTGCCTCTTCAGTACACACCTGTGTGCACAGGATAACATGTCTCCAAAGAGTGGGCTGGGTGTGAGTGTGAGCACCTGTTTCTTTGCTTGTGGTTTGCTCTTTGACTTTAGCTACCTCAAAAATGCTGTCTTGTCATTGTGGTTGTGAATGCAACCTTGAAAATTGCCTTGTGTGATCTTAATTTCACTCTGAGTGAAGTGTGTGTGTGTGCAAGAGAGGCTGGGGGTGTGTGTGCGCACATGTATGTTTCACAAATGTCTGTATTTGAGAAGTTTATTGATTCCTTTTAAAACTGTCCATATTTCTCACTAGTTTAAAATTCAGATGCTTGAATTTAACTTTCTGATGTTTTAGAACCACTATATGTTTTGCTATGGTCAGATTTATAGCAGTTCATTTGTAGAATATATTTTAAATTAGGGGCCATACTCTGCTCTTGTTAACATGGTATATATGGGGAATGGAGCCATTGAGTGACTTAAATGTATTATGTTTCGAAGACTGTAGCTTCAGATTAGAGATTCTGGGAATTATAATGATTTCTGATGGGATGATGGAGGCTAGCATTAATGCCACAGTCTTGGCCTCTTGTCTTTGACTCTGAAGGTGAAGAGTTTATTTTTCTTGAAGATTCAAAAAAAAAAAAAAAACCCTCAAACAGCCATATTAATAAATTTAAAAAATCTAACTTTTTACATATATGGTGTATATAGTGCTAGAAAATGAGTATTGAGACTGTGAGGCGGTCAACACACTAAATAGACTGTTGTCATCTCTGTCAATACCATTGGTACTCTGACCTTCCACCCTTTTACTAAATTCCTCTTGTGATTTTTTATTTCTCTTTTTCCCATCATCACTTTGAATGACAGTGAATTCTTTGAATGTGAGTGAGGCTTTTTGGGTCAAATAAGCCTTGGCCTTATTAAAAATCTTCCAAAATTTTTTTTAGATCATGCGAAATATGGATCTTACAAATCTGTTATTGCCAAAAGCTAAAAAAAAAAAAAAAAAAAAAAGGGATGGAACTAGCCTTACTATTTTATCTGATTCCCAGCTGTATTGTAATTCCCCTTGCACTAAGTGCATTTGTTAAGTGTATTGAGCACAGTTGAGAGGAAGACAGTTATATACGTGTTGCAGTAGGAGATGCTGTTGGACTCGGGAAGGGCGCTGGAAGTTGCGCTGTGTCTGTTTCCAAGCTTATAGCTCGGCGAGTCACTGCCTCTGGGCATATTCAGCAGACATGCTCTGTGTCTCTTCACTGAGAGCAGCACTGGGCTGCTTCCCACCCACCCCCTTGCTCTTTTCCTCTCTCAAAGATGCTGGTCTGCAAATAATTGGCTGGTCAGGAGTTTCAGCACGACGGTGCCCAGACTGGTGGTGCCCTCTGTGTTTGGTGAGAGGGTCACAAGCTTTCGTGGACACAGTAGACAACATTTTTTTCGGTAACAGGGTCTGGCACATGGATTCAGCATCCTGTGTCCTTGAGTTCAGGATGTTGGTCTCTTCGTTCAGCGCTGTCCTCGGAACAGGATCTGTGGTGTAGCTTCAGCCCACGTGCTGAGGGATTCAGCTGCTAGAAGGATTCTGCCAAGGCGCTTGTAGGTATCCGGTCAGGCCGTTCTGTCGCTGACTGGTGATGGTGGTAGGTAGTCCGTGACATTGTTGTCAGTCCTCTTCTGTCCTTGCTGTGGTTAAATTGTGAGTGCTGATAAGTTGACAATTTTTTTTTTTTTTTCCCATTCTGACAAGTACAAGACAGGACAGGAGACATCTTTTAATGTGAGTTCATGTGTCTAAGATTACTCTCTGATGGATTTTTATTTTTAATAGTTAGATAGTCCCTAAAGAGTCATTCCCAGAAACAGGCTTTAAGGCTCTTCAGCCCCATGAACAACATGCTTTATGCTGCTGCTGGAGAGGTAGCATACAGGGTAAGCCAGGAAGACAGGGGTGCCTTGTTGTTACCAAGTGGGAGCACTTCTCTCTTTTACTTTTAAAAGACAAGAGAAGATGTATTCTGCACTTACTTGCTCCTAGCTCTCATTTAGTTGGCTGTATATATTTGAATGGTAAAAAAGCAACCGCATGCTGAGAAATCTTGCATCTGTATTTGTCTACGTAGGGAGCAGGAAAGTAGAGTTTAGTCTTTTAGCACCTTAAGCTGCAGAGGAAATGGCATCTACAGTTCTCAGCTTGGTTTCCTAGAAAAGGAGAGGAGCCACCACTGCCCAAGAACATGACATGGTCTCTCTTCCAACCAGCCTTTCAGTGGCAGTTTGTGGAACTTTACAGAGATCTGGAATATGACTAGACCCCAGTCCACATTTTAGTAGGTGGTGTATGTAGTGTAGGCAACGTGTTCAGTTATTTTGTGTTTCTGTACTTCAAAACACTGTCCTCATTTTGATGTCCACTGGAATATGTATAAAGTTTATAATACCTTACTGGGTATCCAGATCTGAAATGTATAATCAATTTTTTGTAAACTTGATATCCACGTGTGATTATAAGCAAATGCTTTAGTGTTATTCTATGTAGGTAATGGGTAAATGCATTAGTATTTATTATTCTCATTTTTAAACTGGAAAGAGTTGCTTCCTTACATTTTGTGGTTGATAGGGAAGATATGGCAAATCATATCTTTTTTTAAAAAAAAAGAAAAAAAAGAAGAGTAATAACGTTGGTTGCTATAATGGTCACTGTCTATAAAAGTCGGTGAAAAATTATAGTATTTTAGCTAGCTAAAAACTAAATCTGGTAAGCTTCTTGATTCTCTGTCTTCCTCTTCCTGGGCATCTTAGTGAGGCCCTGAGTGCTTTTTCCAAATGTTTGTATTTAATACATTCTATAATTTTTTTATAAATAAAAATAAATGTTAGCATCTGATCTGCTTGTGTGTTTTCTTGAATTAAATAATTTAAGTCTAAAAGGCTTCTGTATGCACTCTCCGCACCCAGCAGGTACAGTAAGAGTACAGCACTAAATCTTTTTGATGCTTAGACATTTCTCCTGTACATAGATGTCTTGAGACCTCTGCCCTCCATCCAGTTCTTCCAGGACTCCAGTGCAAGCATCTGCTGGTGGTTGTCCCGTAATAGCTTGCTACATGTTCTTTCTTACTCATTGCTCCTGACCTGTCATTACTACAGAAATACCTCTTTTCCATAGGAAACCATTGCTTCAGGTCTTAAAGCATCTAAAATTTACAGTGAGTTGCAGGCTGCAAAGACTCTAGGCTCGCAGTGGTGGCTCATCCCGCTAAGCTGAAGCAAGTGGCAGGCCACCCTTCCGGGGCAAAAAGATGAAAGACGTTCAGTGTAAGGGAGGGGCAAAAGCCCCGTTTAAATTCCCACAGCAAACAAAGTCCATTTCTGGTTTGCCAGAGGTGAGGTCTTTCAAACAATAAAGAAACCTGCAAGTATGATGGGTCATGCCTAAGCAGCCAAAAGTCCTGACTACGTTAGTCCCTGCTGAAGGCTGTGCTGCGTTATTGCTGTGGGACTCCCTCGTCATGAGGCACTGTTAGATGTTCACGCACGATGGTGTCTGGGTCTTCCTCCCTCCTCTCCCCTGCGTGTTGGTTTATAGACAACTGGGAATGCAGGGATGCTCTCCAAGCAAGCTGTGAGAAATGGCTATAAGGAAAAGTCCACTAGAATAAAAGGTTAGGGGTCAGTGGATTGCTTTCCCTGGGCTAGGAGATACACCTCTTTCTATATTATGTTCATGCATTTATCTCCTATGCAACTGAAGTTGTTCTATTTTTTTTATCAATGTGTATTTTTCAGTCCCTTGCATTTCTTCTTATAGGAAGCTTTTACACTGCAGCCTGCTATGTGAGGCTTGAGGTACTGACATAATTGCTCAGCTTCTCCCAGTATCGCTAGTAATGTCTTAGATATATAGTCCATAGCACTGACTAGACAGAAAACATGTGAAAACATTGTCAGTCTCTTTTGAATTACGAAAAGCTTTTTAAGTATTAAAGCAAGGTCTGCTCCTTTCTCTCCCACCTCCTCTCTAAGGAAAACAGCGGCTTCCAAATGAATAATACATTGGTTTTGTCTTCTTTCCCATTTAATGGCACATTTTGAAGACAATTTTTATCTAAGCCAGATGTGGAAAAATGTGCTGCACCCCTGGTTGCTACATTATTGCTCCCAACTATCTCATTTCATCCAGTGTTGTGTGTGATTACCGTGACCTCCAGAGCACGGCAGTTCTGACTTGCTTCTTGTAATGCTCTCCCCCCATGCAAAAAAGGAAGGGAACCAAAGGGTAAAACCAGTTGCCCTGAAACGTTCTCATAGGCTGATCGAGTGTTTGGACTTTTCCAGGCAATTATGCAGAAGCGTCCTCACGCTTCCTTGAGATGATTGTACCGATGGTGGATGATGCTCTAGAAAATACTAGCATGAGGAAGGTGTTTTTGTGTGTCGCAACCCCCCAGGGACCTAGAGCACGCAGCAGCAGCAGCCAGCTATTTTCACGCTTCTTTCTCAGCAGAACTTTAAATGTGGCTCTCGTTTACCACGTGACCTATCTCCCCCATTTATCTATTTCATTGCTATGTTTAGTAGCCCTCCAGTATTTCTCTTCTGCCTTCTCCCAGGAGGCAAGTTCTTGTTTACACCTATCAAAGCATATGCCGTCTTAGGTTTGCTTTTGTTCTAGTGAATTATGCAAACTGAAGTTTACCAAAAGCGGGTAGCTTGTGATTAGCAAGATGTCCTCCCGTAGTTTCCAAGTAGTTTTTAGTGTAGTTATTAGGAGTAGGCGTCTAATAAAGTGTAAGCAGGTGCCTGGTCGCTACTGAAATACTGCACAGTTCAGTATTTATGGGAAGCTAAACTCTACTCAAGGGCAAACCAAACACATCTGCAATAAATTGGGGGTAAAATTAATTTGCAAGCAACCTCAGAAGATGGGATTTTTCGGCCAGACTTGCAGACCTGCACCCTGTTTCCATTTTAGATCAGGCAATTACTGTTGTAAGCTTGTAAGTAACGGGCAACTCCACTGTTTATTTGGCAAGAGTGTACGTTGAAGATGTCACAGTTTGGGTTGTGTTTGTGTGTGTGCATTGTGTATGTTCACAAGGAGTTGCCTTTTGGAAGTCTTCACAAGTAAACCTATGGCAGGAATATCCTGCCCCTCTCTGGCTGCTGTGCAAGATTTGACAAAATCCTCCGATTTTAAAGATGAGATTCTTATGTTCTTAAGTAGCTCATTTCCTTGACAATTTCTGTTTTGCTGTAGGTTTCTTATGGAAGTTGATAAAGATCTCCATCTGGAAGGTGTGGTATGTCATGTAACAACTTGTGTCCTCGGAGTGAGGCCTCATTTTTGCAGCAGTCTGTATTCTGGGTGTGCTGGCAAGGTGCTGCAAGTGCTTGTGTTGCACACAGGTGAACTGGTCAGGCTTTAGCTGATCAGCACTGCCTAAGTGGAAAATGACTGGAAGGAAAATGGCTCTTCTGTTTGAGATCACCAAAAAACCTTTGGATTTCTGAAAATCTTGGGAGCTACACAAGCATTTCTCAATCTTTTCTTAGCTAATCGTTACTCTTGGTCATTAGTTTGGAGAAAGAGCGGGAGAAGTGTGTCACAATACGCAACACGTTAAGATATATTGTAGTAATGTACTGATTGACTCCAAATCTGCTCTTGACTTTGACATGAATAGGGTTATGGAAGTGGCTGCAAAGCAGCAGGACAGACTGAAAATGTCCATAGTCCTCTTTGATGCAAAAGTTTTGTGGTTTTGCCTTATAAAGAAGGCATGCTGAGAGGCCATCACCTTGCCCTAGACTGTACAATACTGGGTTGAGGAGCATTTGGGACTCTCTTTTTGCACCTCCTGTGGTCTGCTGTGCAAGTAGGCAAGTTGCTTCATTTCTACCTTGCTTCATTTCCCCAGTGGAACAGGGAAGAAGGAAGTACAGTTCTGTGAAACCCACTGCAGAAGAGCACTGCGCCGGAGTCGGTGGGTTATTGTCTGTGCCTGCTCTAGATCTGAGGGGTGCTCTAGTATCTTGGCAGTGAAGAGCTTCTGAAGCAGGCCATGGAGCTGTGATGCTTTCTTGCTAATTCTCAGCACCTCACAGTGCACACATGAGCAAAGAAGAAATTAAAAATAAATCTACACTATTTCCCATACCTCGGTTGTATGACTGCAACACTAGAAAACTGGGAAAAAAAAAAGTTTCGTGGGCTAGTTCTAGAAAGAGAGCGCATATGGGGAATGTATCTAATAAAAGCTGCTCTGGTGCATGAGACCTGGGGGACGAACAAAAATAGTGCATCCTTGGCTGGGTGGTGCTGCTGCTGCTTTTGGATGGTTTCATGGAAGATGTGAATTTGATTCATTTCCAAAGGCAACTTGGAAACTCCAAGCAGCAAAGAAAGGGAGTCCCCCTTGGCTTAACTCTTTTCCTCTGAGTGTGTTGCACTTGCATGAAATGTGGCCAGCACCACTTCTCAGCTCCTCTCTGGGAGAAGGGCAGTGCATAGAGACTGACCCTGTGTTCTTACGTTTGAGTGATTTGGAAGCCCCATGAGCTTTGAGAGGGCTGGGACACTTGCAGTGCGTGCTGTGGGCACCTCAGTTAACAAGGAAAACTGTTTAACTCTGAACCAGAACAGGCCCCACTGCTCTCCAGAAGCCTCTTTCTCCCTATCGATGGCAAGTTCTCCTTCTGGTTACTTCCAGCACTAAGCTAGGTGATTAGGGGTGACCACGTCCCCTGAACTTCCTTTCTTTCAGGACTGAATGAAGGTGGTAGCTAAGCTCTGTACTACTCATTATTTCAATAAAGTTGAACATGTTTCATCCATTTTTAATGTGTGCGAGGTGCATGTACAAGTATACACAAACTAAGCAATGTTTTACCCAGCTAAAAGCAACCCATGTGCCATTTGAGTTGTAAAGAGCCAAGGCAAGCATGGGGAGAGCAAAGTTTGGCAAGAATTCTGATACAAATTTGCTAGCTCTGATGGGAAAATATAATGGGGAGGAAGAGACAGTAATTAGTGAATCAATCCACACAGCTCATTTAAAAATACCTCCTTTTTGTGGCTTTGGTTACAAGAACACTTTGTGGGCAAAAGAAGAAAGGCATTAGTAGTTGCTTGGTTAAACAAGCTGTATTCTAAATTCACGTTTTATGAAGTCTTGTGAACCTCTGAGCCACAGAATTTCCACCAGCGTGTCGGGGCAGGGGGAGGGAGAGGAGCCAATGGGTAGCTCAAACGTTAAGCAAGAGGTTGCCATTAAAAGAAGAAGGAGCTTCAATAACTAGTGTAAGGCACCACAGTTAAGGAGTATGTGTGTTAGAGAAGGGATGAGATCCCATTTGTCAATGCCATTTGAATAGACAATCTCAAAATTGTGCTTGAACCAAATATTGAGCAATAAAATTGCCTGGAACAGCCACTATCTTCTAGAAAACCATAATGAATATGGTTGTGTCGCTGTCTAGGTATCTAGGATAAAAGCAGCACAGCCAAAGGCAGCACAGTGTGTCTGTGTGTCCAGCTGGCCCTGCCCTTCAGCACGTGGCCCTCTGGCTACCCAGCGGGCTGGCTCGCTTGGCTGCTGAAAGGGACAACTGCGCAGAGCCGGGACAGGTCCCATCTAGCGACCGTCCGTCCTGGCTCAGAGGGACCTGAGCCCCGTCCCACGGCACGGCTCGCTGACGGACGGGATACGCCATCCCAGGTAAGTGGGAGCTGGTGTGGGTTGGTGGTGCTAAACGTGTCCTATGTCCTTGGAGACCTTCCGGGGAAGCTTTTGGACACTGAGTGCAAGCCCAAGATAAGCCTGTAGTGCATGTTTCTGAAGTCTCAAATGCTTTGGGCAGTTTGGGGTTTAGCTACCCTATTCAATATTCTTGTGCTGTCCCATGTTGGCCAGCTTTAGAAAGTGGGAGCTTGATATTTCAGGGTAATTTTTATCATTCTCTGCAGATGGAAAGTCATGCCTGGAGGGAAGGATGTAACAATCAGGAAAAGGAGGATCTCTATTCCCTTCCCCAAGGCAGCAGCAGTTAGGTGTGAGAGGATTTTGTAGGGTTTCATCCTGGAGAGGTGTGATCTGTACAAGACTACCGATCCTAAGGTTTCAAAACAGTGTGTTTAAAACACTCCTTGTGTCTGACAGCCTGGGCAGTAAACCCAGACACTGTTTGAGCTTGGGAGTTGCCACTTGTGGTTCTCTTTGAAACTTGCATACAAAATGTCATGGAAAAGAAGAGATCACAGAGTCACTGCCTGACATACGGTCATCGTTAAACTTCTCTTTTTCCTGCACTGTTCTAAAGCTCTAACCCAATGACTCTCAGCTTGTGTCATTGCTGCCGTGTCGTTGCTGGACAGTCTCTGGGCAGGGCTGCTAGGACCCGGAAGGTTGACAGTCATGCTTGGGAATGAGATCCAAATGAGGGATGAGATCYGAATGAGACTTGCAGAGGGCTGTCTCAGTGAAGGATCCCTCAAGGCAAGGGAATGGCATAATGATGTTTTCAGGGCTTTGGTTTGGGTCTATTAGCTTCCCAATGCTTTATCTTTAGGGAAAAAGCAGAGCATTCAAATAGCTGCCCCTGTGGGAATCATAAGGAAAAACTCGGAGGAGCTTGAAGGACCTGTGTGAATTTCTTGTGAATGGTGCCCTCAAACGGAGCCAGGTTTCCAGCTGGGGTTTCTGAGAACTGAAAAAATGGCTAATATTGCACATAAACAGAAAGATGAAAGGAAAAGGACTCTTCCTCAAGAATGATATTACTATCATATCTTAACATGCCAAAGAAAGATGATGAAAATGTGATAACTAACCGAGGTGCTTATTTTGATTCCTCGTCCATTTTTGAGTTTGTTTTCCCCCCCCACCAATGCAGACAGGTAGCACTGCTGCTTCTCCAACAATTGGCTCTTTCCTGTTRCGAAAAGTGTGCACCTATTCCTGGAGCTCTCCCAGTCCTTAGCAGCAATGACTGTGTCTGACACTCCTGCGTATAATGATCCCAAACACAACATTTGATCCTATGCCAAACATAACATCGCTATGGTTTCCAAACTCCCTGCTAAGGATAACAGACATATTACATGTTAAACAGGTACTACGTTGGGTTTAGGCTAAAGTCTAGGGGATAGAGAACATCACTGAGGTTGTGCCCTGTGACTGCCATTACTGCAGAGCACATACAGCAATATAGTGTCTTCGTAGACAGGAGTAATGATGGCAGATAGTCYCTACCTGAAAGATTCCTTGGAAATGCAACTTCACGTGGAGCATTTACCACTAAGAACCACTGCCAGTAAAGAATATTGTCCTACGCCCTTGACTATTTAATGTCTGTCCTTCTCAAAAGCTTTTCCAGAAAAGTTGCTGCCGGGCAGTCGGGGAGGGAAGCCCCACTGAGGCAAAGTGTCTGAGGCAGTCGG
Organism: Eudromia elegans; assembly: GCA_003342815.1. NCBI lineage: Eukaryota > Metazoa > Chordata > Aves > Tinamiformes > Tinamidae > Eudromia > Eudromia elegans. Next base: position 46,712 of record PTEX01000247.1, read on the forward strand.
TTATGGGCAGCGAGTCACAGGCAGCCCTGGGAKCGTTGGTTCCTGTGCACTAGTTTGCCCTGATGTGTGGCCCAAACCCCAGGCACCCTGCTCCTTGGAGGTCAAGGGGAAAGCTCCTCCTGCCCTCGCTCATAGAAAGGTCTGTGCTTAGCCTGCTGAGCAGCAGCTTGTGAAGGCCACCCAGTGGCCACTTCTTTCTTGCTCTCTCGAGGCAGTCCAACTCAGCAGCCAGTAACAGAGAGTTAATGCGATTTGTCCTTACATAAGATAAAACTGCATCACTTCTCTTTTTCTAATTGTCCTGTCACAAAGAAATCGTCCCCCTCTGCAAGAAAAAAAAAGTGTGCGAAAGCAAACAGTATTGCTGTAGGTATTACTTTATAGAGCAAACACTGACTGCTATTTGTATGCTTCTCAAGGACTAAGCACCATAGGCCACTACAAGAGGCTTTGGAGGCCTTTAATAAATGTGGTTGGTCTGAACAYCCAGAGGTGACGAGGCAGAGGAGGGTTGCAGCGTCCTGTGATGAGCAGGAATGCTGGTGTCGAGCTGCCCGTGCCCAGCCTCTTSCTCCACGCACTAGCCCGTGGTGCCTTCCCGCTCAGTCAGCGCCAGAATTGAACTTACTATGAAAAATACAACGGGYAGGATTTTTATTTTAACAGGCCCTGTATTTTTTGGCCTGATCCACAGCAAAAGGAGAAAAAGAATTACGTAACCAAGTGAGTAACGTTAAGTGGGCGAGGGAAATTCTTGGTGTTTTCTAGCACGCATTGCTTTCAGGAGATGTGTGCAGGGCTAATCTTGCATCACTGACAATGTGAGAAACTTTATTTTGCCTCAGAAGAGAAGCGTTTACCCATGCTAGCAAGTCATCCCTCAGAGTATCCTTCCTGTTCATGTCAACCAAGAGTAGCCATGCATGCAGAGGTCTCTTTTTTTTTCACCATTAGAAAAGAGCAGCTTGGTACTCAAGTTAATGAAATAGACCACCCAGACTATCAGCTGTCAACAGTCGTCKCAGCTGTTAGCTCACCAAAAAATATCGTGGGCCCGCGTCAACCGCCAGATGAAATTTAGAGAAGATTCAGAATTTTCCTGAGGTAAAGTGAAACGAAGTGAGGTGGACAATGGGTTGCAAGAGGGGAGTTTTTCTTTATCACTAGAAGGAATGAAACACTCCAACGAAAATTTCCCTTCCCACCTTTGCAAATCCCCCCTTGGCATTTGAAAACTGTTTAAAGCCAAATACCAGCACTCCTCCGCATGCAGCCGGGCACGCGCGCTSGCGCCCGCGCACTCTTTCCCAATCCTCCCTGGCAGCAGTTACCCAGACTAACACCTGCCGTCTAGTGCGAGGTTTTCTGCTGTTCTGGTCTAGTGTCCTCACCAAGCACCGAGTGTCAGTCTAGTGGAAAGGCTGCCATGAGTCACATCTGTAGCACTGCCTTGGCCCRACCTTGCGTGCAGACGTGCGAGCAGCTGTGATCTGCAGTGAAGAAAGTCAGGAGAAGAACTAATAACATATTGGTAGGAGAAATAATGACATATTCTTATTGCTCTTTAGCATGTCTACTGTTCATGGATTCCTTTACAAGAGCAGGGAAATCTACTTTTTCAAAGTGGCCACAGCATCGTCAAATTTCCCACTGGCTTCCGATGAACTTTCTCTGTGTTTTCCAAACGGACTGAGCACTTGTCCTGTTGCAGAGGTTCCTGGCACCTTCAGAAATASAGCACTGTGAACCTCGCACCCTTAGACTAGCCCAAGGCACTGAGCAGCCATGCTCCCTCCATCACCCTTTATGGCGCTTGGGAGAGAAACGCTCCCCACACGCAGGTGCCTACCCTCTGGAGCACCTTTCTGCTCCAGCCTTTGCCTTGCTCGTGCAAGGGGAGCCCACTCTTGCTCCACCTGGCACTGTGCCCAGAGCTGGGGGTATGATTTGGGGGAGCGGAGGAGGCCAATGCCTGGAGGGAGGTCATGGTTACACTGCCCCTTCCACCATGCTCCATGGTAGGGAAACCCGTGCTAAACCTACATGAGACAGAAGGTCAGGCACATCATTGGAGGGAAAGGCGATTTCAAGCAATTTACCAGAACTTTGTAGTTTGGCTCTCTCCATCCTTTTACTCCCTGTCCCTTAGAAAGGCGCCCAGCAAAGGGAACTGTGAGCAGAGCTCTCACCGCCGGCTCAGGGAGGGCAGTTTCCCTCGTGCCACAGGCTGGCTTCCCATGGCGGTCTGGGCTGCCCCGGCATCTCATCACTAGAGGTGAAGCCACCGAGGATCTTGGTGGTTCATTCGGCTCTAACCTGAAGTTTGATTGTGCCGTGTGTTGCCGCTGGAGTCAGTGTCACGTGTTATGGAGAACTTTCAGAAAGCGTTTGTGTGTTTGCCAGTCTGATCACTGACAGCAGGAGAAATTCCATCTGGAAGTGCCTACCACCTCCCATCCTTGCCCTCCTCTGAGATCCTTGTTTACAAAGACTTGTTTCTTTTTAAATCATTCTTCTGTGCATGTAATACAGGTTCATCACTTCTTTTTGAAGCTCAATACCACTGTACCTTCATTCAGATTGTGCATACCCTCCCTGAAGAATACAGCCCAATTCTTGCATTGTGCTGGTGTAGATRAAGAGAGTCAACAGAAAAACACAAGCAACGTGTTTATTCTGATGCCCAAGGAAATGCAGCTGGTAACTGGATTTTTTTTTTAAAGTAATTTAGGTTATATCCCTCCGTGCATGAATATTCTTTCTTTGAGGCTGMAGGTTCCTCTTTTGCCTATCAAAAAGAAGAAGGTAACACAAGCTACTAGACTACCGGCACCATCACCTTCTCACAGACATCTGCACCTCGTCACCATCTGCTCAGTAAGTCAGGGTAGAGGATTTACCCCTCATTAATCACAATAGGATGAAACCAAGTCATGTTTTAAATTGCACGGGCCATGCTATACCTGCCATCTCCGAAGCATTTCCTTCCAAAGGGAAGAGTGTCCTGCTCTGTGATTTCCACCACACAATGGCCGCAGGCAAGAGGGAAACCTCCCCGTTTCTTTAAAGCAGGAAACCTCAGCGGCAGCAGGAACTACATTTTGTGAAACTTCCCTCCTCAGGTTTCACACCTTCTCCTATCATTTAAAATCTTCTTTTGCAAAGGTGGTTCCATTCAGAAGGACAGCAAACTGGTGACAGGCATTTTTTCTACCTAATGGGAAAATGCAGTAGGTAGTGGGARCAGAGTGGACTATGTCGTGTATGCAGTATAYGAGTCTTGTGGATTGTTTTTAATGTTCAGTGTTTATCTTTCCCCAGTGTYTTCTTATCTTCTTGCACCACCCTGATCCTTTCCGTCTCCAAGTCATTTTTTTCTGATTTAACTTCTTTCAGCTCAGGCTCTTTGAGGTGGAACCTCAACCGAGAAAGGCACAAAACAAAGCTGATCTTTTGAACCAACCCAGGAAACGCTGTGGGTTTGAAGCTAGATACAGATGAACAGAGAAACAATTCTTACCTTGTGCTGTGATGAAAGCAGACAAAGCTTGGCTGGAGCAGGAGTACTTGAAGTGCTCACCCTYGTTTTCCCAGGGCACTGGGTGCCTGTGACGTGCCCCAAAGCCCTCCAGCTGGGGTGCTGCTCAGCCCTGGGCTCTCCACGAGCTGCCAGTGTGCTCCACACGGCCCCGGCCGTTTGCGCCCCTCTCCTTGCTTGCTCCCCGCTGAGGAAGGGGCCGGGGACAGCGATCTCCAGCGGGGCACACGGGCCAGCTCTGCTCTTGGTTCCACCTCCGGAGGCAGCAGCCCCAGCCCGGGCCCTTCGGGGCTCCCCAGCAGGCAGGGTGGGTGCCGCGCGCSCAGCGGTGTGGGCCCCGGCCGCGGTAGGGTTGCGCTGTGTGGAGGGGCCTGTGGCGGGCGCAGTGGCAGGGGGACTGTCCTTCGGGGGCAGCGGGACTGCCTGCACATTGCCTTTTAGCAACGGATGCTGCCTCCGGAGGGAGACATGCAGCGTTACCCTGCTTGAGATGTAGAGAAGAAGCGCCCGCTGCAAGCCGGGGCGCAGCTTGAATTCCCAGGCCAGCCGGAGCCGGATGGACACGCGGAGYGCCAGGAGCAGGGGACACAGAGCCACACGGCGCCCTGCGGCACCGGCCGAGGAGCAACGTCCCCTTGGCAGGGACCAGGCGGTGCCCAGGCGCCCCTGGCAGCCGCCTCGTGACGACTCAACACGGGGGACGCCAGACGTCGTTCTCAGCACCGTGGGGCCGGCACCACAGCACGCGCYGGGGCTGGCGCATTTGTTTCCTGCAAGTCACTAGAACACAGAAGTACAAATAAAATTTGATAAAATATTCTGGCTGTGGTGAGTATATAAAAGCATTCAAGTTTAAAAAGCACCCCCTAAAGAGGAATTTTAACAGATTGTTTTTTTCTGTTTTGTCAAACATTAAACACAAAAGATTCTGAATTTTCATATGAAATCTCAACAAACTTTAAAATTTCTTTTTCTAAAATAATCTACATTTATTTCTTTTAAACTAGACAGGAAAATATTTAGGTTTATTTCTACCCCTAATCTCCTTGTTATGGTTTTAACTTGTGGTAAGCTTAAAGTTCTTATGGAAATCCATTATGTTCATCCTTCTGATTTTATATAAGGGCCACCAGATCTCCCCAGATTTCATCAGGAKAGCACACCCCTCCAAAGCCTTTGTTTTGGGAATGAACCTTTAAAAACAAGGGATTGACATTGGTATATACTATCATTTAATAGAAAACGCTTTTTRGAATGGAAACGGTGACTGGCAGCAACTTGAAAGTTTCAGAAAGTTGAGTGTTTCCACTTTACACAAAACTGGAAGCTTTTGGTTTCTTCAACCCAACAGCAGCAAGCAGAGGAAGAGAGAAAGTAGAGAGGAACAGGGGTTTCCTTTCAGCAGTGACGAGTGGCCCCGTCCACCGAACAGGAGGTTCGACGCTCGTCCTGAAGAGATCCCCGTGCCCCRCTGGAACTGAGCAAGGGAGCAGGAGGAGGAGGAGGAGAGGTGAAGGCCATGGGCACATCGGCTGCTTGGGCACTGATACTAAATATCGTCTCATATGCAACGGCTGCCTGTGAAATGAATGTATCTCTCCAGAAAAGCTGTGTGTATCCTTCAAAAAGTGAAATCAAATAAATAAAAAAAAGAATCTCCTGGTAGAATCAAAGCTGCAGATGGCCTTGCTCATGGGGAGGTATCTGAGAAACCAGTTCCACCCAACGATAGCTATTTGGGAGTCTCAGTGATGCATATTTCTCGTAGGAATTTTCAGGAATCRTTCATTTGAACACATAATTTTGACAGATTCCAGTATGAATTTATAGGCGCGGGAATCACCAGTGCAATACCTAGACAACTGAGTGGAGCTAGACTGTTCTTTTTTTGTCACGTCTCCTGAATCCCCTCAGAAAGGGCACGGTCACACTAGAGAGATATCTCCTTGTGGTGGCCACGGTGTGTCCCGCCAGTGGCATGGAACCTTCCAGCCTTGGATCATAGGGATGTTGTCACACACAGAGGTATTACTGGTTTCTGATGGCTGGTAGAGTAACACCAAGTGTTAAATTGGCTGTCTCAGCCAGCAGAGATTATTATTATCAGACAAAATAATAATAATAATAATAATAATAATAATAATAATAATAATAATAATAATAATAATAATAAAATCTGGATAATCAAAGTCAAGGTGTCATTGTTCAAGCCGCTTCATTTCCAGCAGGTCTGATGATCTTAAAATCCACTGCAGCTAAAAGCATACAAGACCTCTGCAATTATCTTAATGAGTGTTTTACAGAGCTACTTTATTAAGTGTAAGAATACAACACTTTCTTTTAAAACACTCACTTTTATTTGCTCAAGTGCCTTCTAAAGCCTACTTGCATATTTTTTTTCCAGTTGCTAAACAATTGGATGAATAAGTTCTCTTTGCTGGACTGGATTATCACAGTTTGAACTGCTCTGGGGAGATGAGGAGAGAGAACAACATTTTATTTGGAAACAAAGCTAAGGAAGAAGAAAGAATGGGAAAATGAGGCCATTCTAGAATAAAACATTCTAGAGCAAACTGCAGCACTTTAAATTCTACTTTGACACACGGTAAGTTCCATTTCTTGCTTGGTCTCCATTATCTCCCACAACACTTYCTTAGGTTGCAATCTTGGATGATTTGATTAGCTGCACCAGTCATTCATATATTTTCATTTCCTTACCTTGGTGAAATTGCTAGGCTCAAGTATCCAGTATAAATGCAACTAAACTTTTTCAGAGTTTCAGAAAGCTTCACCGTGTCTTGTTCATATCGTTGCATTAGGGGTAGTGATACAGAGATGCTCTGTGACTTTTCAAGAAGTGCAGGCTGAGCCTTAAAAAGTCCATTTGGCACATATTGTGGCATTGTAGCCAATATCTTATCTCACAAAATGCACATTTCAAAAATCAATTGTAGATACATTCTACAAAATGGTACTTGATCTCCTTTCTCAGAGTGGAAGGCKTCAGAAAGCATCAGAACTGGTTCACAAATGAGTTGTTAAGCCAGCTGAAAGCTTGCTTGTAACCTCGTGGATGCCAGCTCAGGAACTCAGTGTAGCACTTGAGGAAATGTGAATGTCACTGTGGTACCGGTGAGAAGAGGCCAATAATAACCAAGGATTTTTTAAAAAAAAAAAAAAAAGAAAAAAAAGACAAGCAGAAAAAAAAAAAAAAAAAAACAACACAAAGAGAACGTGGAAATAGTATTGATTTCCAGAAAAATAGTAAATTAATAAGTGTCATTAAATGTGATTGCAGTGATTATCAAAACAACCTCCAGCATCCAGCACGTAGTGCTGCTCTCAGGGGAGCTGCCACTCCTGGCAGTGTAATGTTGACTACATAACCTCTTCTTTTAGGGGCCTACACCCTACACCCTATACCCCTACAGATCTGAGCTCTCTGGGCTTAGCTGGCAGATGCTGAAGGGACAGTGACACTTTATGGAGATGAAGCTCTTCATTTCCTATCGTCAAGAGTAAGACTGGAGTGTGAGTGCCCATTTTATAAAGAACACATTATCAGAACAAAACCAAAACCCCCAACAGCCTGAGGTTCAACCTGGATGCCCCAAGGAGTAGAAAATCCATGTGAATTTTGTTGTTGGCTTTTCAGGRGAAGGTTTCGACATGAAGATGTGCTCTTGGCCTGGTGACCAAGTGCTAGGAAGCAGCAYAGAGCATGGAAATTTACTTTGCGGCTTCAATCCCATGTCAATAGATGAGCACATCAGTCTGTCATGAAGGAGAAAGTCTGCATAGCAGGTGTACGAGTACTGGGGGGGCCCACCTTTTCTTCAGAGGAAAACTGCAGAGTGTCTCTGATGTTCCTACATACTATTTTAGTATTAGATATGAACTGATGTATGGAGATGCAAAGACGTTCTTATGAAAGGTGATTTGAAATATATTTGGTTATGAGGTGGAGGAAAGGTWTGTGAAAAGGAAACAAAACATGTGCTAAACCCACCAAAAATAATTACAAATGGACCAYGAGACTTTTCAATGGTTTACTTAACGGTCTAAAATAACTGTGTAATTACAGAAGATCTATCTTAAAATAATGCTATTTCATTACTTATCACGACTTTGGAGGGAGAAACCRCATGTGTCCTTCGAAAAACAAGAGAGGATTGCCTATGACACAGGAAGTCACCACAAGAAGGAGGGATTAAAATCTGGTTGTTAAGACTAGTGCTGAACCCTAGGTTAAAGAGCAAGCGCATTTCAGGTGTAAACCTGAGTAACCAGTAACGTGTCCCCAGATCTGCAGMTTGTCTCTGGATTCTGCTGGTACCAGCCCTGGAGGTCCCTCTGCACTGTGAGCGTGGCTCCCTGGTCATTGGCTTCCTCAGCTCCGTGTCCCAACTTTGCTACTTCAAGCACGGGCTTGTGAAACCTCAATAGTGAYGGTGCTTTGGCTCTGAAGTTCGCAGCAGCTTTGGGCAGTCGAAGGCATCATCCCACAGRTGCACAGGAAGGGGTTTCTGAGGATTTCTAAGGGAAGCAAGTACCTTATGGAAACTGGTGCCAATAAAAGCTACTAAGGCTTTCAAAAATCTCCACCTCAGGAAGGAGCTTTGGGGGCACCTGAAGATGCTCACAAGCGGCTATGGGCTTCTCACAGCCGTGGATGGGAGCTTGTTTCTCTCCTGAAAACGCGCCTGCCCCAGCCATTTGTCAAGGGCTTCAGTGCAGCCCTCGCTGGGCTCTGGGCCCTGGAGCCCAGTCTCTGTGCAACCACGTCGTGTTCCCACCCCCGTGAACTGCTGCGGGGCAAGAGGGCAGGGCCTTTTCGCCCCCGTTCAGGGGCGAAGGGGAAGCCCGAGCTTTGGTCTTGGTTGCTTTCTGGCCTTGGGTGCAACTGGCACGCGAGCCATTCGGAACTGCASAGGGCTCGGGTGACAGCAGAACGCGGCTTTCCATCCTTCAAACGCTCGAGAGCGGCTGTTGAGAGGAAACAGTCATTTTTCCTGGCATGCCTTTAGTCAGTGTGACCTTAAGAGTGTGAAAAACAAGGGGCCTAGTGGTGAACGCAGTGGTTAAGCAGCAGCATTTTCAGAAAAAAAGAGAGAGAGAGAAAAAAAAGACTTAAATTCAGGTATTGACACAGAAAACTTCCATGAAGACAAACGGGGCTTTTGGGTAGGGTTTGACAGCTTGAGTTAGGCACTTAGTAGAGTGTGAAAATCACCAGGAAAGAAGAACAGATTGTGAGGTGCTGTAAAATGATCATATCGTGAGCTGGACCATTCAGGGAGGAACAGGGTTTTTTGCCATATGCAAAGCTCATTTTGACAGTCCACCAGGGCGACGCTGCCACACCGAATGCAGACAGCAGAGTTGCATTATTGGTCAGTGTCAGAATGCTCTGCTTTGCACACCGAAAATGGGGTGAAAAAGGGGAAAGCAAAATTTGCTCTCTCCATGGAGGTGGCTGGTGACACTGAGTAATGGAGCTGGTAGAGCTAAGGAGACTTAGCCCATCTTCCTCATGAAAAATCTTCCTTGTAAAAGCTAGTTATGCACATAGGAGTCGGGCTTTAAGCACCCACTCTAAGAATCTAGGCGAGTGGAGACAGTTTTCTGCTGGGCTCTTTYTGCACCGAGACGGTGCAAACCAGTCAACCAGACCATTTCCCATACATGTGCTGTCTTTTTTTAACTGTTCTGGCTGGCTTTTTTTTTTTTYCYCCTTAAAGCTTTCTGAATTTATAACTCTTTTACCTCTCTGGCTCTACACGGAATCCATTGGGCAAGCAGAAGGATTTCTTTTTTTAAAAAATAGCCTCCAGAATTTAAGGAACCTGTTAATTTTATCCTGAATTTGATCTACCACGGATCATATCCGCATGTTTCACACTGCTGCAGAATTCCCTGCTTTTAAATTTTGCAAAAGAGCGATGGCCTTCGGAGCATTTGTTTCGCGACAACGAATATTTTGATACATTTTAATATTTGCCGAAGTTGCAGTTGGAGCCCTGAGCAGCGCACAGTCTTGCTTTTTGGAGCCCTACCTTGCATTTTTGGAAAACGATTCAGATGTCTATGGCTAAAGCTGTGGTTGCCCTCGTCTTGTTTTACGATGGTGGTCCCCTCCAACCTCCMTGACGTGTTTTAGTGCTAAAGGTGCGTTAATTTGCGACTGAAAATACTTCTGGCAGGCGCCGCCGGGTCTGTTCTTCTAGAGGACAGCGCATGTGATGCACTGAGCACTGMAGAACGCCCGCACCTCCCACTTCCCCCTCAGGACGCGGCGCTAATTGCGTTCTCATCTCAGGAGGTGGCGTTGAAGCTTTGCAGTCAATGCCCCACGCCGCGCGCGTGCCCTCGGCCTGCCCGCCCGGCCCGGCCCGGCCCGG
>PTEX01000247.1:56940-168330 GCA_003342815.1 Eudromia elegans
TGCCGCCCGCCTCGTGCGCGTGCGGTGGGCGTAGCAGCCGGGTCCTTTACAGTAAGAGCCGCCCGGCCGCCGCAGGCAGGAGTTTCCCCCGTGCTATTTATACACGCGGGCGTCTGTGTAAAGAAAAAAGAGGCGGCATCGCGGGCGCGGAGGGCGCCCCGCGCGCCCCCCCGCTCCCCGCGCGCGTGTTTACCAGCAGCGGGCATGTGTCACCGCCGCAACGCTTCCCAGCGCGCCAAGTCCCGCTCCCCGGCGCCGGCTCCGCCTCCGCCCGGCACCGCCCCCCGCCCCCCCGGCCGGGCCCGCAACCCTCCATCATATAAAGAAACTTCCCCGCGCCCCGCGGCCCCAGTCGCGCTGCGCCCGAGCCCGAGCCCGAGCCCGCCGCCCGCCCGGAGCCGGCGGCCCCAGCCCGCGCAGCCCGCGCAGAGGTAAGCGGAGCGGTAAGCGGAGCGCGGGACCCGCCGGGACCCACCGGCACCCACCGGCACTGCGGGCTCTGGGGGCTCTCCTCCTTTCCCCTCGGTCCGGCGTTCTCCTGGAGCTGGTGCCCGACTCCGTTTATTTATTTRTTCTTGCTATGTCTCTCTCTCGCTGCACATACCTATTGAATCCCCACCTTGTTGGCCCCTCGCGGCGCCCCGAGAGTCGCAGGCGGCTTGTCACGACCTCGCGGGCTGCTGTTTCAGGCTGTGCTTGCCGGGGTGGGGATTTGGTGGGGCCTGGCAGGGGTTTGGCAGCCCCTGCAGCTGCCCCTCCAGCGCGTCTTGCCTGGGGGCACTCGGTGAAGCAGGTTTGCAGCTCTGCYGGGAGCTGTCCCCTGAGAGGGGAGCCAGGGGAGCAGAGCTCGTGGCCAAGCAGGGGCTCTGGAGGTCTCCCTGTGCACAGAGTGAAGGACTGGGCATGGGGACCCACTTTTTTAACTGGATATAGTTGGAATGGCCCCTCACCCCCGGCTTTTGGGTGTACAAGCACTTGGACAAGCTTTCCTCCAGGTCCCCATCACTGGTGGTGGTTTCCTTGCTCAGGACCTTTGCAGTGGGCACCCAGCGCTTTGCGGAGCATTGCTGCTCTGGGCAAGCGCGTGCCCTTCTGCTGGGGCAAGGACTCCAGGGGCAAAGTCACCCGCCTCTGGGGACGTGGTGCTTATGCCAGGCTCCATAAGTTGGTATATCTCCACTTTTTGGTATTTGCAGTGTATAGACTGGAGTGTTATTACACACTGAGAGCGGCTGGAGAAGTAGATAYGTATAGGGCATCATATGTCCCAATGTGTCTTACTTAAAKRAGCTTGGAAAAGCTACTTCAAAGTTACAGTTGGRTGCTATATAAATTGCAARTGTGTGTGAGGCTCTCCAAGCTGCMTGCGTGTGTCTGCCAGTATATATGTGCACTGTCCTGTGCAACTTCRTCTTTATGTGTTTTAAAATTTTTTCTTTTGGCTGGAAGAACAAAATCCCAGCTGAACTTAGAGCGGGTCGGGAGGGCTCTGTCTTACGCGGCTCTGTGCTGAGACCGGCGTGTGCTCCTGCAGAGCGAGTGCTGGGACGGAGAGGAAAGTCTGGGAGAGGCTGTGTGGAGCCCGGGCAGGGTGCGGGGGCCGGCTGCAGGGCAGGGTGAGAGGGGCCGTGCTGTGCTCCGTGGGGCCCTGCAGCCCCGCGTGGGGCTGGGTGAGCAGCGCCGAGCACCGCGTGGCCCGCGGGGCTCTGGCGGGTGCCTCACCTGCGGATCGTCCTCTCCCCATCCCACCCCTCTCCCTGCAGCCCCTGGGCAGCCCGTGCTCGGCYGCGTGCAGAGAGGCGGGCGCAGGGAAGCGCTGCGAATCCCCCCGCCGTCCCGACCCCCAGGCGAGTGGCATGAACTTGGAGCCGGCCGAGTGCGGGATGAACTCGGTGAGCTGCGGCAACGGGAAGCTCCGCCAGTGGCTGATCGACCAGATCGACAGCGGCAAGTACCCGGGGCTGGTGTGGGAAAACGACGAGAAGAGCATCTTCCGCATCCCCTGGAAGCACGCCGGCAAGCAGGACTACAACCGCGAGGAGGACGCTGCCCTCTTCAAGGTGGGGCCCGGCCGCGCTCCTCACCCTGCCCTGTGTCCCGGGGAGCACGCTGCACTGGGGCTGCTGCTGCCCCATGCGGGCCCCTCCGCGCGGCCCGGCCGCCCTGCCCTGCCCYGTCCCGTCCCTCCYGCGCAGCTAAACGACCTGGCAGCGCCTCTCCTTCCATACCAGCTTCACATCGTTTGCTCTCTTYTCTTGGCCCTCCAAAACTCTTCTTCCTCACTGTGCTCCTTAACACATTCCTAACGTTGCTTTTTCCTTAGCCTGAACCTGCAGGGAGCAAATTCATGCGCACACACACATATATATATACTGTTTCAAGCAACGTGATCTTGTACCTTGTAGTTTGATTTCTTTTTCTTTTTTCCCTTTCTCTTTTGATTATATGAAATGTTTCCAGGCTTGGGCCCTTTTTAAGGGCAAGTTCAGAGAGGGCATTGATAAACCAGATCCCCCTACCTGGAAGACAAGATTAAGGTGTGCTTTGAACAAGAGCAATGACTTTGAAGAACTGGTGGAGAGAAGCCAGCTGGACATCTCAGATCCCTATAAAGTGTACAGAATAGTGCCAGAAGGAGCTAAAAAAGGTAAAACGACTCAAATTCCCTGTGTAATGGAGTGTGAATATTTGGCTTGCTGTAAGCACAYGAGGACTGAAGCGTGCATTTTTGGAACGGCCGTGCAGTCTTTTTATGTGCACTAAGTGCGTGCTGTGGTGAATACAAGGAGCCCAAGTGCAGGGCTCAAGTACATCTTATTCTGATGACTAAAATGAGAGGCTCCGTCTGTGGGAGGACAGTCGGTGTTTGAGTCAGASCGCTGCAAGGGAGCCCTTTGCAAAAGATTCTTTGTGAAAGGCGCTGCAAGAATTGCGCTTTGCCTGGCGCCCTCCTCCCAGCTGTCTGCAGAGAGAGGCCCAGGTTAAGAAAACGGCTTAAGGGASAGGGAAAAAAATAAAAGGGTTTTTTTGATCTGGATTTTGAGTAAGGGGAATAGCAGAAATGTTGAGATCCAGGCAGCACAGCRCTGCTGTGAGGAAGAGCTGGGCCGGGAGCTGCTGGYCTGCAGCACGAAGGCCGGGACGGTGGTGGGCAGAGTTGCTGCAAGGGCTGTCAGGAGGCCTGAGGAGGGCATCGGAGCACTCCGGGGTCGACCGAGGGGCATTTCCCACACTAGGAGCCTCGGGGGACAGGGAGCTTCCCTGAGCTGCCTGGAATGGGAGGGCTGCCCCATGTGGGCTGCTGGAGCAGCATGTGGGCCCCATGTTTGCTGGAGCATGGGCTGTGTGGGTTTGTGTCAGCGCGCCTAGAGATACAGTTGACATCAATGACTTACCCTTGTCTGGTGTCCATAGGTGCAAAACAAATGAGCATGGAGGAACAGCCGTTAATGATGAATCACCCCTTCCCAATACCTTCTCCCTACACTTCACTACCGTCTCAGGTATGGCATTAATTACGTATCTTACATGGCGCTCGCGCATCGAGCAGCAGCGTTTCGTACTGTGTGATGTGTGTTGCTTTGCTTGGATGACTTTCTTTACTTSTGTCTGGGAAGGCACTTTATTATGAAGATCGAGAAATTGTGGAGCAATTTTTCTAATGCCATCTGAGGCCACAGGGCAGCTGATTTCCCTCGGCTTTGTTTAATCCTGAGCAACAGCTCTTCTCTGCTCAGTGGTAGAAAGTAGTGCGCTGCCACCCTGTTGGCGCCAGAATGCAAGCACCCAGGGAAGCATTGCTCTTCCAAGCAGACATTTGCCAGCAGTGCTTTGACTGCCTTTTGTTATTCTACCCTGCTTGTTATTTACACTGGTGGGGAGAGGATCACTTGAAAGTCTCACTGGTGGTGGTGGCAAAGTGCCACTCATGTAGCCTGTGCAATGCTGCGGCTCTGCGAGCTTTGGCAGAGCAAATAATGCCAAWGAGCTGAAATGTGAAAGCTGATCCAACCCATGGCATCAGTTTTGACGACTGCCAAATAAAAGAATATTTTGTTAAATTGAATAGGTACAAAACTACATGGGGCCCCATGAGCGGAACTGGAGAGAGTTTGCCCCGGAGCAGCCCCATCCCGACATTCCCTACCAGTGTGCCAGCATACCTTTCGCCGCTCGCAGTCACCACTGGCAAGCGCCTGGCTGTGAAAATGGTAAGACAACCCTGCTTAGGGTCCATCGCTCATCTTGGCTAASAGGGACGGTGGTTTGGTCGCCCTAGAAGGACACAGACTGATTGCATGTTTCTTCTGCCATGCTTTAATAGGGCTTAGCAGAGGTGTCTTGCCAGAGTTGTGGGGTCCAGCTACCCTCATGGCCATTTGCTTGGCTCTTGCCGCCATAGGTTCAGTGTGGGGGTTACACAGTCACCTGAGCTAAAACTATCAAGTCAGCTCACCGAAAACCTTAGCTGTCTTAAAAGCCCTGAGCAATAAGAAAAAAACAACACCCCCCCAAAAAAAAACCATGGAAATATGTGGCTTTGCTACATATTTGCTACAAATCTGTAGCTTTGCTTTCCAATTCCTGACCCTCTGTGGTGCATATTTATGGTGGCTTTTTCCTCCAATCTTGTGGGTTAAAATGGCATCCTTMTCCTAACAGGAAAACAGAAATTATTGCTTTTATTCTGGTACTGTGATGATTAAGTAACTTGTCATGGACTGAGTCTGTCTTAGTGCTTGTGCAGGACAACCAGAATAAAGGGCTGTTCCCTTCCTCACCGATCTTACACTGCAAAGTCTAATGTAATCATAGCTCTCCAAGTGCTGTATCCTTAGGAAAATCTTGAATCATGTGAAAATTGGCAATGCTAAAATCTGCAGGGAGTACATGTGAAAGAAAAAGAAGCACGATCAGCGCCTTCATGGGAAATAGAGCTACAAAGGTCTTACACAGGGCAAGTCTATAGAAAGGCTAGAAGATCTGAACCCAGATCTTCTTGGCTGAGGATGAGTGTCACAGTCATCTACCTCCTGTGTGTCAGACACTTGCAGAATAACTCACCTCAGTAGGCAGATACTTGCTTTGGGAGGAGCAGAAGAAGCTTCTTCAGGAGGACAGAAGAGGGTGAGGAGTGAGGAGATGCTGAGGCTTGAGATCTATGGAGCTCCAGCCCTCGGGATCTGTCATCAGGAAAGGCGGCGTGTGCCTTCCTACAGGTCACTTGTATCTTCCTCCAGAAATTTGTGTTGACAGTAAGAGAAAAGCTTCAATMGCTCGTGTTATAATCCATTTGCTGGTAGGCATCGCTGGCATCTATCTAATACTAGTCCTGGTAATCAAAACCTAATAATCTCTTGCTGGGCAATTTCTTAATCTACTTTTTTACTGGCATTAATTCCAGCTTTATTATTTTACATGACTTTAATAAAATTCTTTGAACTAAATGGTTCATTTTTATGCCAGCAAATTTAAGAGCACCACAGTCTAGTTAAAATGTAGATTATTTCTGTAATAAAGTAACACATTCTTGTTATCTAGGGAAAAAGTATTAGAGGGCGTAGTGAAATGCCAAAGGAGCACTTCATGCAAATCCAAATAAAAAGATAATTCAGATAACATTTAGAGAGATTTGTAGAGTAGGCACATTTAGAAAAATGGGAAGTAGGACCTTTTTAGGAAGAAGAGGGGGAAGAGAGAGGTTTTCTGGTGGGGCTAAAAAAAAATCCTTTTCTTTTGCATAGCTGTGATCTTTGCCCAAATTTTTCTCTTGTAATTTAGGCAATTGTCATTGACTTGTGTTTGTGAAAACAGGTTGTCAGGTGACAGGGACTTTTTATGCTTGTGCCCCTCCTGAGTCCCAGACTCCTGGCATCCCGATTGAGCCAAGTATAAGGTCTGGCGAAGCCCTCGCGCTCTCAGGTAAGGTGCAACTCCCTGGGGTTCCTGGGGAGCTCTGTGTGAAACTCCCGCTTCTGCCTTGCCCTGGCTCCATCCCTCCTGGCTTATGAAGGAAGAAAAGAAAAAGGGGAAAAAAAAGAGAAACAAAAAGAAAGTTCTCTAATGATTCAATGTGGTGTATGGCCTTGATCCTSTGTTTTTCAGGATATTCAAGCACTTACAGGGACTTGGTCTGTGCTTACTGTTAATGCAAGTGCTTTGCTGGATCAAGGCATTAGTGCAGGGTTGCTTCRGGAGCCATCAGAGACCTGCCTGGGAGAGCCTGGAAGTCAGATAGTATTAGCTCAGATTTTGGGAGGAGCCTCAGAAAGACTGGTCTTATCTAGGTACCTTACTCTGCTTCTGCTGAAACCATCTGGCTTTGCTCAGCTCTATTTATTTATTTACTTGCTTATTTATTTGTTAAAGAAATTCAGGGAAAAATAAAAAAGAGAAATAATCTTGGCCAGGTTTGCAGGTGACTTTTTGAATAACTCCAGCAAAAGGTGTGGGAGTGTGCTTTTTGATCTGGTAATGGATAAGTCTGCAACACAGAGCAAGGCAGGTTTCTTGAGCAGGGTTCAGGAGAACCTGAATCCGGGTCTACACGTGTAGGTGCGCGGGATCTTGACTGTGTTGGCTGATTGACTGTCTGAAAGTAAGGCTTGGGATTTCAGGTACAGCAGTGCCTGAGCAGGAACCAGCAGTAGCTTCCTTTATGGCAACCAAGTGCAAGTTTGCTAATGCCCTGTGCAGAAGCCTCTTTTATGCAAAATTCTGGGGAGAGACACAGCTACTTCCTGATTAAATCTGAGGAAGTGTAGTGAACCAGTGGGTTTAGCTGTGATGTAAGCTTGGAAAATGTGACAAATGACTTTCTCATGTGTATTTTTTTTTCTATTAAATGGAAATGTGAAGTTTGTCGGACTACGGACTTTCCATATCAGAAGTCCTTCATAAAAAAATTGAGTGAATGCTAATGTTACTGTGCCCCAAATATTTTAGTATTTAGATCCCTTATGATTTTTACTAATGTGAGCCTGTCTCTTGAGTAGTGATGGCTACTAATAACTATAAAGACTCAGATTTGTCTCTTGGCCTTAGAACGTATTCATACTGTAAAACATTTGTACTAATGTATGCCAATATTTCTTTTTTTCCTCCCTGTAGATTGTCGGCTCCACATTTGCTTGTATTACCGTGAAATCCTGGTAAAGGAAGTAACAACAACTAGCCCTGAGGGCTGTAGGATATCCCATGGCCAAAGTTATGAGGTCAGCAGCCTGGAGCAAGTTATCTTCCCTTACCCCGAGGATAACGGCCAGAGGAAGAACATAGAAAAACTACTGAACCACTTGGAGCGCGGAGTAATTCTGTGGATGGCTCCTGACGGGCTGTACGCTAAGAGACTTTGTCAGAGCAGGATCTACTGGGACGGGCCCCTGGCGCTCTGCAGCGACAGACCCAACAAGCTGGAGCGGGACCAAACTTGCAAGCTCTTCGATACTCAGCAGTTTTTAGCAGGTAATTCTTACTGTGGCTTTGGTCCCAGTTTTGCAGATGACACACAGTCACTCTCCATGTTGGCTTATGTGAGTGTTCTTATACCCCCATGGCCACTGGCAGAAGCCAGTATTTTGCCCCAAGCTACTACTACTAAGCAAGGAAGCAGTTAACTTCTCAATAGCTCCATCAAACCCTGCTCTCTGTGTACAACCCACAACGCTCTTGTAAAAACCAACAGAAAGGAACTGATATGCCCCTGGGGACCCCCAAGACCCATAGAGCAATTACTTGCACTGATACAAAGGGGGAAAATGACACGTGCTTCAAGACCATGTCTTCCCTTCAACCTGGGAAGGGTAGAACCTCAGCCTCACTTTCTAGCACTTTGAAGCAATGAGCTGTCCACTCAGATGAGCTAGTGGGAAGAGGTGAAATGAGAGGAAGACTGGGCAGTGCAAATGCACTTTGCTCCTGTTTAAGATGTGACCAGTGTGGCTGTGGCTTGACATATTTTTCCATTAAGACAGAGCATCAGCACTGGCACGAGTCTCTCGGGAAAATAATACCATGCAAAATAAGAAGTCAAACCCCAAACCAACGGCTTTAGCACACTTTCTTATTCCAGGGCTGATGTGTCATCCTAGCAAAATGACCAAGCAAGAAAAGCATTTAAAGAGAAATCTCCAATGGATATGAGATTTGACAGTTAAAAAGGGGAATTTGAGGTCAAGGTATCAGGTTAAGCTTCAATCACATGCTAATTTAAAGACATACAATTCTGCCCGTGATGATGGTTTTGGAAATCCCTTTCCCTTTTCTCAGGTAACTTTTAGATGTAATCAGGGTTCTTCCAAACGGTTCACACAATGGATCTCTTTTTAGCAGCCCGACCCCAAAGATAAACTTAAACAATAGTCATTTAGCCCCTCCTCAGTTACTTATGCACCAGTGCCTGTGCAAACCCAAGCATGTGGCTACAGTCATAGTCTGCAGCGTGTGCAAAGTTGAGCTTTTGCATATGCAGATGCTCAGCTAGGTTTATAAATGACTTGTCATGATCTTATCCTATCTGCAGATTAATTTTAAATACTGTCATCCCAGACAAGTTTGGGGATTTCTTCATTAGGAAAGTAGACTGTCCTTGGGAAGAAACACGGCAGATTTCCACCAAGTGGCAGGAGCAGAACTGCTGTGGGCTGCAGTTAGTGGAGTCCTACTGAGGAGCAAGACCCCGCGATGCAGAACGTGTTGGGCCATCAAGTCCTATTTTAAACAGCCTGTACTAAAGTGGTGGTAATTCGGAAAAACAGATGTTTAGGGAGTTCTGTGTAATAAATGCGGTATATCATGGTGGGTGAAGAGTGGGAGGATATGGAAGGAAAATTTGGGAGCGTGAAGATGAAAGCTAGAGGAAGGCTGGCTTGGCAGGGAGATGGGTGCCTGGATCCCGGGTAGGCAACCGCTTGGGTAGGAGTGTGAGGAGCCGTATGGTGGAGCGGGGAGGCGCTTGGGCATGGGCAGGAAGACAGAGTAAGTGGATGGTTTGGAAGAAGCGCGAGGTGAAACTTCAGCCTCCAGCAGGTGGGAAAGCATTTTCCTTTCCACTTCCATGTTAAGGATCACTGTGTAACAGCCCCAGAGGTGTTCAGGATTGGGGAAAAATTGCTGAGGCCAAACAGGACTGGGGGGAAAGAGAAAAATGAGCCAAGTGTGCTAGCAAATGAGACAAGTGTATCAGGAATTGGACTGGCCCTGGCTGGATTGTCCTTCCCCACCCTGTAGCTGCACTGAGGAAAGCAGGAGCTCATTAAAATCTCTTTTATCTCCTAATAATCTTCTGTAAGGTTCACAGCATTTTAAGCTCTGATAGGGGCTATATTTTACCTTGTGTTTAAAGAGAATTTGCCATTGTCGACTTTTATAACGAACCCTCCTACTAGGGCCAGTAGCCCCCAGCCAGGGCCATTGAATTCACACCTTGGTCTCAAAAGCCAGAGTAGAAATGGCAGCCAGGGACTTTGGGAAAAGACACCCTTGTTGTCTCCATTTCAAAGACTCTTGTTTTCCTGTGTAGCAAGGGTACTTCATTAGAAGACATTGATTTAATTAATTATTCCATTATTAATTATTCCATTAATTCCATTTGCCACTTGTTCCAGAGAGCACAAACAGAGTTATAAATTACAATGAACTCTCTACCAATCAGCTATGGAGAAAGACTTCACAAAATGAAGACTTTACAGGGGATATCATGTTAGAGTCTTTTTCTTTTTTTTTTTTTTTTGAATGAATGAAATACAGTTTCTAAAATATAATACAGTGATTTTGACCTAAGAGGAGCACTCTTATAGAAACCTTCCCAGCTATCTATTGTGAGCAGCACTTTGACTATTGAGATAATAACGTGATTTGAGCTACGTGTTCCCTTCGTGCAAGGGTGTGGGTTAGTGAAGGCAGTGCAGGAGTGCAGAAAACGTGGGCTCTTGCCCTGGCTTTCTGCGTAGCTTGAAAAGGCCATTTGCTTTTCTGAGCCATCACTGTCCCCATGAGGAACAGTGATGGCAATGGCTGCATGGCTCTGCCTAGCCGAGGCTGTGTTGGGCTGGCAGCTCTGTGAGGCTCTGGTTCTACATACTTAGTGGTTTCACTGTTACTGTTGCGTGTTGGGAGTTTCTCAGATAGCGCCCAAGGTTTTCCCCCTCTGCTTATTTAAATCGGTGGTAAAATTCATGTTCACTCGAGTGGCGCCAGGCTACCATTGATGCTGACTCTGTAGCAGAAAGGTAGATGTAACAGCAAGAAATGGCATTAGGCATATGGAGGAGATGGAAGGAGGTGCTGGGACTTCGCACAAAGGCAGTCGAGTGCAGCCTGGAAACTCAGCTGTGGTAGCAGAGGAGAGAAAGACCTTGCACAGGCCTGTCTAGAAAATGAAGGAAATAATCCTCTTCCTTTTTGGAGGCCTGGCAAGGTGGACAGTGTAGTCTACCTAGACTTATTTCAGTAATATATCGATATTATTGATATAAAATCCCTTCTATTTCCTATTAGCTTGTACTGATTAAAAGCAAACAAACGAAAAAGCAATATACAAGCAGTATCATCTTCGAAAAGTGGACATGCACACAGGAGAACCACAGCAGGATCCATTTCCAAGGTCCCCTGTTCCAGAAGTTTCTGATATTAAGGCTAAATATGAATATTGATTGGGAGACCTCCTGGCTTGTGCATATGAAATGACTCATGAGGCGAGACAAACAGAAAAACTACTGTGTTAGAACTTACTTCTCCTCATGTGCAGGAAGGCACCGAATGCAGTTTCTTCTCATCCCTTGCCTTTCCCCTGACCTCTTTAATCCTCTGCTGGAGTCATTTTATCCTCTCCCACAAGGACTCTCTTACCGGTCTTCTCTCTCTCCCCAGAGCTGCAAGCTTTTGCTCACCATGGACGTCCACTGCCAAGATACCAGGTTGCTCTGTGCTTTGGGGAGGAATTTCCAGATCCGCAGAGGCAGAGAAAACTAATTACAGCCCATGTAAGTAGGATTTCTGCCTTAACTAAGTGAAACATATTCCTTGGGGGCTGTGAATCTACTAGTCAGGCTTTTCTCTCTCTCTCTTGTAAAGTTGTGGGGGAGGTGATAAGTTCTTGAAAATCCAGCTCCATCACACCTGGAGTTGAATTCACAGATCTGTCGAGGACTGACTGGTGGCCCTGGAAGGGTCAGACCACCTGATTTCCCTTGATGCAAGATATAGCTGTCATCGGTAGCTTCTTTTGTAAAGCCCTTTGAGACCTGGAGCTGAGAAGTGCCCTAGGAGAGCTGGACACCATCGTTATTACAGGCCCTGTAGAGCAATGCCTCAGGCTGCAAGGCCGGTACAGGATGTGCTGCTTTCCCAGGGGCTGCCTTTAGAGGTGCTCCACAACTCCACCTTGCTTCTCCAAGACCTCCAAGCTTTCCTGCACCATGAAGCAAGGACTGCCTGTGCAGCTCCACTTTAGGCAGCTGTCAAGCAAGCGAGCCAGAAGACCACCATTTGCACACACTCAAAACTAGTGTTTCAGGGTGCTTTCTGAGAGAGGATGATGATGAATATTGTGACAAGGTACTTTCTACAGTGGCTTTATTGGTCCATCAGCCCACAAGAGAGTGATAATGCACGTTAGTGGCAGGATTTAGTTTACTGCATCCTTGGGAAGAATGCTGATGTCTGCTTTAATTTTTCTAAAGCACCTGGATATTGTGCACCTCATACAGACTCTTGTCCCAAGTCCTGGCTTTCTCTTAACTGTGTGGCTTTCGTACTGCCATGTTGCTTGCTGCTTGTTGCTCTCTGAATCTCTTGAGTAGATGGTGGGAAACTCTCAGTCCATCCTGAGGTGTCCCACAGCTGTTTAAGGGGGCTCTAAACTCTCCTTAAACTCAGTGCCATCCTCCTCCTAGCTTTCCAGCCTAGCCCTCTAGCCCTCTTCCCTAGCACTGCCTTCCCAGGCACTTCTGCATCTCCTGTCCTGGCAGCATCTCCATGAGCCTGCACCTCCATGACCTTTTGAGGAGCTTTGTGCCCTCCCCGTACCAGTTGCTCCTCAACCTGCTCAACTCCTCCTTGGGCTGGTGCAGCTCCTGGCTTGGCTGGGCTCTGCGGTGGGGTGCTGTGAGATGCTCAGCTGTCTCCCTGAAAGCTGATGTGAGGAACAAAAACGGAATTGATAGAGCTGCTCCAGAAAAGCGTTGCCTTTCTGGCTCCATCCCTTTCTGGAAGGAGGACCCACAGCATGTGCATAATTCTCCTGAGACGGCGCCTGCGTCCTAATGCCTGCTGGCTGAGTGGGAAGAAAGGGTTGAGCAGAATAATCTCAAAATGTGCTCTCAATCCTCAAGCTGAAGCAGAGCTTCAGGTGCTATTTCTTAGCATGAAGCTTGAGTATTTACATACAGTGCCCAAAGCCCTGAGGGGCAATAATGTTTTTTAAGTAGACAAAAGCAAAGGCTGTGCTAGATCATATGATGATGTCAGGGACTGAATAGGTTTCTTAGTAGAGTGTCAATGAATAGAAATGAGAAACTTTGGAGTTATACCAAGGTCTAATTTAAAATATAGTTGTTTGGCAGCACATCTAAGCCTAGCTGAGGGCTCCAGAGTTTCAAGTTCTTGAGCATGAAGGATAGACTTTGAAAGCCCTGGGTGTGCATCTGAATGTGACTGACTTGACCATTGCCACGCCTGGCGTGTGCAGCCCCAAAGCAGGCATTGCTCATGCCTGTGGACTGGCTGACGGTGTGCAATTGCAAATGCATCACTTGTGTCACTCATACATGTCCTGCTAAACACCTGCCGTGCAGGTAAGGCTTCCAAGTAAAGCACTTATTGTAGCGGGAAAGCCCTGTAATAAAACAGTGATTAGTGAAGAAATTATTTTCTCATTCTGGCGAGCAGAAATGTCTTGTCTGATCTTGCTCTTAATGTAAAAGCCTCATATATAACTAACACAAAGAGCATGAAATTTTGTCATATGTCTGATTAATATTTTGTCTGTTCTTAAGGTTGAACCAATGTTTGCCAGGCAGCTGTATTACTTTGCTCAACAAAACAGTGGACATCTTCTGAGAGGCTATGACTTACCAGAACTTGTGACTAGTCCAGAAGATTATCACAGATCTATTCGCCACTCCTCTATCCAAGAATAAATGCTCAGAACGATTGTTTTTAAAGGCACTCTAAAGGTTATGCAGAATGGAGGAGCAGATCTGGACTGCAATTTGGAGGTCCGATTCGCAGCTGGATGTGTTCAGGGAACCAAGGGTTCAAAGATAGGAAAGTGAATTAGAACAAAATTGTACGATACATCTGACGGGTTTTCAACGTTCAGATGCTACATCTCACATAGATTCCACTGTTGCTGGGAATAACTCAAAACTGACAAAATGATTGCTGTGTTTACGTATGCCTAATGTTCTCCTTGAGTCTTGAGGACTGATTCTTGTTGAAGACTTAAATCCATAGTTTACACTGTTACATTTACAGGGCTATTTATTTTGGATTACTGATCTCAGGGAAGGTACATAAATTTGTGGTATTCCCAGTCTGAAATTGTAGCTACTATAGATGGTTTGCAAATGTAGATGGTTTATTGAGAATAGCTATACATGTAAGTGGTTATAAGTTTAGATTGATAAGTATGGTAGACATTTTATGCCTATATTCTTGTATAGAAATTTCCATGTATTTTTTAAAAACAATGCAATTCTTCAGAGAGATATTTTTTTAATGCCTGACTGACATTTTTCCTTACAATGGATTTTGTTGCTGCCACTGTTATTGGCCCATAACAGCAGTTTTTAAGGTGGTGAATTTATGGTACTTTGTTATGAAAAGTGACTGTTTAACTCACATTACCTGTGGATTTAATGGATCAACCAATAAAATTCAAGAGTCCCAAAGAGCAGGTTTAAAAATAAATTACATTTTAAAATTATTGCAAGCTACCATGCATTTTATATATATAATATATATAAAATGCATTAGAATTAAGTTGATGGGCCTTGAAAAAAAACTGCAGAGAAATGGTACTGCTAACTTTTCCTCATGTCTCATACATGAGGCAACTTAAAATAACTACCATTTCTGCATTGTATGGAGCCAAATTCTGTTCTTCCTGTGTGCTCAGAGCTTTCCTCCATGGATAATGGAGTCAATATCAAGGAAGAATTCAAGAATTCGAGGTCCTCCCATACTAAGACAGTCAAATAAACATTTGGTTTTTTTCTTTTGTTTTGAAAAGTTTGACATAAGTATAATTTCATGCAATTTACAGCTCTTAAGCTATGATGCCATTTCAGGGATAAAGAGAARAAGAGGTCTACTGGGTATGTATCTGGGTGACATATTCCTTAGCGTTATGCTGGCGATGAGACCAGCTGGAGTTTTCACTCCAGAACATGATCCTCCCTATGATTAGCAAACATCACTTGATTTTCTAGATGAGGAAGAAAAAATGGTACTTGGTCTGGCAGCAGACTTGTGTTCTAGGGACCTTTAATATATACATCTTAAAGATGCATACTCTTTTGGGGTATATTATCCCACTCCGTCTCCACAGTGCCAAGCAGTTCAATGGATCRTTTTTTACTTTCGTGTTCTTTGTTACTTGAAGTGTTTTCTTGGCTTACAGAACTTCTTATGGGAGACCTCTTCCTTAGACATTAAAAGCACTGCTTTAGGTGACTTTCAGAGCTTCTGTGTATACTTTTGTGTATACTTTTGCATTTTACCTAGCTGGGACTTCTGCATTCAGACTGCACTGATACGATACAGTTATTTGATGTGTTTTTCACTTTTTTTCTAGTGGTCGTTGCTTCATATGCTCATTGCTTCAGCTCACATCTTAGAATAAAATGCTTATTCCCTACCAATTTGATTCCTACGTGTTGTTTTCAGTACTGGGGCAAATCTGGCGGGCTCAGTTCTGCACAGCTAACCTGGGCAAGACCGCTGCCTAAGTCTATGGGGAACTGTGTTTTAAGTCAAAAGTGCAGGCAGAGGTCACAAGGTAAGGATTTTCACTTACAAAACTGTCTGCGATAGTTGTCCACTTAGAAGGAAAAGGGAAAACGGGGAGGTTGCGGCTTGGCTCCCGGTGGCTGTTCAGTTCCTTAGGCAAGTCCTGCTGATGGAGACGGGCTCCTCAGTGCCCTGCCCTGGGCTCGCAGGGGCTCCAGCCCGTCCCGTGCTGACCCAYGCCTGGACCTTGCGGGGCCCTTTCGGAGCAGCTGTAGAGGCAGGAGTGCTCACAAGGGAGAGGAAATCCAGAGAGGTTGAGAGGGAGGAGAGTAAAGTAACTGCAATGACTAAGTTAAAACTTAATTAATGCTCCAGAGCCCCTGTCCCTGGAAACAGGGGGTCCTTGAGAAGGTTCAACTGCTCGCAAGCAGAGAAAAGTGAAAATTATTTAAGAGATCTGTAAAATATCTTAGGATGGGGAGCCACGCTTTTCTTCATGTGATATCATCACGTGTTGAGTATCTAGGGTACATTATAATTTTGGACTTTGGAATGAGCTTTTGCCATTTGCTTTGGGAAAAAAAAAATCATGATTTAAAATCAGTGACTATGAAGAGGAAGGGAGAAGAACACTCTTTAAGCTCTGGCCAAGCACGGTGTGCTTGATATTAATGCAGGTTAGCTCCAGGTGAAAGGTTTATTTTAAGCATGCAAAGAGGTCCAAATATTTCTACTAGGGAGTGTGTGCAGGGGGGGACTGGGAGAAAAAACAAGCTGCTGAATAGAATAGAATATGTTGCAAAGGAAGACTTTAAAGGTGCATTTGACTTATGTGGCAATACTTTATTGCTCAAAATGTGTGTATACATGAAGTGGGGAAAAAAGAGAAATAAAAGCTTATCCTGAAAACATTTGCTTGTTTTGGTATTTTGGCAGTCACTATGTGAAAGCATTTGAGGTACTTCCTACTTCTGTTAAACTCTGTTTATAGTTTCTGAGGTCTACTTCCTTCCTGTTATGATTTCGGTGGCATTATAAATGACATGTTTTACTCCTGTCAATACCGAAGGCATGTCTGGTGTTTTTAAAATGAATTTACAGTGTGCATGTGTGTCAATATTGGTTTCTCTTATGTTAGTATTGCCACAGTCAGAATTATTTCTTGAAGGGGGTTCGTATCAGAGCTCTGGAAATGAAGTACATATTTGTAAAATTTAGTTCTGCTAAATGGTTCTGCCTACTACTGAAAACTGTATTTGCCTTGGAGGGGATGTAGGTTAACCAGAAATGAGGAGATATATTTTAAGCTGAAATACAACGTAACACGGTTTGTGGAAAAAACACAGGATTCACATGAAAACCCCTGTGGCCTTTTATACAGGCACATATATGCTGTTTACATCAGCGTTTGTCAGCAGAGTGGAGGTGGGGAAACACCATCTTCAGCAAGAGCTTTCAGGAAAAAGTAAAGTGTTCTCTGCTGCACACATTTAGATCATTGTCTGTGTTTATGCATGTGGAGAGGGAGAAAGAGAGCAAAAGAGGACTTTTTTTAAAAAGAGGAGTAATTTGAAAAATAATTTCACATTTCTCAGACAGAAGTGTGTCAAATTTAGCTGAACTTCGAGGGCAGTATTTTAAACACTGACAAAATCTTTTCATCCAACAATATCATCGATATTTCATCAATATCTGATCTGGCTAGCAGGTGTCAAAGAGTTCCATATTTGTGAGCAAGGGTATGWGAGTTTGGACAGCCTCAAAGAGAAACTGAAAGGTCCTTTTGATTTGGAGCCAGTTTAAACGTGTTTTGTCTGCAGGCTATTCTMGAGTTAGTATGTGCTTATATTTCATATGTGTAGCCAGGGAGTGCGTTATTTTTGAATCCCAATGGATTGGTTGCCTTCACTAACCCATATTAATCTGCAGACACTGTTGGGTGACACCTAGAAATTGCCTGAYTGTTTGCAAAATGCTGAATGACTTGCATTTGCTAAAATGCCAGTCAAGGTGGAGCTAGCAGGAGTCAATAATTCTTTGAACTTCCTTGTAGACCAAACAGCTAAGTAACTCAGGAACAGYGTAGGACAGGATGGGCTGCACTGGAGGAGAGGATCCTGTGCCCTCCTGGCAATCAGCAAAAGGGTAAAACACTCGCATATGTGAACCAAAAAATAGGTTGGACACYTTGGTTCTGAGCTGGGTTTTGGGCTTCTGTTTTGCACTGGTGGATTGTGGCCCCAAAGCCAACGTGTAAGTAACCAAAGGAGGAAGGTGCTGACCCTGGGGGCCCTGCACAGGCTGGTGGTTTCTAGAAAGGGAATGGTCAAGAAGGGGTAGAGTCTAGACAATTTTTTCCAGCTCTTAGATGTGAGGAGGTTCATGGCTTGGAAAACAATGGAGATGAAACACAGGACTGCATTTTGCAAATGCATTTGTATTCTTTTTGCAGAGCTGGCACAGTACTGATGTTTCATATGTCTATGCATGCCAGCTGGTGGTCTCCTGCCTCTTTAGTTACAGTGTTATGGATCAARGTTAGATTTGGGACTATGCTCTGGTCACTTTTTCTGAAGTTAGTCTTCCAAACTCTATTATTTTTTTTTCTCAATAATAATAGTAATAATAAAGCATAAATTCTTCCTTTAACATSAAGAGAAGAGATACAATTAGCTGACTTCTTTTTGCACAAACTGCAGATAATAAATGTTCTCCCTCATCTTCCTTGGAAATAGTCCATCTTTGACTTGGCCTTGGTCTGTCTTGATTTCAAGCTTGGCTTCTGCATTCTTTCTCTGGAAAGGTCTGGATTCCAAAGACTTGGAGACTGAGGTTGACCTGGCTTTTAATCCCCGTTTTCAATCCCTTTCCCAGCCAGGCAAAAATGATGTCCATGGAGCAACAAGGAAATGTCATCTGTCAGGACAAGCTATCCTGAAACTGTCCTCAGGTGTGAGCTCTAGTGAAGAGCTTAGAACAGATACTTGTACCTTAGTGGCTGAAATATCCGTGCCAAAATCTCTCTGTGACACYGGTACTAGTGCAACAGACATATCACCATGTGCATCAAACTGAGTTCACCACCATATTCTAACCATGTTGTCCACATTTCTCCTTCTCRCTTTCTTCACCAACAGCACATGCTCAAATCTGACTGCCCTAACTCAGGCAGCTAAAGGAATGTCCTATTTCTTTTTCCATTCCCCAAGCTCCAAAATCTCTTCATGGGCTGACACAGGTGCCAACCTTAGCTCATCAGAAAATTTCCTTCTCTAGTCACATGGATTGCTAAGTATCTTGTGGTTACACTCAAAAATTTCACGTCTCCCTTGGGTCTTCTCTCAACCTTCCGCCATGCTGACATCGATATATACCCAAGGGCAGGGTATAGTTCTCACTATGCATTTGTACACGGCCAAGCACAGCAGGGCACCGCCCTTGGAGGTGAACCTCTCGGCAGCATCACGTTTCTCATAATCATGAGTAAGATGGTCGTGGGTTTCATGTGTTACAATTCACACCTTAGATTTCATAAAATGCTCAGCAGAATATAATTGTGGCAATCATTTATAGTCGGCTTTCCCATAGGAAACTGATGTGCAGCTTATTTCAGCCTGAGCCACCACATTCAAATTACTTTTACTCAAGGAGGTGATTGAAACAATTGTTTCTCACGCTCCTCTTGCARCCATTCATGATTTTCTTGCAAAGGTGAAGGCTGAACATTTCTAGCACAGAGCATCTRGGCTCAGATAAAATCAGTTTTAGAAGTAGATTCCCACTTTTGTCCTTTCAAACTTCTCCTAGGATTCAAAATTTTTACATCCTCAGAAACCAAAGTTATGGGTCAGGTCTCATTACATCTCCAATAACTCATTTTCATTTCCTCTTTTCGCACATGATCAAGAGGTTTAGCCCTCTTCATGACTGTTCCCTCCCACAGAAAAAACCATGTAAGCAGTAGTGAGAAAGACTTCAAAAACRGCGTGAATGACATCACCATGTAGCTAGTGTAGAGACGTCAGTCTCCAAGAAATAGGAAAGGTCAGAGGTGTCCAGGGCAAAGGTTTTTCACAAGATAGTTGAAGAAAAAAACAAGCTATGTCTGAAGAATTCATAGCATCCTTCTCCCTTATCTCTTCTTTCCTCAAAATACGTGGAGACCYTCCACCCAGAGGAATTATTGCTCTATGATTTTTAAGGATTTTTATTTTTACGCCATCCTTGAACACTGGTCATGATAGCTTTTCCTAGACTTCAGTTGACCAGGAAATGAGATGGACTAAAACAGATGACAAGTATCTGCATGGGCATTAGTGCAATATGCTTTTTCTTTTTTTTTTTTTTTTTTTTTACACTTAAATGAAGTACATTTTTTCCCCCAGAACTCTCTCCATCCCACCCCCTAGATAACTGAAAGCTTTCATTGCCCCATCATAACCACAGTGATTATTGTGACCAGCAAACACGAACTATCCTTGGGTTTTGCTTTGTGTCTCAGGAGAAGGCACTGGCAGCCAAGYGTCCATCTCCTGACCTCCTGGTCCGCAGCAGGGTGCTGGGACAGGGGGAYGTGTTGAGAACAGTGAGTGGCCCCTCCAGTCTGCTTGTCCTTCACCTTGTCCTGTGCGCCGGGTCTTCCTGAGTTCAGACCGGGGCAGCTAACGGCTGGAGGGGAGGGTAGAAAAAAGGGACAAATTAATTCCACCGCAGAGGAGAAGGAAGGTGAAGAAGTCTGGGGCAGCCTGAGCAAGATCTCTGTCTGAATCAGTTAGGGCTGGGGCGRATATTTGTTGCAGGCGACCTAAAGGCCTCCCATGAAGTAGTTGTGGGTCACCTACGCCTGCACATTAGACAACGCCAGTCGCAGACTGGAGCCAGCCTCGTGACTTGGAATTCTCACTTTCTTTAAAACCATCCCTCACACAACTAAAACGGCTTGCCTACAATCCCCACAGATGCAGGCACTATTTAAATATAGCAAGCATTGATGTCTATCTGTAAATTACAAGGAAATGAATAAATCGAGGCAACAGAAACCACAAAAAGGAAGTCAAAATCAGCCCGAAACTTTGATTGGTTGGCTCCTGCCAAAGGAACCTGCCTAACCTTCATGATCCACTCCTGCAGTAACACAACAACTGAATCAAACCCACAGGTCCCGATTCCTCAGCCGCTGTCATTTGCTTTGAAACTATCAGCTTCTCTGCACGTACGTCTACAAGYACTTGCCAGGGATTTGGCCCACATTTAGTGGTCTAGACATGTGCTGTGGGGGCACTCAGCTCGGAAAAGCTGAATGCGCCCGAGACGTCGAGTGTCTGACAATCCCTGTCTCACGGAGGGCACGGCGCTGTGTTTTCTGGAACTGATGAGTTCATTTCTGGGAGGTGTTGTGGGGGCTGCTTCAGCGTGCACAAGGGCTGCTGAAGAGGATTTATGCAGGAAGTTAGAGGAAAAGGTTGAAAGGTTTCTGTCTTTTTTAATTTGAAGAGAAGTTTCTGTGTCACAACATCTGCAGATCTGCAGATTGCTACGTGCAGATACTCAGCATGGCAAGAAACAAAATCTCTGCTTGCCTTCATTTTACTTATGAAGARTAATTAGTTTTTAAAGATTTTCTTTTTTAAAAAACTAAATCATTAACAAAAAAATGGAAGTTTTGCACATGTTTTGCACATGCATATGTTTGCACAGTTTTGTTCATGCGCAGCTAGCAAGCCACCTTCATCCCTCCAAAATTACGTTCACTGCAGTTGGCCAGTTTCATTCCCATTAGTCCTCCTTCCACACACTCAGTACTTCCAGAACAAAGGCAGTAATTCCGGTGTCACCGATCCATTCTTCTGACTATATCAGCTTGGGGAGATGGTTTTGATTTATGATGGTGAAAATAGGTAACCGAGCAGTGATGTGCGACCTCTCCTCTCAGCCAAGAGGATGGTACTATCCTCCTCTTGCCAAGAGGATGGTACTGAAAATGGGCAAGAATTAGTCTTGCAAGAAATGTTCCTTCCAATAGTGTCCAAACCATGTCTTTCCCAGGAAACCTCTCCACCTTTGGACAAGAAGGTCTGGAGTGGATACAAGGAGGCAGAGTGCAAGAGTGGAGGAGTGAAGCAGGCTAGTGCCAATGAATGCCAGGAGTTTTTACCTGGGAATTATTAGAGTCCTTTAGTGGATAAGGTAGGTGGGTTGGCAGATGAAATTTGCSTTGTCTTTCATAAGAGAAGGGGAGAGTAGCTCTGGAGTGGGGAAGTGGGTTTTGGCCAGGAGGAGAAGTCAGCTATTTCTCAGAAAGAAGGCGGCACAGACAGACCTGGGGAGCAGGAAGGGCATGAAAATGTAATCAATGTATAATGTGCCCTCTTCCTACTGAAAAAAAAAAAAAAAAAAGGAGGAAGAGAGAAGCTAAAAATGGCTAGAGGAGGAGGCTAGATATAAGCTGCTGCTTGTGGCTGCAAAGGGAGAGGACAGGGCTTCAAAAGGAGCAGAAGTCATCTCTTTAACTGCAGGGGAAGGTGGCAGCAGGGTTGCTCTCTGAAGGCGTAAGCAGAAGTTGAGGGAGAATTTGGGGAATATCTTCCCTGAAAGAGGAGACAGAGACTGAGGAAGAAGTGGGAGGGAGGGAAAGAGCAAAGATGGCACAGCAGCAAGGATGTCGCAGCCACTGCTTCTCTGGACAGAAGAAGGAAGGGAGGTCAGAAAGGTCGAAGAGGATGGTGAAGGTCAGAAATAAGCAATGCAGTTGGTACGTAGGGGAATCAGTGCTATGTGGCAAAGGCCACAGGAGGAAGAGAGTGGAGGTTTTTGGAAGGTCTTGCCAGAAGGCTTTGTGTGACACTGGAAGAAAGGAAAAAGCAGATACTGAAGTGGGATAGATCTTACTGTAATGGACTTAGTGCGAAAGGGAGAGAAAAGCAAGAGARCGAAAGCTGCTGGAGGGGTCCCAAAGAAATTTAGCAGTGCAGAGGAACAAGGGAAGGCTGCAAACGTCCAAGAAGCCATGGCAGGCAACACAGCCAAGGTCATGGAAAGGCCAGGCAGACGRCAGACAAGAAGATGATGCTGAGGGAGATGAGAAGGTGGCTAGAGAGAAGGAACTGAGAGCCCAGAGATCAGATAAGGAGCCGTGTGTAGACTGAAAACGTTTTTAAGAGGAGCAAAAGTTAACAAGTGGTCCTGATGCGGTGAAGGCCTAGTGAAAGTGGGAGGCTGAATAAATTCCTCAGTTCCTCAACAATGTCAAGCCAAGCTCCCTTGGCTTCAGGTAAGAGTCTCCCCACAGCTTCCCACGTGTTCCTGCTCCCATTGATGTCTCTGTGGCTTTCTGCTGAGGGGGAGACACGAAAGGGATTTTTTTTGTTTGTTTTTGAATGGAGACTGCAATTCCTGCTGCATATACCATGAAGTCTTAAGGCTGTAAAGGATCTAGTGGGCCAGCAAGGCTGATTTTAAGCTGYGATTAATCTCAGTTAGTCATGAACTTTGTTGCAAATGATAGAGAAATACCACCTCCCATTACCAGTCAGTGCTGCTGCTTTTCTCTGGGAAGCAGCAGGCTGCTGCATTGACAATGCCACAACCCTRTTCCCGGCAGAAGGCATGGCTGTGAGCTGCAGGCGTGTGAGGAAGCGTGCGTGCCCAGCCTGCATTGCACAGCTTTGGCCAGGCTTGCCTGARCGCCTGCTGTGTCCCCTCCCATAGGCAGGCCGTCTACCCTGTGACAGGAGCACCTCCCTGGCCTGCAGAGCCCCTCTCAGCCAAGCTGCAAATCTGGCTGCAGGAACCAGTCATCCCCTTCCCTGTTGCATGAGTTGATGGAAAAGGCCACACGAGCYGGGTGAAGGTGTCCACACAACACTGGAGTAGCATTCAGGCTTGTGGCAGCCGCTAGAAAACCCCTCCATGCTCACAGCTCCACCTTTGGTGCCTCACGTGAGCATGGGGCAAGGTCCTCCACCGGGCAAGCCAGAAGGGCAGCGCGCATGCAGAAACCTGCTCGGGAGGTTGGCCAAGGGGCAGTTAGAAAGGCTGCCGAAGGTCCAGGATAAAGCCATGTCAAAGGCTATCCAAAATCATCCTCCGCTACTGAAATGGTCCTGGGTTTACTTGTTAGTGCTCTGTTAGCCCTCCTTTCAAACACCTCGCAAGAAGGACAGTTTTAAGGCGGATGCAAAGGAAATATTTATTCATAGAGGAAAAGTGTCATTTATCACTTTTAATGGAGATGATTAAAGAAAAMGTTTTCCTTCCACTTTAGGGGATATTGCCAACTGTGTTCAGCTGTGTTAGTATTAGCACTAACAAATTCAGCAGCAAGTGTTTTATTTGGTTGGAAACTGCAATGTTCATGTAATCTTTATAGTCTTAGAAGGCGGACTGGGGCAGGGCTCGGGGTGGCGCCTTGAAATCCTGATTCCACTGACTTTGTGCGCTAAGATCTCATCCCACAGAGCAAAATCTCTTTTGAAAMACACAGCTAATATTTATCATTTGGGAGCCTACCTATGATGTTACTTAACTGCCGAGGACGTCCCATGAACCTGACAGTTTGCGAGCAGAGCTGCCTGTGTTTTGATGGCTAATTTGTAACCAGAGTAAGTTGTGCAGTGGAAATAATTATCTCATTGTCTGATTCAGTCCCTTCGGCAAGGTGTTTGCAGAAYGCAGCTGCTTTGTATAGGACAGCAGAAAAGCGATGGGCTGGCTAATTCAATTAAAAGTGAACAGTTACAGTCTAGGCACTGACAGCATGTGGGAGGAAGTGGTGTTGTTTCCATTGTGACTGGCAGTGAAAGACGAGCAAAAACACGGTGGTTTGAGGAACGCTTGCGTGTTAATGGCATTTCCCTGTTCTGTTTGTCAAGCAAAGGTGGGAATATAGAGTCAGAACTTACTTGAAGCTGTTCTTTTACAGGAAAAGGTGAGCGGCCTCCCCGGGAACGATGCCGAACACCTGGCTGCGCTGAGGAGCCGGCAGCGCCACGTCTGCGAGCTGGTGCTGTAGGTGCTCAGCTGAGCTCTCTGTGGGTGCAACAGAAAAGGCATCGCGTGCACCGGCCGTGCTGGAGAGGAGCGCCGCTCCGCTCCTCCCGCGCTCRCTCTGGGTGCGCCCGTGGTGCCAAGCGGCACCTTGCACCCAGGGAAAGGCTGCCCTCAGCACGGCTGACTCGGCCCGACGGCGACCCCCGCGGGCCCGCGTCACAGTGAGGGCCCCCACAGTCTGACTGTGGCATCAGACCGCAGTAATTCCAGGAGCGAGTCAGGCT
The DNA here is from genome assembly GCA_003342815.1 of Eudromia elegans. Taxonomy (NCBI): domain Eukaryota; kingdom Metazoa; phylum Chordata; class Aves; order Tinamiformes; family Tinamidae; genus Eudromia; species Eudromia elegans. The sequence continues at coordinate 81,165 of PTEX01000247.1, forward strand.
CTTGGCCTGAGGGCTGCATGAGACATCGCCACCCAACAGTGTGTACTTGCCCAGGGGATCTGGGGACTCTGCTAGACACCTCGGGAGAGCTGGGGACGTACAGGCAGAGGATGGCACAGAAGCTTCCCAGCCCTGCATCAGATGTGGCCTGCATTGGAGGAGGCACCATCATGGCAGACGGGCATCCMTGCCTCTAGCACCAGAGCTGGGGTATCGACACTCTGCCTTCCTGCTTGCCGCTCACACCTCAGTCCTGCCCCATCTGCGCCTGCTGCTGCAGGCCTATCCTTGTGGGTCAGTCTCACCCTTGCACTACTCCTTTTTTCTTTTTTTCTTTTTTTTCTCCTCAGCTTCATAATGGTAAAAATAAAAACGTGTCCAAATCTTTTCTGAAAATTTCAACAGAAGGGTGCAGCTCCGAACTTACCTCTGCCATTTCAAAGATGAGTACAGTGYAGTAAATCTGTAAAAAATCAAGTAGGGTTACTTCCCTGCCTTCCTTAAGCATGCTCCCTGCTGTGGTGCCAAGAAAATACAACCAGCCCCCCGTGGCTCCTCAGGTTATGAGAGAAAGATTTTGGCATAATGGGTTTTAGCACTCAAAGAACATGCCCAGCCAGTGGTTCCCAATATATATAAGCTTGGAGTGATATTACTTGCAGCCTCCCTACTGCCCACCACACTCTTCCCATGTTTTTGTCAGTGGTTCGTTATTTGCCTTCTTGCACAGTGTGTGTGTGTTTCTGTACTGCCTAACACCAGGGAATGCTAGGCCCATTGGGATACGGTGCAGGCTATGACGCTGCAAGGGCCATCCACACAATGAGGAGACAGCAGAGTATATGCAACACGTGCAGCCAGGAACTGACATTGCTATRGAGGTCTGCTGGAGGTCACCAGGCCCGAGCTTGCTGGTGTGGCATCAAGCACAATCCACCTCGGTGTGCTGGGTGCCCTGGAAGCGATGTCGTCCAAGGCTTTCCCAAAACAGCCTCTGCCTCAGGGGGCATCCCTCACAAATTGGATGAGAGAAGAAGCAGAGAGATTCTTCTGCCTTAGGAAATGTCATAACACCATTGAAATGAGTGTCCAGACCCCCTGAACTGGTTTTAAATAAAAAAAMCAGGTATTATAGCCCACGAATATGCACAAGCCAAGAGAGCAGCGTATGCACCAGCAAGCGCACAGCCAAGCTGTCCCCCTCACACAGAATCACAGAMTGGTTGAGGTTGGAAGGGACCTCTAGAGATCATCTAGTCCAACCCCCCGGCTCCAGCAGGGACACCCAGATGATGGGGCACAGGGTGGCATCCAGGCAGGTTTGGAAGATCTCCAGAGAAGCACAACCTCTCTAGGCAGCCAGAGAGGACATCATCACCCTCACAGTAAAGAAGTTCTTCCTCATATGGAGACAGACAGAACTTCCTACGTTTCAGCTTGCACCCATTGTCCCTTGTCCTGTCAGTGGCCACCACTGAGAAGAGTTTAGCCCCCTCCTCCCTACATTCTCCTATCAGGTGATCCTGATCCATGGTTTTCTCTGGTTTCTCATTCCCATAGCCCAGTACTTGGGATTGCTGGAGCTGAGCATTGCTGGGAGGGATGGCCCCCTCCGCCTCAAGGTAAAACTCCTGTGCTTGGCATGTACCTGCCGCACAAAACCAGCCATGGCTTGGCTGTGTTGGCTGATGTGAAAAGGCAGTTCCTTTTGTTCTGTRGTTGGCATCAGGAACTTCACATCGGTGACTTTTTTTGTTAAGTTGTTGTTTTCTCTTACGCTGTTTGAAGGAGCCTCCTGTYGCTGCACCCCCACCTCTGCGCACCCTCAGCTCCAGCTCCGGGTTTTGCCCCCTGTAGTCGAGGAACGCTGYGGGGAGGGCAGGGAAGGTGGTTTGCTCGCAGCGCGGCTCGGTCCTCACTTTCGTGCCGCAGGACTGGCCGGTGCCACGGCAGCTGCCCCCGCGCTGCCCTGCGCACCGGGCGCAGCGCGGCTCCCTTGGGGCGAGGCCTATGCCACGGCCTTCGCGCCGACGGCACCGCGGGGACCGGCATGAGGCGCGTGGTGGCCGCGGGCAGGGGTGCTGCTGTGAGCGGAGGAGGATCAGAGCTGGCCCTTAGCTCTGGCTTGGAGATGCCGCCCTGTGGGCACCTCCTGGCATGTTGGGAGGGCACGTGGCGCTGATGTGCGCGGGTGGCAGGGCGTGGGGCACGGGGCAGCACAGTGCATCCCACCAGCCCTTGCTCGTGAGCCGCTCGCCACCAGTGCAAGGGCAGGAAATTGTCCCCGGGCCACTAATAGATGGAAGCAAAACTGAAAGCGTGCTATTAGGCGCCGGAGACGATGTATTTTTTCTGCCTCTTTCTTCTTAATTTTTCTTTTAAGATGGGCATTTTGTGGGGTATTAGCGAAACCAGGCACCACCCATGACCTCCTTCTGCCACTTGTGCCGTGAGCTCATTGCAGGGCAGCGAGCGGGGCTGTGGCAGCCCCTCGGCTCCAGCTGCGCCCATGACAGCAGCATCGTTCTTGGGAATTGGGCTGCATCCCGTGTGGGTGTTTGCATTTCTTTCTGTTTTTTCTTTTTCCACTGCCGTCACAGGTCTGTCTGCTTTGCTTCTGCCTGTCAATAAGGGGCTGCCGGACAATAAGAATTCTGTTTTGCAGAAAAAGCAATGAGTTTTCTGACATTTGGGGTTTGCATTTCTTTCTTTTCTGAAGTATTTCTCTTTAAAATTTTCCTGTAGAAAACCTTCAATAAACAACCAAGAAAAAAAAAAAGGGGGGAAAAAAAAAGGAAAGAATAGAAAAAAATGAGAAAAATCAAAGCGCCACTCGAAACTGTGAACACCACTCCTCACAGCACTGCTAAGAGATAGGGCAGTTGAATACACAGAAACACCTCCTGGTTCAGCACGGTCTCCRCAGTCACCTGTGTCCTCTGGCAGGAATACCCTCGGTTCAAGCTGTTGTGTCGGGTGTGACCAGGTCAGCAGTGACGGTGTGTGAGGATGCTGGCCGGAGAGGCACGGTGTGAGCAGCCGGGGCTGAACGCGCGCGTGGCTGTGCGCTCTGTCGGGATGCAAGGCAGGGCCAGCAGTGCTCAGGCCTCGCCGTGCTGCGGACCACGGCGAGCTGAGTGGGGAATAAAGTCTGCTGGGAAAACCTTGGCGCGTGCYCAGGCTTCTCCCAGTGCCCTGCGTGCTGGCACCATCCCCAGCCATGAGGAGCGGCTCTTYTCTCCCTTCTGCACCAGAAGTGACTCCAGCAGCCTCACACAAGCTCCTGCCAGGGCCCAGCAGCACAGAGCGTCTTCCCAAGGKAAGATGAAAGGCGAGAGCCTCCTTTCACCTGCCTGGAGTTGCAGCTATTAGGCTTCAACCTGTGGGCTGAAGCCCTGCTACCTGGCTCTCCTGGTGGCATGGACATCTCTGCTCTGGTCACCCTGCTTGTGAGATGTTTAGGTCCTCTGTCCATGCTCCTACCTGCCCAAATGCAGAGCCCAGCTCAGCTGCACTGCTGACACAGGACATGCTTGCCTGGAGGAGACCTGCAAAGAGCAGCCCAAGCAGGAGCTGGGCTTCGCCTTTCGTTACGCAGCAGGGTTTTGGTTTTGTGTGCTCAGCTACCCCTCCGAAAGGCCCGGGCTGCTTYGAGGCCCTGTGTGTGCAAGGAAAAGCACTCCTCGCAAGCTCTGAGCAGCCTGCAGCGAGCGTGCATGGCAGCACCGGGGTGGGGGGAGCGAAGCACGGTTCGGAGTTCATGTGCATAACCCGGTTTTCTAAAAACAGAACACTTAGTCAGAAATAGAGCAGAGGTGCCACTTGACTCTACTCCAGCCCTTTTATATATAGTCCCTATTTCTCTTGATTTTACTTCAGCAGTTACTGTATGAATTGAAGCTTAGAAGTGGTGTGGAGGCGGGGAGGTGACCTGGGATCAGCTGGTGTTTGCTTGTTGAGCTGAAGCTGCTGATTGAATGGATATGGGGGTTCATGGCTGGAGAGTTCCCTCTGCAAAGCTTCTCTAAAGTCTAGCAGGTATCCACTGAGTAACTGATACTAGCTGCCAATGTGTGTGTGAGGCGTTAATATGATCTCAAATGAAACCTGAAACTGGCTCAAAACCTGTAATCAAAACACAGAGAAGAGTGCAGAGGGAGCCTGAGCTCACCTTGAAGCACCTCAGCCTTGGAGGGCTCTGCAGGCCCCTTGCAGAACCTCAGAAGCATCACGCAGACATGAGGCCCCGCAGTGCTTCCGTCACCCCGTCCCTCGATGTGCCTCCCAGTGACGTCAGGTAGGGCTGCCTCTGCTCCGGAGGTTCCCAAACTGGTGAAACAAGGTCGCTGCCTCTGACAGCAATGCAAAGCACGCACACAGGAGGCCAGTCTCCTTCTCTCTTGGCATTTTTATAAAGCCATGGCAACGTAAATAGAGACTCGTAACAATGACACGGCAACACAGATCACCAGAAGAGCCCGAGGAGTCTTCCTAGAGAGGACACACATATGTGCTAATCTTTAGCCTAGACTGTTTTAAGTAGGAATAAACAAAACTGCTCTTTTTAGGCACTTAGGCTGCTCTATTCAGAGTTAGGGAACTTAAAAATGAGAGATYGCTTTCTGATCTGCTCACTTTAATGGATCGACACCATTTTTCTCTCTTCAGTGGAACCAAGCAACTTCTGAATAAACAGCTCGTCTCTTTCCGAAGAGTTTCCTACTTCATTTTAATAAAAACAGTGTATGATCAGCGCGCACATGTGCACGCACAGACACACACACGCGCGCTAATCAGGTCATCTACATGTTAGAGCCAGATGCAACAAAACCACCAAAAACCCTCGAAAAACCCAAAGGCCAGACTTCACCTTCAGTGAAGGCAAGCCTGGCGCCGTCAGAGAGACCTTTCAAAAATTGGGGTATTTAGTTTTTATTATTAATTCGCTCCTCTGCATTAACTGTCTAGACATCAAACCAAAATGAGGTTACCCAGTGCAAGAGCATGTAATAAGGGACATTTCTTGTTCTCGGAGACTTCCTGTCTCAATTGAAGAGACCAGGGGCAGGAGAATGGAAGCAGTGCTAGCCAGAGCCTTCCTCCACTGCCACCTTGAARACAAAATAAGCGACGAGGGCTTTGAGAAGGGAAAGATCAAGGTTTAGATTAAAGAACCATGAGCGCAACTCACAAGATGGGTCGCACTCCTCAAGCGCAATGAGCCACACGCTGAGGAGTGGCTCCCAGTGCTATGGCCACTGCAGTGAGTGCTCAGGCACTTGGAGCTCGCCTTTCCAGCACAGCCAGCACCTCCATTTGCTTTTGGTAGCACAGGGAGCACCTTGAGGCGCTGGTCCTGCCTCCTGTGGCAGCAGGAAGAGGGCAAGAAGAGGAGCGGCCATGTGGGCTGCTCCTGCCCCCCATGGCACACATGTGGGGCTCAGCATGGCCGGYGCAGCTGCAGGGTGCTGTGGGGGCAGCCATGGAGGCCAGGCCCAGCTGAGGCTTCCCCATGGGTTGCTGCATTGAGGATGCGGTGACCGGGCCTGGTGGCAGGCACTGCGCTGCGCGGTGGCTGCCAGACATGGGTCGGGCTTGTGGTTGCCCTGGAAGGTGCTTTTAAAGAGAGCGAGCAACTTGCTGGTGACCATGGAGAGAAGCTGGCAGTGACGCTGGGAGTGAAATCTAGCTCCCTTGTGTCTTCCAGTGCTACAAGGGGCAGATTTCTATACCACACTGGAAGCAAAGGTTGTCTCAGGTAGGGAGCATGAGGGTGGTGAAAATGTCCCTGTCTTAACTGAGACAAAGACGTGCCCCAAGAACTCCTTTTTTTAGAGCAGTTGTGCCCACCATCCTAAATAAGAAGGACATCCCAGACGCCTTGGCGAGGATTGGGCTTTATTGGAAAGGACGAGTCACCCACCATCTCCTGCCTCTGGCGCAGAGCTTGATGGACATGAAAGGGGTGGAAAAGAGCTGSAGAATGCAATGGAAGCACATGAAGGATCGCTGCAGAGCTGGGAAAGCAACACACCCATAGAGGGTATTTTCAGCAGAGTCGTCAGCATTTAGAAAGGCCTCAGCCCTGTGACTCAGAGGTGACCATCACCTCTGCTGCTCTGCCTGAAGAGGTGGGTGGGTGTTCAGCTTGTCAGAAAGTGAGCTCTGTATTTACAAACCCATCAGTTTTACAAGCCCACTTATTTACAAAACCTGTTGCTGAACATGTATTGCCTTGAACTCTCGTAGGAAGTCTCTTTAATCACACAAGTTTCACATCTCTTATTTGCCTTGGGTTGGTTTTTTTTTTCCCTTTGCATTTTTGCACTTCATGTACAATATTATGCACATAGAGGCAGCTACACAGTCAAAATCTCAGAAATATGAGCATTAGCCTCATCTGTATGTTTTTTGCGTGCCTGGGGTGTGCGGTTTCCCTGGCTAAAGGAGACAGCAATGGAAGGGAGAGGGCAATCCCGAGCAAGGTGTGGGTGCCGCCTGGGACACTGGGGCAGCAGAGCTGGGCAGGGGCTGCTTCAGCGAGCACAGGCTGGCGTCCTCTCTCCTGTTCCCCAGCCAGGCACTGCCTCCTTGGTGCCTCCCGGTCCCTCCTTCCTCTCCTTTCTCTCATGCCCTTGTCTCCTTGCTGTTGGTCCCAGCTCCTTAAAGCCCATATGTCCTGTCCCTCCTCCACTCCCTGCTCAGAGGGTTTCTTGCCCAACTCTGTACCCAGAGCAGCTGCTGAGGGGACGGAGGACCCTTTCCTTCACTGGCTCCCGCTGTGTTTCCCCAGCCCGCCCCCACCAGCTCGCATGCAGAGCTTCCCCCTTCACCTTTCATTCCTGGTGCCACCCCAGGTCTTTCCTCCTGTCCAACTCCAGCTCCTTTTCCCTTGCCACCAGGGCTTCTACTGCCTAGCCCCATCCACACTCGTGGTAGCAGGACCTTCCTTCAAGGCAAGATGGTGCCCAAGCCCACAGTCCGACCACAGTTACTGAGATTTTGTTTCGTTTTGTTTTGTTTTCTGTCCAGCTTCAACAGACTCTTGTGAGCGAGTGAGATGATTTATCTCTTCAGAGGCTTATAACTTGGCAGAATTTGGATGGAGATTTTTTGCAGGCAAGCAGCACATTCCTGACACACAGGCCAAAATGCTGCCATATTTCAAATCCTTTTTTTCCAAAGCCTGGGGACATGAAGAAAAGGTCACCAAATTTCTCTACAGATGGGGAAAAAACAATATATCTTCTTCCAGCTAAATGATCAGTAACCACTTAAACTTTCCAAGTAGAGAAAATATCCTGAGACAGCCTCCAACCTGGAATATTCCAGCCCTAAGGGCTGACATTTGACAAAGTTACAAGCAATTGTAATTAGGAGGCAACAGGCAACTGCTGGAATTGGCGATGCTCCTTTAAAACTCCACTTTTTTTTTTCCCCAAGGAATGAAAATTACTTTGCAGGTTTATTTGCTATGCCTGGAGAGGAGCAGCACTTCGTTGGGCCTGTTTTTTCCCCTTTTCCCCCATTTTCTGAATGAAAATGTTTTACAAATGTAAAATGCAGCTTCCTGAAATGAAGGGCGGCCTTTCCTCTGAGGTGGCTTCACAAAACGCGTCCGAGAGGCTCCAGGGCTGATGTGTGAAGGGGACAAGTACCGTGCGCAGCGGCTGGGCGAGGTGAGGCTGCTGCCTGGGATGTCAGGGATCCTGGGAGGCAGCAAGGAAGCGCTACAGCCTTCTCCCCATGGAGGGAGAAGAAACACCCGCCTGAGGAAATGCTGCCCGACATGCACAGCTTCCGTGGCCACGTCACACGGGCAGGAGCCTCCAGGCATGTGAAGAAGACACCAGGCGAGATCCTCCCCGGCTTTAGCAAGGAATAGCTGATGGCTTTGGATGGAGGCTCTGGGATGTGAATTACAGCACCCAGAACACCTAGCTCATTGAGTGGGCACCGAAAATCCCCCACATGAGCCAAGAGCGATGCAATGGTATGTGACGTGTTATTTGCAGTTACTGCTCTTTGCATGTGTTAGGATAAATATTCCAAATAAGCAAAGGAAGAACTCAACAGAAAAAAATTAAAATTTGGAAATGTAACTCCCTTTTCCATAGGACTTGTGCATCAGAGGAAGAATAACCAGGCAGATGCAATCTTGTGCAGACATCTAATACTGTGGGGAAACAGCAGTGAAATATTCCTTCCTGAGCTCACCTGGTACGCAGGAAGGACAACTCCCCTGAGCGTTCACTCTGTGGGGCAAATATAAGAGCAAGAGAATGGTCACTTGTGTCTTTGAGCAGGTGGAGATCTACCTGGAAGGGGCCTGAGGAGATGTAGCCTTTCTCTGATAGCTCCTATCTCCTGCTGGCATTGCTGTCACAGAGTTAGTTTTATTCCAGGATCAAAACGGCACACTCAGTAGCAGGCTGTGTATAACAGGGTCTCTGGCCAGAGAGAAAATGTTTGCTACAGAGAGGTTAGGGTTGAAATAATGTAATGGTGGAAAGGACCGTTCAAAAGACTGCAAAATCTCCTTCAAGTAATAATCCCAAATAAATAAAGCACATCACAACTCCTTCCCAATAAAAACTGAAGAAAACTAAATCAAGTCAAAACCAAAAGATACACAAAAGCATAAAAAACCCCAACCAACTCCAAAACTCTCACAAAAGAAGAGAAATTGGATTTCACAGGAATGTGATGAATTTAGTAGATGAAAACCCAAACAGAACTCAAATATGAGGAGTGGGGGTGGGGGCAGGATGAAAACCAGAAGAAACGAAATGCTTGGAGGATCATTCCAGAACTCCTAACACTTTGTGGTGTGGAAGCCGCTGGAGATGGTGCTCCAGCAGCTCTGCAGAGCTTTGTTCCCCCCCCGCTCTCTGCAGCGTGATAAAAGAACAGGAAGGATGTTTGATTGCAGATTGGCCACCAGCCACTTTCAAAGGAGAGTCATTTAGCGAGATTCACTCATACTTGTATAAGCTCAAACAAAAAAGGAACAACATTGGTAAAGCGGCTAGACAGATCTTGCAAAAACACTTCATCTTGGACGCCACTGATGGGAAAAACACTCCCTTACATAGAATGCAGCATTACCAATACTGATAACACCTCCCAGCAAGCCTCAAACATCTATTTCCAGATGAGTGTTTACTACCACGTGGTCAGTTAAGGCTGACCATATTGTGCAAAAGTCTGATTATTGCAGCCCTAGTGTTGGTTTTACTTTTCCTTGAATATAGGCACTAACAGGAGGCCTTTGACTAGCTGTTCGTTTGCACGACATACCAGAGCTGTCATACTCAGACCAAAATCTGTGAACTGTTCAACCTAAAGTGGTCAACTTGACTAAAAAGGCTCCCTAAAAAGGCTGAGCCCTTTTTAACAGTGAATATGATTTTCAGTTACTACCCATAGTGGAAGATGCTTAATCTGACTTGAGGTCAGAAGATAGAACCCACAAAGTTTCTTCAATTATTTTAGTGATAGGTGACTTCCAGAGATGCTGAGAAAGCTCTTGAAGTTTGGATTATAGTTCGTTCATGAGAACTGTTTTTTATTTTTTCCCTCATCTCTTTTAAAACCACCTTGCTGATAAAGCTTGACAGCCCTCACCTCTGACAGGAAACGCTGGAGAGCTTGCTGCGATGGGCAAAGAGAGACCCAAGCCCTCGCGTAGCTCCCTTCCGTGCCGGGCACCGGCCCTGACTCACGGGGGCTGAGGGTGACTCACCTGGCCTCTCTGCACCTCACCTTGCACTGCTAGGGAGGCGGCAACACACCTGGTGCCACAGCKCAGCTATTTAATTCAGCAAGTACCAAACAGGTGATTTTTGAGGCTGCTGAAGCCAATGGGAGCTTTTCCATAGGCTTCTGTAGGTTCTGATATTTGGACAATGAAGTGCATCAGGAGCCAGAGATGAAAGGCCCAGGGTCCTGTGCAGATTGGCAAGGCACCAAGGCTGAACTTAGGCAAGAAGTACAAGGCTGCTCTTGCTTGCTCTGTGTTCCTGCACCCTTCCTCGCACCAGCACTTGATGTAGCAAACATCTCCTCAGCAGCCTGAGGCAGCGAGCAGGTGGACAAGCAATTCATGCAACCAGCGATTTGATCCAAAGGTGGAGGACAGGGCCAGGGTGGCACGGCTGCAATCTTAGTTTAAATTTCTTTGAACTGGTTGTTGGAGCGTTGTTGTCCAATGCTTATTTAATACCTTGAACAAAGCACCTCAAAAATACTTCTCACAACCATATGAGCTGCATGAAAAGCCACCTACGCTGTTAGAAAAAGTCAGGAATTAATCTTTAAATATTAGCTATAACACTTTAGAAGTCTTCAAAACTGCAACTTAGTCCTTCTCCTGTTGTGAGTCAACACCTTAGGCAACCAAATACTGCTTTGCTCCTTCTTTTTGGCCCAAGGACTCTTCTCTGCAGAGCTTAAACAGAGGAGATAGCGCTTCCTCATCCCCAGCACAACCTGCAGCAGATCTGTGACATGGCAGAGGAAGACAAGGGAGGACACAAAACCAGATCCCTCTTTCTGAAAGGATATCCCACCTGGCTGCATCTATATGGAGCTCCTGGCTGTAGGAGGGAAGAGTTTGGTTGTAGGACTATGGTTGCACGTTAGATGCGAGAAAGCTGCCTGCAGCTGATCAGCACTCCTGCTGGGATTAACACAGTTCAGATGGATCCATAGCACTGTTAGAAGAAGAATGCAGGCTGAACGTATGACACCAAACCCCAGGCAAAGGATCCTGGAAGAGTGGAGTTTACTGAGCTTCAAAAAGAATTGAGACATTCACACATATGAGATCCAGAGCAAAATTATAGTTTGCTCAAAAACTAGCCCATGAAGCACTTGGTTTTCTATGGTGCCCCCTGATCACCATCTTTCCGTTTGGATGTTTCATCCGATAACTGCTCAGAAAGCACAACCTGGACCCGGATGGCAAAGGACACCTCCGTAAAACATGCCTTCGACAGAGGTTTTCCTTAGACAGGATATCTAGCTAACTTTGTAACTTTCGAAATGTAGGATAGATTTTATCTTTGCAAAACAAATCTTCATTGGGTTTCCTCTGTTTTGTCACATACTGTGTTTGCATATATAACTATGTAAAGTTATATACACATATATAACTATATCTATAACTGTATATCTATCTGTCTATATTTAGCATTTGTATATGTTTGTAGCATTTTACTTGCTGCATAAAATCCCCTTGCCCTCCAGTGCAGGTGGACTGAAACATTTGAAGAGCAAAGGTTGGACATGTTTTCTTCCTTGCACAGGCTGTACTTTTGAGATTACAGGTGCCTACCAATGTTTTTACCTCAATGGTTCAGAGCTCTCTGGTCTTTATTAATTCATTTTCAAATCTCTGTCTACACATATTTATGCCAGGTTCTAAAAATAAGCAGCACCGTTAACATGCTGAATTTTAATTATCTACTGAATATCTAAAGAGATGGAAGGGGAACTCCCTCTGCGAGCAGAAGTACAATCTAGTTAAATGAGTGAAATTTATCAGAAAAAGTGAGTAATAAGCAATGAAGAAGACTGTCTCATTTTGCTTATTTTACTTTACAAATTATCAGATTTGACATTCTGTGCTAAAAATCTGCTTACGAACCAAGAAAACCAAAGGACATAACCCACTTGGGTGAAGCAGAATCTCTTGCCACAGACATTTTTCTACATTACTACTGCAGCATAAAAAACTCCCAGGCCACTGAAATGAAGACACTCATGGTTGTTTCTAGATCATCACACATCGAGAAATGGCTGGGTAAGCTGCCCTTTGGGTTTGAATCTCCTCACATCAGAACTGCCTTAATTTCACTGCCTATGTCCTCAGAGCACAGGAAGAGGATAGTGCGGGAAGCGTGAACCAAAGCTGTCCTATTCCCTACCTCCACATCCAGCTCCACTTCAGGAGTGAAGCTGAAGATAATTCTTCTTCCCAGCTTATCTCCTGCTTGATGTAGTTTCACTGAGCTGCATCAACACTATAACTCCATTCCATTTAGGCCCTTTTGCCTGGGAATGGCAAGGAATATTTTACACTAAAATTATTTCACAAGAAAGAGATGAAATGGTGCCAAAATAGGCTATAAAACTAAGCATGTGCTAATAGCATCTGCTACAAATAAGGCTGGATTCCACTTTCCATTGTCTTACTCCTTTTTCCTCAAGTTGTTTAAATTTTCCAATTCAAAAGGAATTTGGCCGAAGATTTTCCTTGGTCTTAACCTCAAGGAGGGTTGCTTGCAGAGAAACTGTACAAAATCTATTAGAAGCCTTTAAACAAGGAGAGCATGAGAGAAAAGGAACAGAGACTTCTCTTCTTGGATATCCAGGTTAGAAAATATTAGGTGAAATAAACAATCCTCCCACAACTATTTGATCTCAAAAATAAACCACAGAACTGTTTATGTTGTCACTCCAAAAGCAGCAAGTTTTCCTCTCTGCTCCAAATGAAAGAAATAGCAAAGTGTGTCATTTAAATTATTTGCCAACACATTTTGTAGGTGGACTTCAAGGATGCATTGGAGTCTCTGCCAGTCAAAGCTCTCTTAGTCCATCGGGTCATACTGAAAGTAGCAGAAAATTTACATGACGAACACATTCCTGAAAGAAATTCACCACTTTAGGACATGTTTCCTTAATACCTTAATTCTTTAGACAGAAATTTTAGAGCTCTGAAACTTGAGGAGCACAAAGAGGCAGAGGGTTGGACTGCAGGAATCTTATCTTTCACCTATTGGCAGTGTTATATGAAAATAGAAAAATTAAAGACAAAAATGGCTAATCTGTTCCCTAATGAAACAGTTTACTTTGTTGTTCCCAGTTTTCTTTCATTCCATGCCAAAAAAACCCCCAGAAAGTCACAAAACAAGCTGTCAACCGCATGGAGTCAAAATACGCTAACAGGTAACACAGCTAGTTCAAAATTGCTCTGTCTGTAATTAACTAGGTAGCATTGTTTATGGTTTCCTTCAGCAATGTTAAAAGGAACCATGTGATGTATTAACACTGCAGAATACAGATATCCTGATACACAGGATTTATAATTACAGCTGAGGAGGACACAAGAGGCAAAGTGAACGTTGGCTTTACCAGGATATGGACAGGATGGAAGGTAAACTAGTGACAAATATTCAAGGGTCTAAATCCAACCAGTAAATGCCCTTGAGCCTTTCAGCACCCTGGAATCTCTTCTTTTAAATGCCTGGCTTCTGAACACAGTGGGAAAGGGTACAAGAGGTATTCTGGTGGCACTTTTATTTCGCTGTGTTTATCTTGGATTGTAAATTAGCTATTTTCCATTAAAAATATTTTAAATTAATTTACAAGTCGTAATTATTTTTATTTTCTTTTTAAGGATAAGAGCCAGCAAAAAGTTCATGCAAAAGACATGCAAAAATCTTCTGCATACATGGCTGGGCCAGAAATGGCAAGGGAGTCCAGACCACATTCCTGCCTGAAGTCCATCCTCACACTTAACAACTACCTCCAACCTATCTGAAAGCCTGACACAGTCGTATTGTGGTCCCACTGAACATCTACATGTGGGGACACAATAAACAAAAGTAGCATTACTAGTTTTATTGTTAATTTCATCTGCCTTTGTTAAGTTGCCATCCAGATACTTAATGAATGTCTCCTAGTTTTTCATCATTTTAATGGTGGATTTAAGTATTTTTTTTTCTGTTGCTCTTGCTTGGTTTATGTACCATCTTATTACACTGATATTATATTTACTATTTTGTCCTTGCTTACCTTTTGAACTACTCATGACAACTCAAAATAAATTTTCAAAAATACAATAATAGGACAATGCTTCAACATCTTCAGAGGCTGACTACCTCAGCACAGCATATTATGGTTGAATTCTCCTACAAGCCTTCACGTATTTTTAGCAAGACACATTTTATAACCTTATTACTCCCTGTTTTTTTTTCTCCTAAATAAGAAATAAAGCTCTCCAGGTTTCTCTTTCAGTGTCAATGTTTCTTTTATTCTTCATTCTGTATTATTTTTTGTACTTCTAGAGATTCAAAGTTCATGTAGTAATTCAGTTTATTTTCCCTCGTAACTGTTTTTAGCTCTTATCTTTGCTTTAAATGTCAAAACCTTTCACTTCTGTTACTTCAATTTGATTTCCTTGCCGTCTCTCTTTTCTGGGCAAGCCCTAACTGATGGTGTACTTTGGTGTAGCCTCCTCCCCTTCTTTTCCCACTCCCATTAGCATCTTTTAAACCTCACTGTATCCTTGAGCAGTATTTTGCAAAGCCGCACTGACCACTTCTTGTTTCTTGTCGTCTTTTCAGAGGAACTGCAGCCTGCTCTGCCTTGGCTAGAAAGCCTCAACAGTCCCACGTCTCTCACACAAAGGGTCCATAGTAAAGCCATTTCTGCATGATGCTCATTGCTTTCCTTAATTCCACCAAACCTGATTTCTTCAAATTTAGTGCTCTAACCTTATTGCAGATATTTATTTCACGTCAGGCTGCATGCAAGCAGTATTTTGATCCCTTACCCATTACTCACGCTTGCTGTCAATGAAGGGTTTAGAAGTGATACTTCAGAGAGGCAACTAAGCACAACTTAACTCTGTTTAAAGACAAGCAGCCAGCTCTGGTAACACAAGACGATTAAGAGACTGCTGTTATAAAGCAGCACCTGAATCTTTATTAATTCACYATGGAGTGTAAAGTAAGTACTCAAAACTTAAGAACATTTCTGATACGAATATAAGTCCCAACACGTGTCTTAAAGAAATCACATTTCTTGGAAAAGGAGGAATTAGGGAAAAGTTTATGACCATCTTTCTTACTATTTTATTATTCCAAAGTTAGCTGCTTTAGAGATTGCACAGGACAGTGATTTCAGTGAATACCCGAAGCTGTGAAGCGAGCTCAGAACAGGTAGCATCGGGCAAAGCATTGCTGCAGGTGCTTAACCATTCTGTTAAGCTAATAATGACATGGATTTCAAGTTTCAAACTTCTATTCAAAATGCTGTTAGCACTTGCTTGTACACATTTTCTTATAAAGAAATATTTGTCCACCAAAATGCTTCCTGAACTAGTTCATAATTAGTAGAACTGTATGCTTAAAAGAACCAAACCAAGCACAACAAAAACCCTCAAACAATTGTGTGTTTAAAGCATCTGGCTAAAGAAAAAATACTGATGTAAAAAAAAGAAACCTCAGTGCATAGCTTCTGAAAACTCACAATTGAAACGTACAGAAGAAATACATTTAAATCCCAGAGTGCAAGTCAGGGTTGCATCCAGTCCTACCTGCTAGCTGGGAAGGCAGTTCTTGAGCTTTCTATAATGATGCGGTTTTGGCAGCAAATCTTCTTGTCTCTCCTACTGAATACCTATTCCCCTCTAAAAATTTTATAATTGATGGTGAAAAGAGGACTGACTAGCAACAGGGAAGAGGAAGATGGTAACAGTAATATTTTAAGAACAAGAAAAGAGAGAAGAAATCTGTACAACTAATGCACCCCTTAGTTATTTACCTCAGACTATGCAACAGGCTATTTGCTCTTCTAGTCCTTAACACCAAATAATATTTTACTTAAACATTAAAATAAATCTACTAATTTATAAACTCAGAGCACTCTTCTGTTCATTTCCAGTGAAACAGTGTATTTCAGATATGGAGGTTAACATCAACATTCAGACAGAAGGAAACAAAATATATACAGATCTGTTTAAGAAAGAAGTGAGCAAATAAAAGCCTCACAAGAAACCAGACTTATGACCACTAAAACTGCAGATGACTGCAGAAAGAGRTGATATTGTTTTAATGTAAAAGACATCTATTGCATATTGTGTTAGAGTATTTATATGTCATCTGTAAGTAGTAATGTTCATTGCGTGCTTTTCAATAGTTTATAGAAATGGACTCCTCCCATCACATCAGTATTGCTCTACATTTGGAAAGTAAGAATTAATGCACTGAACAGTATATGCGTGACTTCACAAAATCACAATGACAACTGCTGAAATATGCTTAAGTGTATTTTAACACATGAAAGAGATTGGAGCACATAAATGAAAACTACTTCATACATACATAGCCAAGAAGAGTGTTATGTAAACGAAGTTGACTTTATCCATGCCACATAATGCAATATAATAGAGAGAAAATCATTTTACCCTGATGCTTATGAACAGAACTTTCATTCTACCAGGCGTCGTATACCATTACTCTGAGCTGTATCTCAGCATTTCTTTTTCCAAGAAATTCCTTTCATTTTCTTCAGAGTGCTCAAAGGAGCAGTAGTAGTGCAGGATAACGGGTGATGCCGATCCATATTCACTTCTCAAGTTCCCTGCATTGTGTTGCTGTCTATGTTTTCATCATTGCTGATGAAGAAGCTTGAAAGCAGGTCAGCTGCAAGTGCATGCTGCTTTTAAATTTGTTTAGGAGCTCCTCCAGTAACCTGTGAAAGGTAAATACTTACAGCTTTGGCAGATTTCGAAAAGGAAAATTACCAAACATCTTGGTTATTCTGTATGTAACTTCAGATACATTGTTTATTTAAACACAAGGCCTAAAACTGGATCTAATTTAGACAGCTAAACATTAAAGACCTTTAGAAATAATAGTAAGTGTATTTCATGAAGGGATGAGCTGGGTCCAGAGGAGGACTTAGCTACAGAGATTTTATAAAGGTAAGAAAATACACCTTTATATCCCTTTCCTTCCATATAAACAGCATGTCCTGAGAGAAACATATGCAAAACAACAGCAAAAAGACTGGTGTGGAAGGATCATGAGATGATGAAATCTAGAGACTGCCAGACTATGTGCCATAAAATTAGTATCACTCACCAAGGCTATGTTTTTTTGGTGTCTAATTTAGTTCTCAAACTTGTCTTTGGGAGGTATTTCTTGGATTTCTCTTTACGATCATGAGCAAGAAATTAGAGGTAGAGTAACTGTTCTGGAAGAAGAATGCTTTCATTTTCAGCTATGTAGTTTTGTCTTTTACAGATAATAAACTACATATGAGTTGATGCTTTAGCAAAAATTTATTCAGTTAATCCTCAAAAGACAGGCTTAGGATCAAGGGTATTGATAGTTTTGTCATAGGAAACACTTATTTTAACAGTGGAGATGCATTATTAAATTTTACACTCTTGCCGGTATGTTTCAAGTGTAGTCTGAGGAATAAAAGTTCCCAGAACTTTTTGCTCTATTTCAAAAGCAAACTAGATGGGAGAGATATGCATTATCGCAAACTTCCAGAAAGCTGTTTATTCAGCAGCCAGTAATGCAGGAAATTATATTGTATGGTAAAAAATAAAAGTCCATAACAAAATCTGCTTCCTCAGGAATCTCTGAAAAATGACTACAGCCACAATCCTCATTGAACACTGTAGCCATGACTTTGGTTTTAGAGAAAGGAACAGCTCCAAATCAGCAAATAAATGTGTGTTATTTAATACAAATAGGTGTAGTTTTTTCATCATCATGAGTTGTTCCAGCTGCTTGCAATTGCAGTGGTAATAACCTAGGAAACAATGAAATTGGACACTGTCTGGGGCTCATAATCCTGAGAGAGATGTAAAAAGGATGCAGTTCTTGTTCTCATCTGTCCCATGAAGTTCAGATGATGCTAAGTCAACAAAATCCAAGAGGTGTTTTGGAAAGCCTGAGTTGAAGGAAGAACTCTCCTTACTCAAAACTGAGCCTGTCTTTAATGAAGAAGGAGATAAGGTAAGACAATAAATTGTGACTTGCTGCAGAGAACTAGTGAACAATAGGTTTGAATAAACAGGGGACTTCTGGCAGAGGGCAGGATCAGCAGACCACGCAAGGCTGTAGAGACAGGATCTAGATGTGTCCACAAAGTACTTTGAATTGTGAATGTTAAGTGCAAACTGATTTGATGCAGATACCATAACATCAGTCTCAAAATAGCTCTATTTATACTAATATACTCATTACAAATCATGCCTAGTTGTACCATGCTACACTTTCTGAAGCTATGCTTATACCACAAACTATGAAATGCGAGGCTAGATGCTGAAAAGCAGGTTGGTTGTCAAAGATTGCTATAGGGTGCAAGGAGGAACGTAGAACTCCTCTTGACATTAAGGAAGAATCACAGACTTTTCTTATTTGTTTTTAAAATGAAACAAGTTCTCCAAATATCAGCTGGCAAAACCTCATACTTTGCACCTTGGTCATTTTTAATTGCTTTTAAAATCAGCAAGACAAGACAATGGAGCTCACTGAAACTAAAATTACTGTAGAAGGTTTAAACTGACTGAAATTAAAAAATAGACAACAAGCTATACTGAATTGGAAAGCCTAGGATGGGAAAGGGAGATGCACCACAAAGCCACTGGCTCTCCTGCATAATTTAATAGGCCACACTGAACATGAGCCTAGCTTATTTTCAACACTGTCCAAAGACGCTTTCATTCTGTAACTCAGAAGAGCAAAATACAGTGACGGTCAGCCCTCTAGTAACAAAGTTCTGATGCAACTACAGAAAAAAMCAGAACTAGAACTAGAAACCAGAGAGGAGAGCAGACAGTGCAGGATACTCACTTTTTGTCTGTTACACTTGAGAGCTGAGGCAAGGCTTCCAAAGCTTGCTTAAAACTTGAGCTGTAAGGAGAACAAAAATACTTATTTTCTCCCTCAGTAATTTCTCTGCAAATAGTTCATAGGGACATGATATATTCTATCCATTCTTCTTATCTCAATAAGATAACAAAATATCAGCTCAACACTTGACATTTATATGCCTATTGTATATAAAGTGCCCTGAGCTCAGACAGGTCTCTTAACAATCCTAATCTAATACACAACAGATAAGAAAAGGAAATGTTAAATCAGCAGCTCATTTAAGACAGTGGTTGATGTGCTGGATTCTTCAGTTATTACAGTAAGTACCAGCCCATCTTCTACCTAGAACTAGGTGACCATCAGAGTATGAAGCACAGGGATAACATTGATCTTGGCTTTCTGTGCTCAGCAGACAGGGTACTGCACTCTGTCTTATGGGAGAAAGCCTAAGGAAAAATTATAGTAGGTTTGTAGATCTGCATTGATATAACACAGAATCTTTGAACTGTTTTGGTTGGAAGGCTCCTCTGAAAATCACCAGTTCCAGTCCCTCCTCATAGCAAGGCCAGCTTTGAATTTAGGGAGGGCTGCCTGGGGCCTTGTCCAGTCAAGTGTGGATATTTCCAAGGATGGAGTTTTCACACCCTTCTCAGTAACCTGAAGCACATATGCAGGGGACAATGCAAGACCTGCACCAAAGTGTATAATATTCTGTCAGTAAAAGATTAAGATGGCTACTTGTAGCATCAATTAGTGACAAGTGTAGGAAGAAAAAGGCATCAGCTTTCTGGGGTTCATTCTGGTTTTGCTCATATGTTGATTGGAAACAATAGCCCCTAATTTTGTCCAACTTGAGCTGCTGCCCAGCTAGACCTTCATCACCAGCAGACATTCAGTGAACCTTTCCAAGCTGGATGTGGTGGCAGCACAGAATATCCCACGTGAGATTATGGAGACACATTAGAGACTCAGGCTTTAACAACTTCTCCTACAAGATTCTGATCGGGTGACATGACTGACCTGCAATTGATGGGAGCATGTAACAGCAGGCTGAACAAAAATGTAGGCAGTCTAGTTTAATGAATGAATAGGCTCGTATCTAATCCCAACGATCCTCAACTAACAATTTGCAATCGATCAGTCAACATTATTCAAAACTGCAGACAGCTATCACAGTTTGTGTTTTTGGATATCCTGACTGCACCAGCCACAAATGCCGCTAGTGCTTTTCTTTCTTATATTTGTATGTCCATTAACTTTGATTTTGTACCCACTGAGGGACGCTAAATTGCTGAAAGCCTTTTACAGGCTTTCCTTCTAAGAGACAGAGGGAAGCTGAACACTCTTTCCCTTGTTAGAAGTATGGAAAAGGAGAAGTCCATTGTGCAAACTGATGGAGAGCCCTGATTTTCCATATCCCTATCCTGCCAGTAGCTGGTTCTACATTTTCTCTGAAATGTCTGGCTGGCTTTTTGCAGTATGCTGCATGGGACCCCTGTGAGAAAGTGGATGAAGCCCAGTGACACCTGCCTTTGTCTTGTCTTAGTACTATTTTCCTCATCAGATGAACTTTTTTTTTTTTTTTTAAGGTAAGAGTATAAGATACCTAGTTTGAACCAGCAAACAAATTCAAATTAATAACAACAACAAAAAGTAACAATTGTCTTTGAACTGAAAAAATCTTAATGAGAACCTGTTTTCTATACGTTTGCCTAATATATCACGTTTTATTTGAGGCGCAGTTTCTTGAAAACAATCTATATAATATCTTTTTGCAAGTTTACCAAGGATTTTATGACAATGAAACACTATAAATTACTGCACATCTTACTTGCTTTCCGGTGTTAGGTATATGGCCACTGCATCTCTCAAAGCACAGATTTCAAGTCTTGCCTAAAGATGGAAACACAAATATTGAAACAACCTTACAAAGCCTTTTGGTCGGCTCAATATTAGTATCACAGAGCTTCATTTGTTCTTACAGCAAAATACTACACACTGCAGTTTTAAGCAGCCTTGGCTTTACCAGTTTGTTTCATGTATTTTTGGTTGCCATGCAGCCATGTCAGTTGGAAAAGTGCTAAAAGGAACAATTTCACACTTTTGATTCAAGTCAAATCGTTTGTACAGTCTCTATGACTATATAATAGTCTAAAACATCTAAAAACATTGGTTTGTCTCAGTAACAGTAATAAATCTTGAATTCTGCTCCACCTTTTCTGCTCAGTAATAGGAAGACAAAGAGAAGACATTATCTTAACTTTTCTGTTGATCCCCCTGTGACCAATATTTTTAAAGTACAGTAAGCTTAACTTTTCACAGCATGGCTTGGCAGGGGGAGAAGGAAACAAAAATCTATCAATGCATGTTTTATTTTCAGTTTTGTTGCTGATTTTTATTACTTTTTCCCCATCAGATGAAGAAGTAGTGCTCTGTCATGTGGTGGGCACGTAAGCTTGGGGATTGTGTGTCTAGGTCTTGATTAACACCCTGGCAAACTATAGCAGAGAATGAACTATGCAAAGTTCACGTATCTTTCTCCAGGCTAGGAAATGTAATCATTGTCATTGCATGTTTTATACGAAGCCAGAACATACTGAATGCAATCAATACTTAAAGAACTTTTTCTATACAAATATTCAGAGAACCACACTGCAATTCAGATTCAGCTCTTGTCCACTATATACAGTTTAATCCAGCTAGGTATTCCAGAAGCTGACATAAATTGGATTAAAATGCACACCACAGGATTTAAAAAAAAAATTATAATGCAATATAAAAATTTGATTCCAATTCCAGTGAAAGTTTTTGGCTTTTTTTTTTTATTTTCCCATTACCTCTCTCCTACATGAGAAGCCAGGAGAGATTTATGCCTTTTTATTTTTTGGTACAGAACTTTCGGGCAGAAATAGAATGTAGCCAACCACACGTTTTATACTCGTAGGAAGTATTTTTCTCATTGTAGAAAACTTTGCCTTTCTTTGTGTAGCCCTCCACAATGAATAATCTCGCATTTCTTTAAGTCCTGCATGTAAGATTTTGGACTCTCTAGTTTTAGGAGATAACAGTGTGGTGGGATGTCATCTTCTCAAGTGCCACAGCTTGAACAAACATGGTGGAAGAGCAAAGCCTTCCAAAGTCAGGATCATCTTATACAGGAAACCTGATTTTGGCCTCTCTTGTCACATTCTGACACTCTATAAAGGTGACATGTAGTTGATCAGTCTGTCTGATCCAGACTATTCTCACACTACTATTGTCTAACTCAGATTATACAAGATTTTCTGTCTTCAGAGGGATGCAAAGAACTATGAATGACAAATTTACAGCAGGGAAGGAAGATCCTTTCAATGACAGCTTTAGGTAGCAAGTTTATAAGGTGGGTCATCTAATCAAAGAAAAAATATATACTGCTGATGTCCTCATTGGTCATTGACTGGTTTAAAATGACCCACCACCAATCTTATTGCTGTCTTACGGCTGGGATCATCTTACCTTAATTCTCTGTCAAGAGCAATTACTAATAGCAATTAGAAAACAAACCTTGCATTTAAATAGTTTTCCATCATAATAGAAGAACGCTGTCACACACAGTAAGAACGTGGTGGCTGGTTTTGCCACCCTAGCACAGTCATAGCAGTCACTGAGTCAGTGCGATTTTTTTTCCTTACAGACTCCTTTCAAACTTTTTCAATACCTAATATTACCAGTCCAGTCAAAAATGAAGAGAGTGGTATAACAGTAACTGTCCTAACCATGCAAGAGCAGAGTGCTAAAACAGAATTAAACCAGTTACTAATGAGTTCTGCAAACACTCGCAAGATCCTAGAGTATCACATTTTCAAGGTCATAACTGTCAAAAGATCAGAACCTCCTTTTTTTTTAAAAAATAATGTTTTATTAGCAGGTCAAAGACAGTATTTAGTAATATTTGAAATTAATGTCATTATGAGGCTTTTTATCTCCTGGGACATAGGTAACCTTTTATGTACTCAGCTGCAAACTTCACTACAATATAATCAGACCCCAAAATGGAACTTTATCTACTATTATGCAGTTCCAGTATCTCAAATTACACCGAACTAACCTGAGAAATAGGTTGCATTCTAACAATTTTTACCTCCTTGTTTGTTTCCAACAAATATATGGATTATATTTCTCTCTCTGTTCCTGCCATTTTCCTAAATTCCAATCTTTGACAGTATAAAATACGCAGATACCTGTAAAGCTCCATTTTTACTGAAGAATGAGACACATTGCATCAGTCGACTCAGTTCTTCAGATACTGCTTCTACAATCCTTGACATCACCCGAGGAACTAAGTCTTTGGAAATGGTAAACACCTGGTAGTTATAAAATAAGAAGCATGAGAGCATGGTATCAATCAACAGAAATATTTTACCTGTTAACATTTTATTAAAAACGCTTTGAAGGGATCACTTCGTTTTGATCTAAGAACAAAGAAGATCAGAACAACCGCTCTCTGGAGACTGTCTTTGTCATTTGCCCTGTACTTTGACCAACCATCTCTGTTAACAGCAGTGTTAGCTACATGAATGAAGTGATGACATCGTTTCTGAAATGCATAAAATCTGCTAGCTCATCTAGATACCAAACTATCTACCCTATCCTACTGGATACAGGCAGCCAGGTGGTCACCCACAGACTGCTGTTTTGTGAACAGCATCTTTAATTCAGATAAATAAGTCACATCACCCTGACTACATATTCAGCTACATTTTACTTGAGCATTTTGTAATTTCTTCAGAGTCCTTTACATGTGGCAAAGACTGAGCTGCACACTTTTCAAACCTCTGTCAGACAGCAAGTATTTTAATGCTCTCTGGCAGACATAGYTTTAAAAAGATTTGAGCGTATGATGGCGTAAAGGATTTATATTTAAATTCTTCTACTGCTGCTAACGATTGGTGCCTGGGCAAAAACATTACATCTCAATTTTTCCTATGCATCAAGACTAACTTTCTAACTACTTATTTGCAAAATTTTTTAAAGTTGCATTTGGATCTTCATTAGAGATTCAGAATAGTGCTTGCAACATCAGAATAAAACAAAATTAAACATCAGATCTATGCCTGAAGAAGAGCATGAAGTAACCAATCTTCCCTAGASTAAGCTTTAAGGAAGCGAGAATTTGTAGGTTAATAAAAAAAATACACATATATACATGATGTTTGCACAGAACTGGGGAAAAATGCAGGCCAAGAGGCTGGAATATAGAGGAAGTGAGACTATAGGTTAGGCAGATCAAAATTCTACCAAAACTTAAAGGTGATGATAAAGCTACACTAATATTGCATGAGGTTGGACTGGAGGAAGATGACATAAGGAACTGAAGATGGTGTGACTAGAGTGGTAAAAGGAGGATGAAACTGGATAGAGTTTTTAAACATTTTTTTTTCCGGACTTCTACATTTTAATGACCGTAAAAAAAAAACCAATTACATTTCTTGCTAGGAGACTTTATTTTATGTGGATTTTAGATCTGTTATATTTGAGAAGGAAATGTAGCAATTAACAGAAGATATTCATACAAGTAGGTAAAGGTGAATTAAGGGGAACAAAAGTAAACACAAGATTCCTACCCAGTCTTCAGTTATTTGAGAAATATATTATACCAGGGATCCTATAAAGCTGACCATTAGAACAGTTTTGCACCACAAGTTAAGTGCACTGACCCCATTCATATGACTGATAATTCAAACATGCAGCCTATTTAAACCACCTTGACCCACAAAAGCTAGGTAACTTACAATTGCAGTAAGAAAAAAAATGCTAAAAATCTGTGAAAGGGTCATCTTATTCAGCAGTAAATATTGCTGAGTAATTCAACACATATGTACCAGGAACACACTTAAAAATCTTTTACTGAGAAGAAAATGTTTGCACCCACAATGAGTACTCTTGATGTTACTATACAGAATCCAGGAAAAAAAATTCTCAGCAATGGTGAATCATCACAAAATTGCAAAAAGAAGCCCTATTTTGATTTCAGTTAGATTTGTATTCTAAGGTAGAGAAACAATTTTCGTTCCACTTCAGTCCATGGACTTTCAGCTGATGGTTAATTTCTGCTGTTTCAAACTACAGAAACCTACAGCTTTGCTAGCGAAATTTAAATTTGACCTAGCTTACAGAATTTCACCAGAAAACAGTGGAAATGGGAGTTTCATCTTGACACATGTTTTCATATTTCTGCAACAATTCACATGTAGAAATTTATGAGACAARCCTATTTAGGCCAAAATCAGTCTCRGTCTCAATGAAGTCAGAAAGACTGTGCACCTTTCTCTAGCAGAATTTCAATGAGTGTACCCATTTACRAGACTAAGTCAGTAAGTCACAAATGTCTTTGAATTTCTTTTAAACAGAAAACTCTCATTTTCATTTTTATTAATTTTGATTACACTGAAAAACAACATTAAACAAATGAATATCGTGTTGGTGAATCTTTTTGTTGCAGCATTGCTGCATTTTTCTTAAATGCATTAAATGCATTAATGCATTAAGACAAATGCATTTGTCTTAAATGCAGCAATGCTTGGGTGAAAACTACTACAATTCAATACTGAAACTGAAAAACCYCCAACAAAACCCAAGTATTTGATAAAGGTTTACTTTATAATTATCATAGCAATTTAAGGAGCAGTGAAATGAAGATCTCAAGTGAATCTTTTAGGGTCTTAAATGAATGCAAGAGTCTGATTTGTGTTAGTTTGAAAGGTGGCCTTGGTAATATGTGAGTAAGAATACAACTGACACTATCACCACCAGCAGCACCAGGAGCAATAATAAGCTGCTAACACCCCTGGTGATTAACAGGAAGGAATATGCAGACAAGATCCTGTTACTAAACAGTAGCTCTGCAACAAGAGGCCAACCAACTGTAGCTCTGTAAATTGATCATTTTAATAGTTATTTTTAATTTAMAAAATACTGCCTATTGTATGCCATTACATACCCAAGGATTTGAAAAACTCTTTGTGCTACATACAGACTATAAATCTTTCTGTTATTAGATTTCTACTCTCTATCTTGTATACAAGGATATGACATATATGGCCTTTTCACTTCAAGTGGTCTACGTTGAACATTTCTTCTAAAACACAGACTCACTTTTTTATGTTGTGGAAAATAAAGTAAAAAAGACAGAGTGAGCATCATAATATATATTTTTAATATGCATGAAAAGGAAAGAATTGAGCTTTAGGCTTTGACTTTTCATCAGATGGTGAAAAAGCACTCCAAAATGTGTAAGGGGTGTCACTGAGGGTAAACAGGATCCGTTAATCTGCCTTTGAAAAAGTAGTTTCATAGTTTGGCACGTAAACCTAACCCAAGACACTCACATCCATAATTAGACATTTCAAAAGATGCACAGTTTTCAGGTGTTATGAAAGGCAGCATTTACCAAAGAAAATGCACTGAAATTATTCATATGAATACACCATAAAACAATCTGGAGTTTTCTCACCTCTGCATGCACAGCAATGATATTCACTAATGCTTCTTTCAAATAGTTTCTCACACCTAAARCAAAACAAAAAGGATAATTAATCACTTTCATTCTGTTATCTTGACAAAGCCAGAATATTCTATTGCTAGATACTGTACTTCTTTTTATCTCTTTTACTAGCACTTTTGCAATCAGAAGCAGAAAGAGAAAGTTCCATAGCCACACCACCACAGTCTATTTCCTTTTTCAAATCAAATGGAGAAAGGCACATTTCCTTACAGCAAAAGCCAACAGGTTCATGTTTCAGTATTCTTCTTTGGTGATTTCAGCAGATTTGAAATTTAATAAAATCTATTAAAAGAAAAAAACACTCTGGATGCCTTTGCTAGAATATATGTATCATGGCACAGAATATACACTACAGCTTGATAAATTCGAGGGAGCCAGAAAAGAAACAAGGTGAAGTGTGATAGTCTTCAAGATGATCTCACTACTGTATCAGCTTCTCTCTCTACTAATTATTATTGTATATAGAAATAGCAAGGATTCTTGTTTCTCTGAATGCGGTTTAGAGGGTATTACTCATGAGAACTTATAGGAGATGTCATGCCTTAGTAGAAGTTTCCTACTGGGGAGGGTGGGAAAGTCAAGCAAGCATGCTGTTTTAACCAGCACATAAAATGCTTATCAATTTATACTAAAAGGAAATTCTAAACAAGACAATGCTCAGCAGTGTCATTTTGACAGTTAGAACAACCTCTTTTTCAGCTATACTACTAGGAGTCTGGAGTACCTTTATAGAACTGGATTGCAGTGGTATAAAAATCTAAAACAGACAAAAACCTTATATTGTCTCATTTGCTTTTCTGAAGACCTCACTTCATGAGTGRTGGTAATACAGAAAACACTTAATTCATTAAAATATGCATAAATGCTTAAAGTGCAAGGAAGATTAATGAGAGAGGGTCACCAGCACACACAACAGAGCAGTGTCTAATTTCTATTACTTGAGCACAAATCAGGGAAAGTGCAATGACCATCCTATTCCCTTCCGTATATTCTGCCTGCAGTTGAGATTCAGAGATCTGAATCTTGGAGAGAGACAAGTGAGACCATGTAGCTGAGCRACTGCGATGTGATTGATGCTGCTGCTATAAAAATCACCCCAGTGAACTTCTAATCAGTTCATCTTATTCACTCCACCTTACCTCAGATAACACAGATGCAGCAACTTAAACCTACTACGAAAAATAGCTTTAAATGAAGTTGCTTGAGCTCATTAGAATGAAGTACTCTGTGGGAGAACAGAGTAGAGCCATCTCAGTTGCGTTCATTGATATCAATTAGACTAATTGCTGATCCTGCAACTTATGGCAAGATCTAAAAAGAGGACACTGCATGGATTTTTACCTACGGTAAAAATCAAGTGAGAGTAGCTTAGTGTCATATGTCATCAGTCCCTCCAAACTCTGAGGTAAAATGGTTAACTTAAACCTCAGTGAAAGGACATAGACAGCTAAGGTTTTATCTCACAGCTTTGAAGGACTGTGCCCATGCATGGTACAAAATGAACTGACCATGGTAATCTTAGACTGGAAATTAAAAGTGGACTTCTAACCATGAAAAAATTATTTTGGGGATTCCAAACAAGCTTTTGAGAACTGTAGTGGGGGAATGTGGGGCAAAAGACTAAACTAAAAATGAAAATCTCCAGCTGCCTAGTCTTGTGTGAAAAGTTGAGGTAACAGAGGACTGGATTTGAGGACCCATGAGGTCGCTTTCAAGCTACATTCCCATGAAACAGGTTTGCTCTYGCTATACTATCAAATATGTGTTGTTGTGACAACCAGTGTTGTCCAGAAGTCACTTTCCTATCATGAACAAAAGTAAATGGGGTATTTCTCTGCACTCTTTTCTCTTATGTATGAAGCATATTTTTTTATTTTTGCATGTGAAGACAAAGTCAAACAAATATGAATGTCAGGACCCACAGGCATATTTAGTAATTGTACTATATTTTGAACAATYACAATTAAAAATATCCAATTTCTGATTTATATCACTGTACTGTTTGTGGCGGCTTTGCTGAAGCAAAGTATTACTTTTCTGGAGTACGATTCATTGGAAATACAAGCACTGGCATCCAACTGTGAATTTGTTGTGAAATTCATTTCAAAATGAAAAAAAATCTGTCTAGAATAGAATTTTTGTGCAGCTTTCTTCTCTATGACTGCTCAGCAGCCCACGCAATTATGGTTTTTGGGGCACCATGCTGCCAGTCCTATTATACAGCACTGAAAGCTAATGCACCATATAACTGTAGGTTGTAACTATTAGGCTAATCAAGTGAAACATTCTTATGTTTAAAATACCTTTTATTTAGCATATTGAAGCACAAATACAATACTTTCCCATAGCTTATGACAGAAATGTGTTACAGAAAAACCTAAAAAGTGCTCCCAATTTCTCTCAGGAAAATGTTATTTTTCTGTTGCAACATAACCGCATTCCACTCCCCCTCTACTCTTAACACTCAAGAATCTGGCTTGCTGAAATTCTAGCTTCCACTAACAAAGCCCTGTTAATGCTCTAAGGAAAAGCAGAGAGGAAGACTTGAAGGACAGCTTTATCCATTAGCTACTGCAAGGGCTGACAGAAACTTTAGGAGGGCACATTAGGCTTCGGGCTCTCCACTGTACTTTGCACCAATGAAACACCTAGCCAGATTACCCATTAAATTTAATTTCAAGTTTATGTTACCAATTAATATTTTTACAAAAAGAAAACTGTGAGGTTTATATTAACACACAATTTTAAAAATGCTATAAAGCTGTAGCAAAGATAACGTGTGAACTACAGAAAAAAAAAAAGAGTTTCTGTTAGAAAACAGAAACTAAACTAGTTTTCCAACACARGTCACTGAGGAGAGGTTCAGAGGTTCAGTTGTCTCATATGTAGCCCAACGAGCAGGATTTCTCCCCAGCACTCATATGATAGCATTCAACTGCGAAAAAGGTAGGCTCAGAGCGACTGAAGAAGCATGCAAAGGCTTGGAGCTGCAATGCCATATGCACAACTCCACGGTACCTTCACCCTGCAAAACTTGCACACTCTAGTAGAGCAGAAGTTGCACACAGGGTACAACTGAGCTCATCAGGGTACACCTGGGCCAACAAGRTTCTTTAAACATCCCCAGTCATTCAAAAGTAAGTTGACACAGAAAGAGGATATGAGCATCAAACACTTTTACCTCTTCTGCGACCTTAAAAACTCAGAAGTACAAAGAACAAACTGAAGTACAGCTAGGAGAACAGAAGTCCACAGGAAATTTTAACCTRAGCAGTTGGAGTTTGACATATTTCACCTCCTGTGAGATTTGAGTTTCATTTGAAATGGGCAGCAGTGGCAGAAGCAGGAATCTAATCTGGTGGTAGTTCCCTGTGGTACTGGTCTTTCAGATTGCCTCTTGTGCCAAAAACAGGGAGAAGGGGGGTTAAAGCATGCAGTCGGTTAGGAAAAGTAGGTGGCATCTCTGTCCGCTGGCAATTAACATGCTGGTGATGAGGATGGGAGGATACCAGGGGGAAAAAAGAAAAATTGTGAGACAAAATTAGAGGCCAGTATAAACAGGCAGGAGCACTAACAGCTGCTGCTTTTCTCKGGAGGAGACAGAAAAGCTCCTCTTTGGATCCAAAAGCTTGCCGGCCATCAATTAGTTCTGGCTCCTTCTGAAAGGCAAGCATAAAGATTCACCAAAGAGGAGGAAACAGTTCTTCACATGCTGACCAAGCTACCAGTCCTCTTTCGAGACTGAGTTGACTTGCTTATTAGAAGCCTAACCTCTGAGGGACGGAGAGAGAAACGAGCCTGGGGCAGATGCAGAGCCACCAACCTAGGAGGGACCAGAGAGCATGCTGGCCCCTGCAGGAGGCYGCCGCTCGCCTCGGCGGGCCAGGCTGCTGAGGGCAGCAACGCCTCTCAGCGCCCCTGGAGAGGGAACGCTGAACTCGGCTGCCGGGAGGCTTGAGCATGACTTGGTGGAGCTAAGAAGATTGATGCCTGGGCCTCTGATATTTCAGATTTTAAACCTACCCAGCTGCACGCAATATTTGTACACAGAACTTATTGTTCTGTGTGGTGATTTATGTCAGTAATATCAATCACTCTGCATTTTTTTGTCCAGTTACTATTTGCATAAATTACTTTTCCCCCAAATAATTACAAACAGTGTTTGACGATCCAGAGAGATGAACATTACTCATACCTAGCTGCACAGTGCTGATACTGACTGTTCCTGATGTTTCATTTGCTATGCTGACAGCATATTTAGGAATAATATCCCACAAAGCAGGACAAATGGAAACAAACAAACAAACAAACAAACAAAGAGGTGTTTTCATCTGCTCTAAGGAAAGCAGCTGCTCTTTTTAATTATTTGATTTTTTTTTTCAATAACATTAAGCCCTACTACCAGATTTAACTGAACCTATACTGGAGATATTCACCTCCACATTTCACATATGTATTATAACCTCACAGAAAGTCACTCATGGAGTGTTTTGAACATCATGTCAGTTAAGTTCCTGCAGCTCTGCTCTAAGCATTTAATGTGCTATACGAAACTGCTGGAAAAACTTGCACATATCTACTACAAGCCGTTAATCGGTGCTGTGTAGTGCATATTAAAAAAGAAACTAATGAATGGTATCCACAAACCCATCTAACTTCTTTAAACAGTCTGCTTTTAACTGTTGAATTTCCTCTAGGTTCTGGCTGCAACACAGCAGTTCAAGCGACAGTAACACTTAACAACTGCTTTTACTAGAATCATTCTAGCGTAATTCGTGTGTGGTTAGGGCATTTTTCCCTTTATGAAACTCATGTTGTGAAGACTGTCCTATGGGCTAGCAGGATGCCCTGTACGAAGGTAGGCTATTATTTTTACATTTGCAGTTCTTGGAAACTCTAACTGTAGTATTCAATACACCGAATCATCCTGCCCTGTGGAACCCACGCAAAAGCCTTGAGGTTTGGTGGAACCATCTGACCAGCCAAGCTGCCCTGCACGTGCCACGGAATTTCGCTTTTCAATTCTAATATCAAAGCCATAACTTCCGACTAAAACAAGCTGTCTCTTTTTGAAAGCTAAAAAAAAAATAAAAAACAAACAGGTAACGCAGAGTGGGTGGAAGGGGGAAGAGGCATCAAAAAGTGAAACACTGCCTAAGGTCACAGCAGGTCAGCAGAGCAGTTAGCATCGCCTGCACGCAGAAGTCACTAGAAGAGGTTTAAATAGATCAGTGTTGACATACGTTGGTGVAGGAACTTCAGGAGATCTACACAATAAGTGTTTCCCATACTTAAAGATGACTTGTCCATCACCCCCTAAAGTACAATGAGGCTCTGACTATTAACTCTTTGACACGGCAGTGTGCGGAGATCAAGGATCATTTGTTTTAAGCCTTTCACCATCCTCTATGCTAAAAAAAATAYATCAAGTAAAATCAGATGTGCTCAATTTATATAGCAATAAGTTCAGTATGTGTTTAAACATTTTTTTTTAAAAGAAATCTTAAAAAAAAAAATCCCCAAACTATCTGAATTTAATATTGTAGTAGATTGCATTCAAATACAAGTGACGTCCTACTACAATTAACAGGCAAGTAGCTCATCTAACACTATGTRTAATACAGACAGAAAGGTTACATTTGAGGGAGGAAAAAAGATACACTTTTAACAATTGTCTCCAGTATTATACAGAAAACCACAAACACAGAGAAGAACACAAAACTCTGCTGCCATCACTAGTATACTTAGCGGCATTAATGTTTTTCTTACTTGCTTTTATGGTTGAGGTTATTAAAAAAATAGTTCAGYATTATAAATTCCTTATCATTTACAATCTAATAAACCTGCTGTATGCTTTATGGCATTGATATGACTTCACAAGTGTTGGAAAGRCACAGTATTGAAAATCAGAGAAAGCTAGAAACCATAGAATTTCATGAGACTACTACTACTACTACTACATCAAAATGATAATTTATTCAGCAGAGACAGCACAATTAACACGACCTAAGAACATGTAGCTGTCCTAGATTTCTTTTAACTGCTAGAGTGACAATGTCTGTTTTTTATTTTATTAATATTTCATTGAAAATATTTGAAATAGCTCCTACCAGATGTGAATATAAATCTTCTTTATCACCCAATATACATTTTTACTAAATTCAAAGAATATTTACGTTAAAGGCATAAAATCGAGTGAAGCAAAGATATTAATACAATCTTATATATTATGATGACCCTTTTTATTTTTAAAATAGATGGATTTTTTCTTATAAGGGTCTGGATAACACCTTCAGTTATTTATTTAGTTTGACTTCCTGTTCTTTTCCTCCATACTCATTTCACTGCTAGTGATAAAATGCACATTAAGTACATCTTTCTTGAAAACATTTATATTTCCGTGTAATGTTTCTATACACAAAAACATGCATGTGCAGAGTGAGAAGCCTCTTTTCTTACCATATCATGTTTCATTTATGACCCTTTTCAACATCACTTGGTTCTACACATTATTCTTTTAAATCAACAGAATATCCATTTGTACATATGCCCATATAAATGAGTGACCTCTATAGTAGCAAATAAACTATAGTTAGCAATGCTACCTCATGAAATAAACCAGAGGTCAGACTGAAATTAAAATGACACTGAAATATTTTCTTATTTAGTATGCAGCATAATGAATAAACATGATTTAAAACATACTTTATGTGTGAGGTATTTCAGAGACGCAAGCTGCAGATTCCTGTGCCACGTGCTCTGGGCATCCCTGCTGCAGCAGGGGGTTTGCACTAGTCAATCTCTAGAGGTCCCTTCCAACCTCAACCATTCTGAGACTCTGGGATTTATGAAATATGTATAGCAACAACTGCTTTATATTACTATTAATTAATATAATTATTATATCATTGGTCTTGTGAAACAACTTGGAATAGTAAAGTTTATTTTTKGACGTACACAGCACTTGGATTTGAAAAAGATCCAAGAAGCAACTTGTATAAGAAGTAAGTGCCCAGCATGATGTGAAGGAAGGCGCTGTCCCCCTAAACTATTTAGAAAACTAGTATTTAAATGAAGGGAACGTTTAATGCATCTGACAGTTTGTTTAACTCAAGGTATTAACTGAAAGAATCAATATTCTGTCATTAAATTAAAACTCTGCATGCTTCTAAACCAACAAACTAAATGACTTRGAGCTTCTGGAAAATAGTTTAAAAAGGTTAGATACTATTTCCAATTAGTATAGTGAATATAATACCTCATTTATAACAGTAGTATTCGATTTCCAAGAATCCTGTACCTTTCAAGATAGTCTCCTGACTGTAGAATAAAAAGAGATCAAACTTGTTTAGAGGGCTGAGCCTTTCATGTAGYATAGTACCTGTGTATGAGGATGTCATGCTATCTTACTGAAGCGTCCCCACCCACACAGTGATATCATCTACCCAAACACTCCTGCAGATGGTGKTTTTTTTATTTTTAAAGTAACTTGGAAATTCCCCATGGACCTAACAAAGCAGCTCACCTCCATTCTTTATAGTAGCACACAGGTTTCTCCCTTCAAAGGCGGCTGATAGGAAATGAACTGCATGAACCGTTACTACAGTGGCCTATTTTCTAAATAAGGGTGGCTAGGCAAGTCTGTTCCGTCTGAATTACTAAAAGCTCCTTTGTCATCACACTTTGTTGTTTTCTCTGGATAAAAACATTTCTAGAAAATTGTTTGTAGGATCCTAAGAGTGGAACATCTCTCTAGCAGTAACTCTAAAAATATAAGAATTCCACCAAGTCATAACTTTTACCACAACTAAGGCTGCTTTGTTTATTTGTTATATTTCCTGCCACTTTTGACTCATAAAACATTTTAAATTGATTTCAAAAACCTAATGATCAGTAGCAAGCAACAGATAAAACATAGTTCAAAGAATAACTTTCACTTAGACAGTATTACTTCTGATAAGGAATAAATATTACACCTTTAAAAACAATTAGAGGAAAAGCAAACTGTAAAGAAAAAATGTTTATGAAAAAAGAAAATGGAAGACATGAACTTCGATATTTCGATCTTCTAACTTTGTCCTTCTAAATGATACACTTTCAAGGCAAAAATACAATTCTCACTTTTCTTTTAATCTAAATTTAAGATCAGGTCCAGGACTATATTACCTCCAAGATAAGCTAACAAGCAATAATCAATTCTGTTGTATTATTTTCATGGACAATACTGTTTTAAAGGAGAATTATTATCACGTGCAATAAGTTTGTTACTTCAAAGTAATGTTTATATACAGACTGATTCACAATGCTACTTTTGCTACCTATAAACAYGGTAACACATATTCTAAAATATATGCACACACACAGTATGCCAACAAATAGCCATGGGTCAGTGTAAAAGAAAGGGCAAAGCTGGAGGAAAGCTGATGCTTAAAGCCGATCTAGAACTGAAGACACGATGAGAGAGTCCACAGAGATGAATTTGTTTTACACACCTGAATCAACTAAAATGTCATACAAATGTCCCAATGTCATTAAAGCAGAAAAATACATTGACAGATAGTGACTCCAGAACATCATTTGAATTTAATCAAAACTATAAAACTTTTCTATTGGCCACTTCCTGCTATTGCTGGAAACATTCCCTCCTTTAAACAGAGATGGATTTCAAGGTACTGTAGTCACTGTTGTTTTGAAAGTACATTCACGAGAAAATGCGAATGTGTAGGCAAACTGGAAACTCTCTGGAGAGACTACCCACTTATTTAACCACATTTCCTGTTTTTAACCCATTTGTCCTAAGTCAGTCCTTAGACTACTGACAAAAATAGATATAAAAATGTGCTATAAATAGCACATTAGCAGTTCTTTCTTGGTAAGGCTGAAAATTTTTTGAAAAAAATCTATTGTTCATACTACCTCCATATTAATTAAACAGTAAACTGAACTAGTGCTTCTTTTAAATTCTTCTCTGCAGAGCTCATAATTGCCAAAAATATATGGCTGTTYAGGAATCAGAGAGAAAATGCTGCAAGAACTAGTAAGTCACCTCACCTTAAAAAGCTGCTACTAATAATTTAAATTTAATGAAGGAGAAATTTAATGTTAATTTAATGAAGGTAGTCTATTTGGGAAAAGGCAGTTCTGAGGACAAATCTCAGAGTCAGGAATGCAGAGCCTAGCCAAACATTTGGAGAGCTGCAGCCAGAGGATTGCTGCTTTGAATTTGTTGCTTTGATGTTATTTTCAGTCATATCAGTGTGTCCATGTAACACAGTGAATGTTAATTGTAAGACTGACATGAGTAGCCACAGAACCATCTTCCAAAACCATTAAACATGAAGGCTTTCAAGACTTGCTACTTGCAGTTGTTGAACTATTTTAACTCCAGCAATAGAAAATATGTCACAGTGTACAAGGGAGAACCTGAATGTTTCTGTGCTTTAGCTAGCCAGGAGCAGCAAAAACTCTAAAACCTGACAACAGTGTGATTAATACATTTGTCTATGCTTAACTTCAGCCTACAAGAAGGGTACACCAAGAGTATGAAATGAAGAGTCCTTCAGTGCTGTCATTTGGGAAGAAGAGATGACTGCTAGCATCTAATAATAGAAAGATGTGCAGATTGCTACGTGCCAATTTAATATGCATAGATTTAATTATGGAAGTTTTGTTAGGAGTTTTCTTTCATCAAACACAGTCAAGTTCAAAGGGTATTTTAACCACCCAAACCCAAAGGTCATGAGGAAGGGAAGCTCCACACTATACTGAGAACTGAATCATAAAGTCTCTCAAATTACTTAAATTATTAATAATTAGAAGAGAATAAACCAAATTACAATAAACAGAACAAACCAAATCCTAATCTGTTTACCTGGTAATAAGTAGTACAGATGACAAAAGACAAAAACAAACAAAAACCCCAAATCCTACACCCAACAGAGAACGTAATCACTGATTAAAAGCAAAAAAACAACGATTTGAAACTTACACCAATACATATATCAACAATCCTTTGGTGAGCACAGTGCTTGAGACACAAGACCCACAGAMCTTGGGACTTTTTGTTGCTGTTGCCATTTTACTGCTAACAATGTTGCCTGGTGCAGGTACTGCCACTACACAATGCTCTGCAGGTACAGCTGTCCCACCAACCTGCGTCTGCAACCCAGGAACGTTACCTTCATACAGAGTAAGAATACAAAACAGTTTACAGTTAACAGTGTGGTACCATACGGATCTAGCAGTGCATTAAATCCTACTGTATCTACTTTAGCATTAACAGTGTTAGGGTTGTTGACTCCATTTTGGTGTGCGTGGGGACTGAATGCAGTTGCATGTGACTCAAGTGGAAACCCCATATTCCAGTCATTGAAGCATATTAAAAAATTGCACTATGAGGGAAGATACTTCACTCAACAAGAACGTGACATATACCAACCAAAACAGAACCACTGTTCTGCCTAAGGGAGAAACATATCCTCTGAAGAATGAAATCCGTGTACAAGATTCTTAGATAGAACAGCCCCTTCTTGGCGTGAAAATGATTACATGTGATCACTGCCCTAGATTTATCTTATCTTTTTCTACTAGCAGTTCATAAGCTGTAGGACAGTTTCCTAATCTTCTACCAACGCTCCTTCATATCCTCAACAAGAACTTCTTTAATTTGTAAAATTTCTTTCCCCTATCCCGTCCCCATCATTTTCAGCACAGAACAGTCAAAGCATTATGTAAGTAAGTTCTGTTATCACTGATTCTCTGCTATAAGAAAAATTGTTAATGATGAGGGATTTTATTTTGATAAAATACTTCCTGCATTAACAAGTTGCTGAAAGATCAGGAAGGAGTATTTCCATAAGTTCCCAATAATTTCAGTGGATATTTGTAAGGCAGCATTGTTATCCTTCCAGAGTATATCCAGGAAAGCAACATTTGACAGAGTGGGAACTCAATGTGAATTTGGTGGCTGCAAAACATTCTGAAGTTTCTGCAAATATGTGCAAGAAAAACACTGAGGCAAGACAGACTATCCTACATAAGAAGCGGCAGATTGGTTAGTGTCTATATACATATATTTTATATATATATATATATATATGATATTGGACAAAATTTCAAGAGAACAATTTACATCAGCACTTTTTTTTCATGAAATTAAGTCAGAATTGGCTGATCAGGAAATTGCTCTGCTGACTAACAGCTCTCTTTGGATTAGCTAAGAGTTCAGAAAAATATGGAATAAGCTACCGTGGAACAGAGCATCCGGTGGGTGGTGGACAATATTAGTGTTTTACCACACTGTATTATATTGTTAAAATAGTAACTAAGTCCTTTAATAACATGGTACTAATATAGTTTCCACGACAGTACCCTRCTTGTCATTTACTTTCAACATTTGCTAAGTTCTCAAAACTGACCCACTTAGAAAGAAACCAGGATTCACCTTCACTTCAATTAGAAGCAAGCTTCCAAAAACTTCCACAGGTAAATAAGTCAAATTTGGTGGCTCTTGCCAATTACAGACATGGCTCACACTTTACAGAACTGTAAGACAATCACATGTCCATTGGTGATAGTGTCAAGCAAGCAAAGTCAGCAACACAGAACAATCCCTTTTTATACTGCTCCCAAATACTCCTATAAAGGAAGATTTACAAAATGACAAGAATCCCGAGTTAACAAGTGCATTACATGGAAAAAAATGTGTCTAGCTATATCCACCATAAAGACAGAGATATCCAGCATAAAGACAGAGAATGACCAATTCAATGGAAAAGTAATTTCTTTATTCATAAAGTACACTAAAAATTAATTTCTCTATCAAAACTGAGAACAGTTGAATTCCAAAGTCTCAAGCAATATTTCCTTTCATTAGCACAAACCAAGCATAGTCTACAAGAATATTCAATTATTTCTTTCAAATACATCATTTATAAGGCACCCTGAAGGTGTCCTTTCATGATTTTATAAAACCTAAAATTATTAAAACCTTTCAAAACACAGGCTCACTCAGAAAACTGTGTGTTCTTCTTATAACTCCTGAAGTCACTGTTACTGTAATAATAGCCTGTCATATGCAAAATGACAGCAATTTCATAAATGAAGAATAGGTTTAGAGATATACTATGTTTATGAATTTACTTTGGTTGTCACTCAAACATTATGAATATTATTATAAGAAATCAGGAAACTGAAGCCAATCGATCCAGAAGAAATTGATGTCACAAAGACATTATTTGGAACAATATAGAGACCAATATTCTTAGTGTCCAGTTAGGATTGCATCTGTCTGATCTTCAAGCTATAAAAAGACAATCCTGCTCACTTGAAACATGTTCCATGTTTATATCAGTGACATGAAGCAATATGCATGTCAGTAAAAGACAGGGCAAATACTGCAAAAAGAAATAAACTATAGACTTTTAAAAAAAGATTTTTTTTAAAAAAAGAAACTGTTGCTTTTTTGGCAGAAGTATTTCTAGCAGCCATAAGATATACAGCTTTTTCTATCTTTCACTCTATAGCTTTATTAGCAAGGTTTTAAGATGTTTTTATGAGTTGTACTATTGGTTCTGAACTAATCATAACAAGCAGGCCGAAGTAACTTTTTCTAAGTTGCACATATATAATATAGAAAATAATCATATTTTTGGATCCTGATTCTGCACAGCTCTGTGAATACACTTAGGTAGAAAAATACAAGCAGTCCTTGGGCATAAATAAACCACAAAACTGACAATATTTTTATGTACCCTTTTCTGAACTGGTTTTGCATACCATTTGTAGATACATGGAATTTTATTTGTCCTTAATAATCAAATCCGGCAAACTAGCAAGCAAATCAGTTCCAGGGAACTTTTTTACAGGGAAATATTTATTAGTAGCAAATATTCGGCAGACACTGTGGAAGTACTGAGTCATGGGAAAGACCCAGAGGAAGAAAAGGGCCTTGGGTCATAGATTGGGTGAGCAGCCCCAGACATGTCCCAGCAGRCACAGTAGCAGATTGTGCTTTGCCTCATTTCACTAAATTCTCAAATTTGAGTTCTGTGGTAAAATCTAATTTATCTTTCACAGACTTGGTAACTCTTGTGATAACCTTGAGGAGGTAGTCATCATTTTGACTTTCAAGCAGTCCTTATTTCTATCAATACATTGGTTTAAAAATACAGCATTTCCTGCAGCCAAATACTTTCAGACCAACATAAGGGGAATAATTACTTGCAACAGGGTACCTTATTTTGTATAGCATAAAAAATGCCATAACTTGAACTTCCTGCAGAATTCTGTGTGTTTAAGTAAACAGGGACTTGGAACGTGGCCGTTACAGCTTTTACAGATGTCACTGCAGTAAAAAGATAGTGCACTGTCTTCCACTGTACAAAGAAAAGGAAAAAAAGAGATACAAATTGTTGCTAGGCACACACTGTATTCAGTGCAAATGAATATTTCCTATTTATTAGAGTGAAGGTGAGAATTTGCACTGGGTTACAATGTTTTTATTTCGTAACTTTTCACTTCCAAGTTTCACTGAATCCCCACTGTATTTTTAAAAGGGCATGGGTTTGAAATGAAGAATGCCTTTGCATGACCTGAACAATAGATCCCTAAAAATCATTCAAGTCCAAATTTAACATTTGGAAACTATCTGGACTCAGGAGTGACCTACAATAACTGGAAAGCTTAAGAATTTTCACAGTTCAAAGTAGAAGATTTTAATAATTTTGAATTACTCTCAACCACTGAACAAGTCCAGTACTATAATTTCATCCAAACATCTATAAAGTTTTTAAGTGTTTCATTAAATTTGAAATGCTATTCATTGCGTAAAGAAATTTTAAGTTAATGAAATGCTTGTTATTACAATGGATCTGCTGTACTTTTAGAAGTCTATCATATTTTCCCACTTAAAAAGCGAGAGTTGAAGGGCTTGATAAGTTGGCAATAGATAAAGTATGTTCCAGGCCAAATTCTGTATAGAAATTTTGTTTAGAAAGCTTAGACTTCTTTTACACTATTTGTCTTCATTATTTTTAAAAATACCTTTTTCTCACTCTTCCTCTATCAGAAAATGTTACCTGACCATTGAGTAGACAGTTAGTTGCCTACTCTCTTAGTTTATTTAGTTGTGCAGAGGCAAGATACATTTTGGTGTATTTTTTGTTAGCTTTTTAAGTATTAAAAAAATGCTAGTTACTGTACTGATTCAGAGATTTGAAAATATTTGGTTTCATCATGACGTTTTTGCCCCAAATTCAGTATTGCTTTATGCTTGACCACAATCCTCCTATGTATCATTTCAAATTGTAACCAGGAAAGAGAATTGAGTAGCAGGCTTACGAAGGATATCAAGGCTTTGGGGCCTTCCTCACAGAGCTCTCTGGGGCAAAWATAGTTTTTTCAAAAACATACATGGCTCCCTGCCTCTACACAGCTGGTAGGAGACATCCTGTCACACTTAACTTTTGTAAAGTCCTTTAAGAAACTCTGCTACAGGATACTAAGCATCTTCATGGGGGGAGGAAGGCTCACGGCATCACAGAGTGTTTCCAGTCAGTACCCGCAAGCCAAAGGTTCAAATGACAGAGTTATTCTTCCAGCACAACACATGTCCCTCCTCAGTTTAACGTTTCACAGTTTATGCAGCACATCATCCACCTCAGGCCCAACTTTCCAAATAGACACCTTGATTTTGGCTGCAGCACAGACAACCTCAAAATGGGAAATGTTATTTCATGCATTGGCAGATATAATACAAAAAATGCAGCTGCTTGAAAAGAGTAAATATGAGCACCAAAAGCTTGAGGTCTTCTGGCAAATAAATGATTACAGATTACATCCTGACGACCACAATTCTTACACTGGCTCCCTATCATTTAAACTGTCTAACAAGTGGAAGATACAATACCCTAGAAAAAGTGTTAAAGGAGCAGTGTGATTTCACAATCCCTCCTCCTTTGGAGAACTTTTCCTGGGGATATTCAGCAGTAAATGTTTWAGTGCTCTAAGTACTTCCAAGACAGATCCAGTGTGGTGTAATCCCATGCAAAAACAAAGCTTTTTGGAGATAAGTAACCTTCTTTCTCTTGTGGTAAAAGAAACAGGTGTATAAATGGAGTGAAAATCTTGTAGGTCTTACCATCACAAGCACTTGCTCCTCTACATAAACTGTGATAACTGCAGATCTACACAAACAGTAATAATTCATGGAATGGTAGAATTCTGAGAGTCGGTGCTGTAWTATAGGCAAATAAATACAAAGAGTCTATAATTTGCTGTCTGGATCCTGCTAAGGCGGAAGGCCTAGACGCCAGCTTAGAACACAGTCAGTGATATTCACAGGAGGCTAAGGCGAGAGAAGAGGGAAAGCRACAGCGAACATTAAGATTTTTATGTATTTGTGCCTGTCAAATTGAAAGCACACACAAAAGCATTCACTGTGTATATAAGTTAGACCTCTCTGAACATTGCTCTGCTGATGCTGTGATTTCTTATTACTTATTTATTATGGAAGGGGTTTGGGGCACTATAAACCTTGTGCAGACCTCTCTCATGCATACAGTACCACTATAGACTCAAATCCCRAACTAATTTTCTGCTTTGAGCAATGCACAGATTAGATGCTATTATCAGTGACTGCCACAAATAAATTAAATAATATCAAAACAGCTTACATGTTTCTCAAAGAACACTTGAGAAAAGACCAAAAAAACCCCCAAAAAACCTAAACACTTCAATTTCATCATAACAATAAAAAGGTTATCATGAGATGGATTACTGTAAACTGGCACTGTGTGAACTAGAAAACACATGAAATGATGAGGAAAGTTATAAAAGAGAAAAAAAAAAAAGGCATTTGAAATGGGACAACTTTCTTTCTAGAACTGGCTAGACAACAAAACAAACCTGCAGTATCGGACTGTGCTGGAAGGTTAATCACCAGTTTTGATAACAATCAACTTATTTAGGTATGATAATAACCTCTAATACTACCCATGGGCAAAAAAGGTATGTGAACAGAAGGAATCTTCAAGCCACAACAACGCAGACCAGAGTTTTAATAGGAGAAAGATTTTCCCTTACCATACCATTCTCCTTTTAAAAATATATCCTGCTTTAAAAACGTGATTTGCACAGTTTGTTGACTATTTAATTTCACATTTTCTTTTCTGAGAAGCAAGAGATTTCTCCAGATTTTAAAGAAAAAATGYTATAATTAAAATGTTTTTGGAGCCTGATCTGCAGTCTTTTTCAGAGCACAAAGACAAATGTCATAAGATACTGTGGAGGGGATTTGATGGGTAAAATCAAAGATAAGTTGGAAGAGAGATGAATGACATAACTACTGGTAAGTCTAACAGCAGAAAACACTAAAAAGCAAGACTGTGAGTGAAGATAGACATGTGTGAAACAAGTAGCAGTATAAGAAATTACAGCAAAGTTGCAGATGAACTTCTACTGCATCCCTGCACAAGTAAGGCCTGCAGTCCACTGAAACGACCAGCCAGATAGAAATCTACCTCAAAATCTTTAGCAGCAGCAAACATCAAAAAGATGCCTATTACCGTCTGCAAACACACGCAAAGCAACATACGGGAGGGAGAGACCTGGAAAACGCAATGTCTCTCCAGGATAGTTTCCTCTGGGATTTCTCTAACAGTCAGACAGTGAAGATATCCTCCTGGAAGAAACCAGAGAAAACTGGAGAAATCACCCCTGTTCTCACCTTTTTAGTTTCCACAGACAAGAGGTTCTACATAACCTACAGCTGCTGCAGTGGTCCTTAATATTTATAGTTCAGACACTGAAGACAGACATAATAATGTTAAAGAAATTTCACTATTGCCAGAAGTTAGAGACAAAAGGAAACCTGAAAGTCTCAAAGTAAAATTGAAGAAAAAAAACTGAGATTAAATGAAATTAACCAAATGAAGGTATTCTGACCTTCACATGGAGTGAAATTTGTGCTTACATTTCAAGCAGCAAAATGTTACTTTTTTTTTTACAAAATTATTTGAAAAGCTATCGTACAATTATCAGGGACTTGCAAAACTTAGTGCACGATTCTCCTCTGAAAAATTTCACACAGTAAAATAAACATAGGTGGAGCAGTCATGCAGCATGTGGATTATTACATTTACTGGTTAGAAAAGTTCACCTGGTTAAATGGGTCACTTAAGAATCTCCAATTCATCCATATAAAAAATCGCCTTTTTTTTTTTTTTTTTGAGCACAGAGCACATTGAATATGCCTTGCTATAGCACTAACATATGTTGTCTACTAATAATACTATCATACTAGCAGGAGTCTGCTCACAGACGCTGTGCAAGCGGTGACTGTGAACGAGAAGAGCACACTCACGGGAGCACTGACCATATGGGCACTGCAGGGCTCTCCACATACACATGTGCACAGCACACACACAGTCACACAGTCGCTTTTGATCTCTTTTTGTGTACCCTTGGTTTTATGCCATCTTTTTCCCTTCTCAAATGAGCTGACAGCAGCTCAGTTTTTCCTGGGTGAAGAAGAAAGCAGCTACGC
This sequence comes from Eudromia elegans, assembly GCA_003342815.1. Lineage (NCBI taxonomy): Eukaryota > Metazoa > Chordata > Aves > Tinamiformes > Tinamidae > Eudromia > Eudromia elegans. The sequence continues at coordinate 124,876 of PTEX01000247.1, forward strand.
TCACCAGCTGAGAGCAATCGCTCTGCAGCCCCTGCATTTGACACAGATAAAGGTAACATCCCTTTTCAGGAGTTAATGTAACTACTGTCACTGCCTGTGAGCCTCACCTGTTCCCACCTGCAGCTGAAGAAACTATAACAGGCCGGAATAAAACAGCCCACAATGCACAGACGTGTAGGCCATGGGCTACACAGGGCTGCAGCCAGTACCTGACTAGCACACTCATGCACAGACCATGAACACACAACAGGCGCTGACACGTCCTCCACCAGCCATCTATTTTTTTAAATGCAATAAAGCTGCAAAAGCATCATCACTTTTTCTCCCTCCACATTCAAATACTAAGTGTAACTGGTGCTTTATACTCCTGATTCACAACAGCAGATTTTGGCCTTACTGAAGTATGAAAAATGAAAGAAAAACTCTGAACTCAGGACATCAATAGTTTGATCTACAGGAATTCAAAATTATCTAAGCCAAGTAAATTTTCTAAGCTAATCTTTTTGAAAAGCTCAAGTAGTCTAAAGTGTCACAGAGATTTCAAATCAAAACTATTTTGTACATTTCAGTCAAAGTAATTGTCGATTTCTCAAAAAAAAAATAGTCTTTCTACTATATCCGAATGTTTTTAAGATGTAAATGCACTTGTCATTTTGAATGTAAGCAGGGTGCTGTGCCCCAAATTAAACAAAAGAAGAAAAGTTAGAGTTGACAAGTATGTTGCTGTGTAACTACAAATTAAAAATGGAATATCAAAAAGCATACTTAACCATTGGGTACCTTTTCATCAGGCCATTAGAAGATTTTTTTATTAGATTTTTAAATTAGACAAATAACAGATAAGAGATGTGACAAGTATATCAAACCTGATTTAGCAGATCTGACGCGTTTAATCTTTTGCTGTAAGGCTGGCATTTTTTATTTGAAATCTTTTAAAAATGCCCCATTTACATGCAAAATAATAATAATAATAATGATGATAAAAAAATCAGATTTAACTCTACTATATATGGTTTATGCCAAGTACAGAACATCTAGAAACACAAACAACCAACTTCCAACTGAAAGTGTGAAAACACCTGAAACTTTCAATACAATGTGAAATTTTAAATGCTAAAAAAATTACTCAGTATCTGACAACAATACCAGTGAGACACAGAAGAATCATGTCTTTAAAGTTCATCACACTAACTTCTGCAACACTCTGTACTGTGAATTTTGAAAGTTGGATAGGCTGTACAACAGCTGGCACTTCAAAAATAACTTCTGAAGAGAGATCACCATATTTGAATACTTCAAAAAATGAATGAACACCCTCTTTATGAGGTAAACAAACCCGCAATCTCAGATTGATCTACTTAAGGTATAACTAAACAAAYGAAATATAAATTAACCTTGCCACATTATTAAAACTAATCTGACATATGCATKGAAAAGTTCACATTAACCATCTAAAAGACCCACACCCCACAACTATTCTTGGTTGTACTGCACAACCTCCAATACACAGAAACCTTCTCAAGWCAAATTCAAAACAACACAGCCGCTTCAGTAACTTTGCAAAAGACTCTTAAGAATCCAAAAGGGGAAATAGAGGCTAATATTACCAATCAGGCGAGCAAGATGAAAAGTAAGAATTTTAAATATTACAAAATCCCAAAATAACAAGAAAACATCTCTATCAAAACAGAAGAACAAAACACAGGAAAAAAAAAAAAACCAAAAAACAACACCCCCCTCCCAAAAAAAAAACCCCAAACCACCTAAGCATATTGACCAGTACATACAAAATAAAAAACATTTAAAACTACACATAGCAGCTAATTAATTTTATGCTTTCCTGTAATCCCTTTCATCTTTTCTAATTCTGTTGGTAAAGTAGATTAAATGAGAATGGTATTTTAAAGAGGAAAAAAAATATAAAATAGATTTCATTGTTGTGGCATGTTAAAATTGGAAYCTTTGCTGTAAAGACTCAAAAGCCAACTTAACCATTCAAGTGAAAGTCATTTATTAACAATAAATCTATACGTAAATCAAACACCAGCAGTGAGTCACACCTAGACCAAAATAAAAGAGCAAATGCATAATTACATTGTGCACAAGTTCTTAACGACATTCAAAATTTCCATATTGAAAGGAGTATGTATGTCGAAAAACTAAGCAATAAAAGATTTAGCACATAGCTAAATTAAAATTTGCACAATGCAAACACCTTGCCCTTCCTTATATTTAAAACTGTAACAAAAAACACATGTATAAGTATATAATAATCCTTATAATAGGACAGCTGCCTAAGTGAGTAGGGCACATGCTTTCTGGGCAAGGACAGAAGTAGGTTACCAAACCTCAATATTTTATGATTTTCAAGTCTTGTTCAAATATCCTAAATTCTTCTTCAGAACCAACAATTTAGTACAGTACTTCACATTCACCTATTTTCCCATCAATAAGAGGAGATGAGGAAGTACCGCTCCCAGTACATGAAGACCACAAAGGCATCAGTAATATAAAGTACAGCCAGTCAAGGTGCTTGGATAAGATTTTTCTGAACATTCTGCATATTATGCTTTAGATAGTCAAATTAAATAGGAACATTAAAACTGACAGGATTCAAAGCAGACACTTTAAAAATGAAGGCAGATAAATGCTCAATGAACTACTAACACTTGACATAACAAATGATGCAGCGGGGCAATCTTGCCTCCACCTTTATTCTTTCCTCCAGTTTATATCTCAYCTACTTTTCAAAACCTGTAGCTGCAGAGGATAGATTTTCACTTGTAACAGCTTACTATAAGATCCATTTTATCTCTAAAACAGGCTCTGTTTTGTGAAGCAAATGGAGTGATGCTTTGTGAGGGGCAAAAAAAAATATACAGAATGAAAAACAGAAACCTGCATTTGTATATATGGCTCAACATCAGGATTAGTGGTAATATATATAAATTTTGTATATAATTCTTATAACCTTAAATCTAAAATAGAAAAATATATTGATGGCAAAGCAATTAGGCCATAGTTGTCTTCCTCAATGGTACTATCAATCTTACATAGTGTTGCAGGTAGCATTACAGTGTTACTTATTGTATTTTACATAAATACGTATATATATGTACATACAAATATATATAAAAACCTAGACAAATATATGTGTGTGTGTATGTATGTATAAAACCTTCTTGAGTTGTGCAAAGAAAGCAGTCAGTAACATTAAAAGGCTGTCATCCCTAGAGGGTGAATGGGACTTGCTAAAGCCGTTCACAAATACTTGCTGAAAGCAGAAGACTGGGGGATTTTGTTGGATTCTAATACAGTTTCCAGAAAGCTTAAGGATCTTGTGAGCACCATCTCTCTCTCTATTTCCATTTTCTTCCGCTCACATTTTTATTCCTCTCCATGAACAATTCCACCTTCCCCAAAGCATTATATTCCTGATAATCTAGATTTGGTATTATGTATGTTTTATTGAAACTTCTAATTACTTCATGCTGCTGGGAAACAGCAGGGGGAGCATCAAGAATTGGATAGAAAGTCTATTTGCCAGTGCCTGACCTCACACAACACAACTGTTCAAAATAGCCATAGTCTTGAAGCTCTGGGCTGGGCAGCAGTAGAGAGGAGTCAGAAAAATCCTAACAGTATTTCTAACCAATTCCTGAGTATTTACCTACACACCATTTTTCCAAACTATCCTTTGCAAAGGATACATCCATGACATGAACATGACCCCACTCTGCTCAAGTTCTTCTTTCCATCTCAAGATGGAAAGCTTGAAAAATATCAGACTGTATGAAATTATTTACATGTTTTGTCTTTTAAATATGAGTAAAATAGTATGTTTTCCATCARCTGCCTTTTCTGAAACAACTGTTAYGGCCAAAATTTCACTTTTTAGTACCATCTGCACTATCTGAAAGCTAATGTGGAAAMACCAAAAATTTCAGCTTGTTATAGCTTGGTGATCAGAAGCAGTTTCYACTAAGCAACATCATGCACCTAACTATGAAACATTGCATGTCATTGACAGTACCACTGAGGAACAGAAATGAGGACTAAATGCTTTGCCCTGCCAAAGACATAACTCTTTTTTTTTTTTTCTTCCTGTTTAGAATCAAGGTTACTTAACATCTTTAATTTTTGCTTTCATAATGACTTCTGAACAGCAGGTATTAATTTCCAGAGGCCAAATACAATTTTTTATATCAAATCAATAACTCAATCTTTCTCACAGCTTTTGATAGCTTATTGATATGCCTGACTTGGTGTAACCCACTACCGGTCATCTATATAGTCTATATATTATAGCCATTTTAGTCTAATAAAGAATACACTTTCCATGTTTGGAGATGAGTTGGAAAGTAGGTCTTTTTTTAAAGAAAAAATGGAAAGTAGCATASTACTAGCATATTACTGCATTTTGGACTGCATCTTTTAGATTAAGGGCATTGTTTACTCAACTGCATTCTGTACAATTTAATTTTGCTTGTAAATTCTATTTTATTGAAAAAATAACAATAATATGATAAGCTTGCTGAACATTTTTTTTTCGTATTGAATATTGGATAAAATTAAATTCTCACATGTCCTATGAAGTGTTTTTCTTTTACAGCCCTTTTCAAAAATGAAGTTCATTATCTTCAAGAAGGAGAACTTGCCAGTCACTTACTGACTTCATATTTCAGAGCTCCAGATATTTTTAGGATGAACTAATGTTTGTTGAAAGCAAACAAAACCAAAGTACACAAAGTCACACTTTTTGTGCTAACAGTAACTATGGTACATTTGACAGGAGTTATCCAACAAAAGGACATACTACCATGACAGAAAGGCAAAGAAGAGGTGACTTTACATCCTTTAACATCTCTAGCTTCTGGATAAACAGGAGCACTTTTTATTACTTTCAACTGACACTTGTTGGCAAACAGGTAATAAGTAATTCTGAAGCTCACTGGTTTCCCTTTGAATTTCATCTAAAAGATGCAGAAAAAGCATGTAAAACCAACAATAAAATGGACAGCAAGCAAAGTAAGGCATGTCCCTAATAGAAAGTCAGCATCCCTTGGAATGAAAAGATACTACAGAAGAATCCTATAGAGACTGCAAGCCTAGTAAGAAGATACCTGTTAACTAWATCAAGAACTGAGCATGACGCATCAACTTTTTTCTCTGTCCTTTTGTTAGCTGTCAGGAACATAAACAGGCCAAATGTCAACATACTACAAACACTGTGAGAAATTAYGTAAAATGATATAGAACATTTATATGAATTACATGAAGATTACATAGAAACTGTGTTAGAACATATATTCCAACCATAAAAGTAGGAAAGAAAGACAGAAAAGAGACTTTTCTCATACATAATAAATCCTAAGGACCCAAGAGTAAGCACTGGAGCTCTTTCTTGATTCAGATTACAAATTTGTGTTTCTTGAAACAGCTTCTAACAAATTTTAAAGTACTGCATAATTTCCACTAACTTTGCCATACACAATTCCATGAACTTGCCAACAGACSTAGAAAGTACAGAGTGTCATGTCAAACACCAATTTGTTGAAATGCATACAGAATCATTTTCAAAATTCCAAGGACTATTAAGTGACTTAGTAGTATTAGTTTTAGGTATGATGAATTACACATTCAAGAGACCTAAAAGTTAGAATATGCACAGTATTTATCTTCTGAAAAATCAGTCTTGTTTATACTAAGCACCTTGAAAACGGAGGCTCTTACAGCAACTAGATAATGACTAAACATTCTAAATACTTTATAATTGCCCTTTCTTTGACGGTTTAACATTAGTTGCTGAACTACTGCTATAATGCATATTTTCTCATAATTTTACCTTTTCAGACCTGTAATTACGTCTATTACAAAAGTGGCCAGATTCTTTGGAAGAAAAAATCGAAACAATCTCAATGAATTTCATAAGAAAATAGCAAAGATGTCTTTCATAATTCTTCCCATTATATATAAGCAACGAAGCAAAATAATCACAAAAAACAAGCATTACAGAGATTATCAATGATAAAAGCTGCTATAATCATCTKGGGTATTTGAAAAATTATTTAGGAATTAAGTAAAATCACTGAGAAAGAATTTATAATAAGAACTGTCAAAAGTTAAAAACACAGACTAGAAAAAAGTTTTWAATTGTACAGTATATTTTAACTCCTATCAATCACCACTAAAGTAGTTTCAGAGTTTAATAAGCAGATGTTTACCTGCTGGAACAAGACAATCTTTCCAATCAAAATATCCTGCATAAATGCCAGGTTCTAATGACCCGACTATAGGATCTGCTTTGGCTTCAATGTACATTTCAAAAAGTCTTTGGTCCAATTCTTTCAAGGATTCCATGCTAACCTAAAAGAAAATCCAAAGAAAAAAGAGAATATATAGTCATTAATTATATGAATTGCACTATACACTCAAATCCAGCTTGCTTTGACTTTCAGAAAACAACAACAGTTACTTAAACATTCAATTCATGATCAACATATATAAAAATGCAGGAATTTCCATATTATCACTCCATGATAACCACTCTAAAATTCTTTTTCTGGCTATGGTCAGCTATAGGTATTTTCTSGGAAGACAAAAAATGACAGAGTAGGTATATATTCACATGTCATAGGTATATATAAATTGCCTAATGGCGGGATTTTTTTCTGCCTGTTAGGAAGTATGGATCTTGCACCAACTTAACAACTGAATTTTGTCTGTGTTTTAAATACGATTATGTCCATAATGATTTTGTCATGAAACACAAAAGTTTACTGATAATGAAAAGATTTAACGATAAATAATTAAAAAACACCAACTCTAATAATGCAGTTGATCATTTTCTGATCTATTCTTGAAATTATAGAGATTTATTAAATTACATCTAATTCCTGAAACTGTCAAAGTGAATTTCCCCACACTCCTCTAAGGTTTCGCTGTACAACAGAGGCCGAAACAACAGGTCATAAACAGCTGCAGTATTTTTCTATCTATTTAACAGATCTCAAGATGATTTGTAAGTACTTCACAAAACTTGCGCACCCTGAAAACCAGAGGAAATGTGAACATTTTTATGATTGTATCTTAACTTGAAATTTGATACAGTTTTATTTTATTAAACAGATGTTGCTAACCTTTGTTGTTATAGCTTCTAAAACAATTCTAGGACACAACACACATCAAAAAAAAGTTCAAGTAAAAAGTCAGTATCTTATTATTGCTTTGAATTTGAAATGCAAATTAAATATACTTAAAATGTCAAATAATTTCTGGTAAAATATATTTGCGTTTATGAGTAAGAGCCTATGAGATTGTCAAGTAAAGCTTCTAAACTGTTGCTCTTTTTTTTTAATCCACCCCTTAGGAAGAAAGCAGGTATCTAGGGTTGCAAAACTTCAAGAAGGAATAGTGGCTTAAACATGAGGAAAAAGGTAGTCTTCTAGAGCAAATGTGAAGTTCAGAAAAAGAAAGGAAGAAAAGAATACCAATTTCTTATCACTGCTTATCCCTCTGCGAGGGAGAGATATAAAGTTTAGTTCTACAAGCCACAGACACAGAGGATGAATCTTATTCATTACTTATTGTTCTCTTTTGGCATACCTATATTGCTCACTGAAGAGAAAACTGCAATTCTTGGGTAAAAAAATAGACAACAAGGCATTTTGCAAGGAAAGTGTGAGTTCCAAGGAAAGTAGAGATAGCGTTGTAAAAAAAAAAAAAAAAAAAAAAGGTGAGTAGAGACAAGAAACATTAAAACCTTCCTGATTTTCTACCTGATGAACCTTCTTTGATTTGTCAAAGATGTATCTATATCTCAAAGAGGAGACCATTTTCATGAGAATTTTTCTTTTTCTCTTTCCCCTTCCAACCACAAAACGCCAATATCACATTTGAAAATGAATGATACAATCAAAAATGTACAAAAATCTTGTGAAACACTCATTTCTCCTTACACTGAATCACAGACAAGTAACATGGGTGGATTTGAAGAAATTAAATTCATTTTCTTAGGATTAGGTGGGATAACTATCCTCGGACCATTCCTGTTTAAGGTTGGAGCTTGTGAGCAAAAATAGAAAGGAAGTTCTATTGGGAATTCCCCACACATGTACACCTGTTTGCAGAGTACCTATGAAAACACAGCTCCAACTGGCCTGGACGAAAGTGTTTTAAAATTAATCAGTTCTCCCTTCCACTTTTGTAGTCATTCAATACAAAAGTTTATCTACACAGTTAGTACAGTTGTTTTACATGTTAGTTTTCTTTTAACTGTTTTGAATTCTACATACAAATATGCAATGGTGGGTAATACTATTTTTCAGTTGTTGGAAAGATTACAAGAAAGAATGAAAAATTCATCTGAATCTTCATTTGAGCCCAGGACTGGGGAGTGTGGCAGGGGGAAATGTCCTCAATAACTTCCATTATTCATTTCTATCTATTTTCCTGACTTCTCAGCAAACTAAAGAAAAAAAAAATCACCTCCATGTAACCTTGTAACCTTTCTGCTGTAAACTTCCTGTAATTATGGTGTGCCCTTTTTTGTACGTTACATCAGTCTATTCTGTACATCAGAACTCTGGAGACACTTTTATCCAGAAGCTTAGCCAACAACCTAGAATATATAATATGGGATATCTGCATTTTTTTTTTTACTTGCTAATTGACTCAAGAAACTGATGATAAAAAAGTTTTATTGAAGGAATTCCACACAAAAAAAAAGAAAAAATAAAAAGAAAAAATAAAAAGAGCAAGGTAGAAATTAAACATAATTAATAAACCTAACATAACCAAGAAGTGTTATAAGTTGGTATTTTCTATATTATAAAATATTTGGACTTAGTATTTGGATATGTTAAGAAAATAAGGTATTAACAGATACTTAGGATATAAGAAAATCTTCTCAGTTACTATTTTACATTTTCTTTATCTCCAGAATTTTTAAAGATTAATTATCTACTAATAAATGTAACTTGGAAAAAAATAATTTTTGACCAACATTTATATAAAAGTTGCACCTTAAAATTCAATGTGTAAATCTAATGAATTAAAATTATAGTTTTAATCAGTCTTTTTAGATAAAAACAATTTTTTTTTAAAAAAAAGGCCACCTCTTTATTGGAAAAAAAAATCTCATCAATGACTAACTAAGAAACTTACAGAAATTTGTGTGACAGGAAAAAAAATGATTGTTTTTACCTTTGGAGATGCTTTTGGTTTTCCTCCTAAGCCCTACATTTACCTCTGTGAATTCTAGTGTTTCTTCGAATTAACAAAGGGTTCAAAAATGGGCATCCTCAGATGACTACCCAAATCCTCCCAGCTGGAATCACTGTTAGGTAGCATGCAGACAATACTGGATCAGTCACAGTTTTCAAAGGGTTAAAATAAATTTGACGAAGTCACAAATTATTATGCAACTTCAACATTTGAGTTTTGTAATTTCTAAACCTACTAGAACTTTAGAGGCAATATGTTGACGTTGCTGTCCAAGACTTAGTGCTTTATATAATGGATGTCTCATCTGCTTACAAAGCCAATGTTTGCTTTTATAGTCAACGTACTAACTGTACCTAACCGAACTCCTATGCAAATCATATACCCAACTCAATGCAAATCATATCAACTCCACTTGAATGCTATTTCAAATTACTTTAGCCACAGAAATTCGAGCAGTATTGATGCAGAATGATACTACGGGTGTACTATAAATCTGAAACATCAGTTTGGAGTGAAATACTTATTTTATTCCAAAAGAACTAACATTTTACTTCTAAACAATAAATGTTTCTGAAAATAAACCAACTTTTGATCCTACGGATTAAGTCACAACATTTCTCATCAAAAATGATTAATCTTTACAAAAAGGAAGGAAAATGAGACAGCTCTGCCGCCCACTTTGACATTTTCGTCTTTTTAAAAAAAATCTGGTTTATGAACAAGAACTGTCAGTAATACAGATTGCTAGATGAAATAATTTATCAAGTATATTTTTTAGATAATGATCTCTTATTCTTTGCATTAAGAAAACACAGTGACATTAAAGAGCTTTACTGGGAAATCTGATAAGCTTTGCTAGTGAGCACACAAATCGTCAATAAGAGGTCACATTTTCTGCACTAGCTGTTTAGGCCATAGAGGAGAGCACGCAGCTGTATCATCACTACTGTCACGTCCCTCCACTGATGGCTGGAATGCCACTCATCTGTAGAGGGCTTATTCAAGAGTCATTCTGGCTGTTTAAACACTTGCACTTAATTCCACAGAAAGTAAAACAAACAGTTTCATTCAAGAAATGATACTTTATTTCAATGTTCTCACTTACTTGAGTTATTTTTTCAACTCCTTGAAATCCATGTTTCTCAAAATGTTCAGCTATATTTAGGAAGGTATGATGTTCCAGATAGCGGCAATTGCTGAGTGCAATTAAAAGCCTTTGTTCCTAGAAGTATGTTTTATAAGAAAAAGTATAACAATCACAAAAAAAATATTAGAATAGTCAGTACCAAAAATAGGTCAATTTTACTGACGAGGTGGCAGGTGAGGGACAGGGGGCAGCTGTATGATAAATATGCTTACAAATAAACTACAYTTGACAAATATTTCTGTTAAGAAAATTCTAAGAACTGAGCAAAATCAACTATAAAGATCTGCATTTCTTTTCGTATGAGATCTGGAGTATTCACTGGAATATCTGTGACTAATATAGAACCATGGTTAAGAAACCATGTCTTAACCTGTCTACAAAAATAAGGTTTGGACAGTTTTCCAGGAAGATCTTTCTGACTTTTACTCTGTTTCTAGAAATATGCTCAAAATTATGACCATCATAAAATGAAACCAAATGCTGTCTTCAGTTTCTTAAGAAACTGGTTAAAGCAACAGAAGCAAAATAGGTATTTCACAGCATATTTTGGAGCTGAGATTCCAGAACCACCTTTCCCTGAGCTCAGTGCAATAAGGTGCATTTTCCAAACTGGAGACAAACAAACAAATAAAATGATGGAACTACCCAAACTACAGTCTTAATTTATAATGACTTTCTGTTAAACTTTGCATAACCATTTATATTGCTCTTCCCTCTCCTTTCTCCAGTGGGAAAAACCTTTTTTTTTTTTTTTTTTTTTTTTAATCTCTAATGGCAGTTCAGGGTCAAGTATAGCAAACACATTAAAAATGTATTATGCAGTTCCCTACTATTTTAGATTATTATGAATTGGTGTACAGAGTATTTGAGAAATAAGCTTTCTAAAAGTACAGTGAAAAATCTTCCATGTGATTTAGAATATACAAAGTATAAAGCGCTCTGTCATTTACAGGAGAATATTATTACRATGATGTGGAAACTAAATATTGTGTAAATGTCTGTTTTTTCTTTGCTTTTTTAATTAGAAAAATTGTACCTTTAGAGGTGATGGAGAAAGGTGATAACAGACACAAAAAGTTACTTTGTGAAAAATTGATATCAAAGTTCACGTGTTGCAAGAACAAAATGATATAAAGCACAAACCACTATAACCTGGAGCTCAGAAAGCTGGTCTAATTTTGCAATCTGTGATTATTTAGTGCAGTAGAAACCCTAACTGTTTTTGTAAATGTGGCAAAGTTGGGTTTTTGCGAAGATTGAAAATTCGTATAAAGTAACCACACAAAAGGATCTCACAATATTTCTTGCAGAGAACAAGTGATTTTTTTCATCAGTTTTTGGGTTGAAAGAAACYTCACTAACCACCATTTATCAATCAAAGTGCTAAGGATACTAAGAACCTTTTTTTGATTTCCTAAAAATTGCTTTATAAATGCAGATAATTTCTATCAATAACATGAGTTTTGGGAGAAAACTACATTACACTGAATATCTGTATTTTCATGTATTTAAAATAAATCGGGCCAGTTAAGTGATACATGAAAAGTTGAATTCTCTTATGTTTGAAAATCAGTGTAATTTTCTTGAACTCAGTCATGCTSATTCAGTTTCTGAGAGGGAGCAGGTTTCAAAAAATGTTATTGTTAGTTACCTTAAGATAGTATACTAGTATATCATAAAGAAAAATCCAATGCTTTTTTAAAATATTCTTATTTTTAAGCCTTAAGTGTTCACATTTGCTCAATGCATCTAAGAAATACTTCTGGAATATATAGCTGATTTCTTAAAAAATGCAAACCAAAAAGATCAAATAACTAAAACAATGACCACATTCCTGAAACTTTGAGAAGTTTAACATTGGCTTTTAAAAACAGAAGCCAAACTTACTGAGGAAAGACTTGAGTCTTCATGAATGCTTCCAAACAAATCTGGAGATGAAACATCAACTGAAAGACTAGGAAGATTGTTTTAAAAGTGAGTAATATAGCAATTTTTATTATATGATACAGAGTAGAATCAAATAACAGTTGGAACAGAAGACTGGAATCTTGTTTCACCTCTCTTACTCCAGATAACTAAGTAGCAATTTGCTTACTTTTTCATAGCTTTCCAGAAAGCCATCCAGTGCTTTGAGGACAGACAATTCTACTTTAAGTGCAGACCTTCCTTTCTCAAAGTTTTTTCAACCTATCTAATTTCTTTGGTTTACTGTAGATTTTGATCCATTTTATATATCTAAACAGAAAATAAGAGTGGCCTTAGGGAACAGTTAATTTGCCTTATTTTGCCAATGGAGCATAGCTAAACTTTCAAAATTTTGCCATAATGACAGATGGAATCAGTCAAAACAAAAAAGGAGTAAAGTAGAAACAGCTCTCTGATGAACAGACATTGGTTAGTGACAAGGAAAAGTCATTCCATGGAAGCTAATGCCAAAACCAGCATACCTACTTCTAAAGAACACTAAAACTCCCATCAATGAACACAACGTAATAATTAATACTATATTTCATTATTTTGCACAATATTTTTTACATGATGTCACTCATTTACTTTGGCATACAGGCATCGACTCACAGTTCAAAGTAACACTAGCCAGAAATAAAAGTATTCATAAGAAATACTAAATATAAAAGGAAAAAACACCATCATAAAAAAAAAGACTAACACCCACAATTTCAAAATACTGTGATTGTCTCACATTTATTCTACTTACTGTGCTGTATCAATATCACCATCAGGTTTTGTACTCAGTTGTTCCAAACAGTCTATAAAAACCTAAGAAACAACAAAACAAGTTCTAAATTTTCTGCAAGACCACTCCACAAAAATCTCAAGTTCACTTTTATTACAGTCAACAGAAGCAGAATGATCATCATCATCACCATCATTCACTGCTTTAGAGTAGTGAAAATTGGTAGAGAATATATTGGTGGAGTTTTTTGAGAAACTCTGTGTTTCATCAGAGTTTTTGAGAAACTCTAATGTAGAGAATACACTTTAGTTATGGCTTTTAATGCATACTTAAAAATGCTAACTGCATTTTTTCTACTAGTCTCCATTTATACGGTGCAAACCCATCATATAGTACCAAATGTTTTTTGGTATTATCTTTCATTGTGGTAAGTGAACTCCATCATCAAGGGCTAAAATTACACTGTGATCATCTGCTGATTTGCAAAAAAAGGACTACGAATAAATTTCAAATGATTAATCAAAACAGAGAGTGCAAGCAAACACCACAGAAGATCACTGAAACCCATTTAATGTTGTGAAACATGAATTTTTATTTCAATTTTTAAATAAACATCAGTTCTAATGCAAAAATTAAAAGCCATATGAAAATTGCCATCCTCCCCTTCACTACAGTGGATTAACGCTACTTTACATCAGCCCAGCACAAATTCCTAAATCACAATGACTCCAGATCGGTCAAATTCTTTTACATGTGATTTATCCCCCTCTGATAATTTGATATCAAAAGATTTAGTCAGTAGGTATGCATGCTTTTAGAGTTAAATGCTCCTCAGTATCCAAGGGTGTACTAGAGGAACAATGTACTGTGATCACCTCTGGCTATCCACAGGGAGGCAGGCAGGGTGTGAAACACACGTTTTTGTTGCTCGCTTGTGTTCACAATTCCATACTCTGAAATGCTCAAGTTACCTGCATGATCCCGATGCTTAGCTGACACACATCCTCCTGTGTTTTCTGTTGCTGGAAAACCTAAAGATGCAAGTATATTATTTCAGTGGAACAGCTTCACAGTTTGAGGTCATAGAATGCTTATTGGAAAAGAGCCCTACTATAGGATAATGGAATCACAGCAAAAGCCCCCAAGGTGTTCAAAGCTACCTGCAGACTGACAATAAGAATTCACTATGAAGTACACACAGCATATTCTTTTGAAAAAATATTAATCAAGACACTGGATAAGCTAGTCATAAGTAAAAATAAGGAAGGAACACTACTCATACAGAGGGGCTCAGGAGACTGGGGAAAAGTGTTCAGCTTCCTCCCATCATGAATCCAGAAAGTAAGGGTCAGTATCACAGTCAGTATCTCAAGGTACTAAGAGGATAGAGGCTATCAAAACTACTGATTTGGAATAAAGTTTACAGAAGTAAAAATGTTCTTCAAACCGGCTCCTGATACTAGTTAACTTTTCTAGTAAAGTAACATCTAGCACTATCAGAAAATYGTATAAGCAGCATTTTCCTATAAGGAGAGGTGTCCCATACACAGGATTCCCTCCCAAGCAAATGATACACAAACATAATTCTGACAGCTAGCAGCACAGAAAAGGGAACACAGAAAGGAACTCTGTATCATTCTGTGAAAGTTCTTGTTCTGAAACCTAGTAATGATTTACAAAGAAACAAACAAGCAAAAAAAGTATAAACCAATACTTACGCTGGCCTCTCCAGGCTTGCAGTCCAGCACCGTTTTAAGAGATTGTAAGGAATAGACAATGCACTGTTCAAACTGAGAGGGCTGAAAGAAAAGACCTTTTTAGCTCCTAGACARCCACGGCATGAAAGACGTATGCTATAAAGCAAACATATAAAAATCCCATGACATACAGTGAGCTATGTATTTTCAACATCACAAATAAGGAAAAAACACATGATTCATATACTACAAAAGAAGATCCCTCTGTAATGATGCATTTTCACACTTTAGTCAAGTACAAAAGTATTACAATAGACCAATGCACATTTTTCTCTGAGAGATTTCTCCACTGAACAGCCTCTTCTAAAAGTTCTGTGAAACATTTTATAGTTGGTCTGTGGTAGCACCTATAGACAATTACCTTAAAGATATCTGTGACACAGTCCCTTAATCTAAGTTGGAATATAATTTCACACTGGATATCTGAAAATTCTGCATTTTATTTCAGCACGAGGCTTTTAAGTAAAGCACAAGGAAATTGCTCTTGTGCAGGAAAAGAACACACTGTTCTAGGGGGCTTTATTTTTGTCTTCAAGGTACAAACCTAAAGTACCAATGTCTCGATGTATATACCAATTTCACTATGAAAGTGCAAAAGAGTTCACAGCATTAGCCTCGTTAGTCATTTTTTCCTTGCCTTCCTCTTTTCCCTGTTAAGTCAACACTTTGTTCTGAGACTGTCTGTTGGTATTAGGCAGGAAGCTGTTGAAGAGGGCAACGTGGAACACAGAGGCATCACCGTTCCAGGAAAAAGGCACATCACTCTACTGGATTTGGGTCAGACGGATGGACAAAAAGCTTCTAAGTCATTCTAGATGTCAACCTGGTTCGTAGCCAGAAGATAGTTTTGGGCATGCTGTTTGAACGTCATCCATTTGAGGCTAAGAAGAAACCTAAGATTTCTGTAAATGCTGTGGTGGAGTTGGTACACAGCACCGATACCCGCATGACAATCTGAAAATCTTGAATAAAACCCGTCACAACAGTCTATATTACTTTTAGGTTAAACAAAGAAACAAACAACAGTAAAGTATTGCTCCTTTTATTTTTGTTGTCTCATAATAAAACATCACACTTCAGGAGCAGGAAGGAGTTCAGATACACTGGACTTTGGATATTAGGAATTACAGGAAAGACTGTTCCGTGCCCTGGTGTATCAGTTACCTGCAATACAAAGGCTAAGCAGGCTAKCAGCCTATATTTTCTAAAATCTTAAAATACAGTTTCTATTCTAAAATGGCTCCAAAGGGACTCCCTCATCCTTGTTCATTTTAGATATTTTTTGCTATAATATCACTACAATCAACTCTGCATTAGTAGGCCACAGTAATCCTGTGAGTGCCAAACTGCTACTACAAAACTTAACCAACTGCCAGCSTGTAAAAGTTGCAATGCCTTGGTGATGACAACACAACGCTCAAAAGCAGTTAYCTACTAAAACACTGTACACAAGGAATTCATGGGTGTTTTCTAAATACACACAACGTGGTTAGGCACCTTTCTTTCAGGACAGGTTTTGGTGCATGAAAAGCATAAAGAGACAGCAGCTTTCTTGGCAGACCTCCCCCCGCTTTCATTCTGCCAAAGAGTAAGGTGAAAAACAGAAAGGGTAAGGGGTTTGCCCAAGTCAGTGGTAACTGAGATGAATACCCCAAGTTACAAATCTGGTTATAATATTCCAATTACCCAGTGACAGTCCTTCTGACAAAATGCATATTGTGACTGCTCCCTGCCCTTCTACTCAGCTTCAAAAATAYATTTATAGTGGCAAATAATAAAAACTAAACAGAAAAAAAGAAGGAAAGGTTTGTGAGGCATTCTCTAAGAAACTACACATGAAGCTAAGCTCCCTCCCACAGGCCCTCTCTGCTTTCGCAGATTATTTTTTAGTCACACCTACTTGCTGCTCATGTTTTAGCCATTACTCATTACTGTTTATTTCCAGAAAGCATCTCACTAATTTATGTGAATTTGGTTTCAAGTCATTTGTTGTTTGTGTGTAGGAAATCTCCTAAATGATTTGCTTTTCAGTTCATTTTCTCATTATAACAGATAAGTGACCTATTTATTCAGCTAGAGACCAATTCCATGGTAGTGTGCCTACTAAGTTAGGAAGCCTTTAGATAACTGAACTTGTGACCTTAAAAACAAATTGTTTACTTCAGTAAACCATCCCTAAAATAAGATGCTTAACCATGAAAGCTACTGCTGTTTATCTCAACAAAATCTTATAAAGGTTAGCAATAATTATTCTGAAACATTTAAACAACCACACTAAGGCAGAAAGCCTTGGTGCAAATCTTTATGTCTTTATTTAATTTGTCTCTCAATATGTGACAGAAATCCAGGAAGTCTGGATAGGTAAAAAAATAAAATAATAAAAAAGTACTTTTTCTATTTTTTTATATAATATATTTTAGATCTGATAATTCATCATGGACTGAAATATACTGCACGAATTTTGGTTAAAGAAACAATAATTATTGCAAATACAGGCTTCATTCTAGAATATCACCTAAAATTGCTTCTGCTATTTAGAATTTGTTTGTTTGAACTTATTTGCTTAAAAATAAAGCCAGCTTTGATAAAGTGAAGGTTATTGAGATTTTATTTTATCATATATGAAATGCATGAAAATAAACTGTCATGTGAAAAGCAATTTCTAAAACRTCTTTTTTATTCTGCTAGTGTTCACAATTGGTTTTGGGCAGTTTTACAAATAATGATCTGTCTCCCCAGCCTGCAAACTACAGAGCTTCTAATTTTCATATACTTTACTCCTAAGTTTGACTCATAGAAACCAGAGTTCATTAAGGAGTTTTTTAACATGAACTTTGTATATATAGAGTATGCACCATATGTATCACCCACTATGAAAAGAAATACAGACACCACTCAAGAGGTGAAGAGGCAAAGTTTCCAGGGGAAGGGCACATGGTTAGAATACAGACCTCAGAGAACTTTGCAATAAGCAGTGCTAAACAGCAGCACTCTTCTTGCTGTTGTTAAAAGCACTTCCCAAGTAAAACAGTGCTGCTTTTGAAAGACAAGAGAATGTGCATCTAACAGAACAAAATCTAAAGTTTCCGGTGTTTGTTTCCTGTTCATGCCACCTGTGGAACTAAAACCTTAGAAGGATATGAGCTTTCATTTTACTGATAGCATGTTCTTACTGCKTATCTACCTCAAAACAACATTCCCCATGATCACCCAAGCACAATTAAGGAGTTACTTTATCAATACTTTTCATTTTAGGAAAGGTCACTATATAGTAATGTCATTGTCAGGTAATTTTAAATTGACTTCAGGCATAACAGTTTAAAGAAGTACAAATAAAATTCTTGAAAGAGGAATAAAGAAAAAATGACTTTCCATTTGGGCGTTTGGAGATGGGACCTACAACAACAGTATTAAGTAAACAAACAAAATGTATCTTGCTACATTTTCATCATATTTTACAAGGTGCACTGATCTTCAAAAAGATATATTAAGTGTAAAATAATGCAAGTTTTTGTAAAACATATGAAAAYTATTCGTAATACTTCTAAGAAAAAAGTGCCTCTAAGACATGGAAGGATACCCACCAAAGAYGTCAAACCTTCATTGTCAACAATCCAGTCTTCTTTTTCAGCTAATCTCTTTATATCTGTATGACAGAAAGGAAGAGAGAGTGAAAAGAAAGAGTGAGAGAAGACAGAGAAAGAGAGAGAGAGGAATGAGGGAAGGAGGGGAACAGAGTAGGAGAAAGAGAGAGGGAGATGGAGAGGAAGGGAGATAGAGGGCACAAGGGGGGGGAGGGGAGAGAGGAGAGTGAGAGCAAGAGAGAGAGAGAGGGGAGAGGAAAGAGAAGAGAGAAAGAGAAAAAGAGAGAGGAGTGGGGAGGAGGGAGAGAGAGGAGAGAGAGAGAGAGAAAAGAGAGAGAAGTTCATTTTCCCTATTAAAAACTTGAACTTGAAAAGATTAACCGCAGACCCCAGGACTGCAAAGACAAGGTATACAAGGAAATGGTACAAAAAGCTTCAAAGTTTTCAGCCTTCTTAAATGACTAAGAGCAAAAGCACTGGCACATGTCCTGCAAGCGACTTCTCTCGTCAAGGAGCACCTCAGAGCCAGATCCACAGGCAGCCCACCTCTCCTGGAAAGCTTGAACTTGAAGGAGTATTGTCTATTTTTGTGAAGTCACTACATAGTGCAGCTCTTAATTAAACACAGAAATACAAATTCTTGCCTTTTTATGAAGTAAAAAAGAAAAAAACCACAGTATATAATTAATATCTAGTATCTCTAAAAGAGGTTCAGAAGGTGCGTTCAGAGCCAAGGCCCATGATGCGAGACTGTCCTCGTACACACTCAATGGCACACTGCACGTGCTACCTTGTCCTGAAAGCCTAAAATAGAAAACGCAAGAAAAGGGTAAGATGGAAGCACTTATCGAAGATAGAAACATGGTATCTAGCTGTATATTTCAGAATATCCTCATTTACCCTTGAACTTGGTCATTCTGCACTGGAAACTTCATTTATTTATTTATATTTTAAAATCTACTGCTGTGGTGTAAGAGCATATGTCGAAAGTGCTGAGGCAGGATGTGAATTCGAAGCTGTGTGTACTTGAAATGTATGTACTGTATGTTTTTGAAATTCCCTTTTAAACATGAAATAATTCAGGCGATTTATCATTATTCTGCCAAGCTCAAGAAAAGATGCATACTGAAAGGAATTTTCACTGCTCTTGATACTTTAAGGAGCTAAATTAAGATGAGCTTGGTAAGGTACAAAATCCTGCAGTTCCACATCTCATGTAAGTACAGTTTTACTGGGGATAAAARGCATTAAAGAGGTTGTGTGGAACAACTGTTCTGCTCATCTTCCTACTTAGTGCATTTCATATTTAACTGACACTTTTTGTGAGTCTTTGGATTAAACTGGTCAGCCTTTAAATGCTTTTGTCACCATTCTTCTTAATTCTCTGAATTAGCAYGAACACAAAAGAGATACATTACCTTTCTCGTATGTCAGTCTTCACCAAATTCCAGTCAAGCAAATTCACGTAAACCCACTGCCTAATCTAGCATTCACATAATTTGGCTTTCATGACCTTTATGACCAGTGATCATATGTGAGAGGGAAAGAACATCGACAGCTTCTCAGAGGCAGCCTGAGTATACAGTGTTTATCATAAAACAAGAAAACCAGTGCGTGGGCAGATGTGTCCCATTTAAGGAGCCAGCGGTAGAGTGCTCTATGAAAAATTGCGATTGATCTGAATGCCGCTACCAGCTCATAATATACAGTCAGAGATGAGAATGAACTTTTTATCAGCAGTCTATGTGACTCGCATTTCAGAGAGGTCACAGAAGCAGATTCAAGCCCAGAAGGAACCTTTTTCGACTAACATACTACAGGTTATCATAKCTGCAATCCATTTAGGTAGTTCCATGAAAATATCAATTAACTGTTCTTTCACTTGTTCCCTAAAAGTTCCCTAAGTTTCTCCAAAGAGCCAGATGAAACTATCCAGAAAAAACATCTAAACACATTCAACTTATGTAATTTAGCTTTAGATGGTGAAGGACAAATGAGATCTGCAGATAAATACACACAATGCAGCAATATGGGGTGAGAAACACCATACAGGCATGCATCTTCTCTTTTCTCTTGGTTGATGCTATGGCCATTACACAGAACTGGACAGGAAAGAAGCAGTTAAGGAGGACTGTTATTATTGACACTTAGCTTGATATGTCAGACTTCCATACAAATATAAATCACATGCAACAAGGATTGGACTAGATGATTTCTAGAGGTCCCTTCCAACTGCAACCATTCTGTGATCCCGTGATTAAAAATTATATTGAAATCAAGACAGGATTCCCCAAAGGAACTGTTCATATAGAATAAACAGGAAATATGTGAGTTTATAGTTAGGTTCTATAGGGATTAGAATGGCCTGACATTATTCAATATTTGCTTAACAGCAAAGCGGCTGTGTCAAAAGGAAGAGCAAAATAACACGTGACTGTGGTATATAACGAAAATTTGGCTAATGAAAGTACTGGTGCCAGCAAAGAAGTGTATAGCTGGAAATTCAATCTGCAGGCATATAAATATTAAAAAAAAGGCATAACATTTGAAAGGCCAGGGTAATTAGTTTTTGGGGAGGGAACTCAAAGACCACTAGGTGCATTAGCGAACARCTCTGCTCTGATTTTAGAGATGTGTTTATTTCTTATCTCATTCAAATTCAAGTTTTGAGGGAGAATAATATATATAAAAAAGGAAGCATGGCCTCTGTTGCACACAAGATTGCATTAGATTTAGTGAATGTGTTATTGGCCTTGAAAATCTAAGTATTTATGGCAAAAGCCATGTAACTATAGCAAGTTCGGGGACCAAATCATTAGTAGAAGTTCCTGGGAAAATCACAACTAAAATATTAGATGTACTTTTTGTACTTTTCCCCCCCCATTTTATAGAAGAATTCAAWAAAAGAAAATGTTTCCAAAATGGAAAAGCTTCATCAGGAGTTAAATCAGCTGCATTTTAAAACTGTATCAGCCCAGAGGAAACAGATTTAACTACCACATCCATCAGAATAAGGAAAGACTCAAAATACAAGTAAACATATTAGAACAGTAAACATAAAGACTTGATTCTTTTATTACCTTCAGCTGTATGTTGTAAGGTCACTATAATGCAACGCACGCGAAGGTCCAAAATAAGATCCTGGATGATTTGAAGCATGTCATTGGGTATCTCAAGGGCAGTAAGAGACTCAGAGCTAAGTCTGAAAAAACAAATAAAATGAAGCTAAAGTGTAAATCTGCATGTCAATTTTTCTTTGGCTATGGTATGGCAGAATAGAAACACTTTTCTATCTTTTGATGCAGCAATCGTAACAGTCATTGCTTACAAGGAACAGTATTTGAGCACTTAACTAAAAGGCTGTAGTTGTGCTCAGCCTCTTCATATAGACACAAAATGAGGCTTACTGCTTTTATTTAACACTTAAATATTTGAGCAAGGATGACTCAAATGCTTTTGCTATGTCTTCTGCTGCTAACACAAGCAATGTATTTGTACTAGAAATTGCCAAAGAATGGGAGAGGGAATGTTTCTAATCATCTTCCTGTAGGTTCTAGTTCTTTACACCGGGTGTCGGGTATAAACCATCAAATAAAACACCTAATTGCATTCCAACTCAGCAATGTCATAACTCTAAAAAACTGTTATTTGGATCCCAAGTGCTGTCCTCTAAGCACTACTAATGAATGAATAGACTATATAAATCCGTGTTATCTCAGTCGGCCAAGAAACACGAAGTCTAAGTAACAGCCACCTGTGAGTAATTTAAGTGATTTTAGTCTGCATAAAAGTTCTGTATTTCAGAGTTGATTTCTTTCCAAAGGGAGCAACCCTTAGACCCTGACAGACATTGTCTTTTTATCCCTACAATGAAGCAAACGTCTTCCAAATAACATGTTCATTTTATTATTTATTATTACTCTAATTTATCCTCTAGTGCTTACTCATATTGCACAGTATCAGTGGGATATAAGTTTAAATGCAACCCTATTTAAAGCTGTGTAATACACACACATATATAAGTAGAGAAATTAATGTTGCATAGCCATAATTTCATTTTTGTTACCTGATTTTGTAAAGTTTAGCATCTTGAATATAAGCAGAAAATACTAATTAACTTGTGAGACAAAAGAGAACAGTAAAATCTTGCCATGTGCTTYATAATGACTATATGTTGGAAGTAATTTCAATAAAACCAAAGCCATTACACATCTTTGAAAAAAATATGGTTTTTTATGCAATATGCACATGATTCATGAGAATAGTCCACTGTCTTTGACAGTGGGAGTCCCAGGAATTTATCAGCTTGTCAAAGAACGCTGAGGCTTGAAAAGGTGAGCTCTATTCCCTGCAGACCTTGTCCTCATTGTTCCATACCCAGACAAGGCCTTCAGGGCCTCCTTTCCAGACTGCTCCGCTTTTTGTCTATTTTCGACTACTTTGCATTTATAGCTCATTCAACATAGGCTTCAGTAACAATGTGAGGTGGGAAAAGAGTGYGAGGAAAAGGGAAATTCCCCAGCTCTCAGTTCTGATATTTATCACCACAGCAGTGGCCATAAGACAAGTAGGGAACTTCTGGAAAAGAGTCTTGATATACAAAGATCCTATTTCCTAAAATTGGCTCATACTTTGGAAGGCAGGATTCTAGAGCAGAACCAATGTGCAAAGAATATGTTAAACTTCCAAGCCAACACTACACTTGTGTAATTTAGAATACAACATTTTAGAAGTTTGTAATCTGAATGAAATTGGATTGCTTTTCATGAAAGGCCAATACTGATGTCAAACCATTTTCCATTTGCCCCTGACAACTCTTCATCAAATAACAAATCCATCCCTTCCATAAACTGGAATTTTCATAAAACTCAGCTATAGAAAAAAAATTCAATGTGAAGTTTCTTTTTCTGCATGGTTAATATTCAGTTAATGTAAGTGTCAAAAAGTCAAAAATGTTAAACAGACTTAACAGGTTTCTCTGCCAGTTCCATTTGCCACAGATTTTCTCTGAACATGACCCTTCCTCCTCCTTTTTTCACTCTGTACTTTTCTTGTTGYCTGCTTTCAAATCTGCAGATAAAAAGGGCTGTGCCATATCCAGGTATTACTGTTACTATATTATTTTTGAAATATTGACAGTATTTATATCTTCAATACRAAGGATATGGAAGTCAATTCTATACATTTACCAAAATATTTTGCAATTAATGATGTACATATTACTACGGTAACAAACAAAATTGCATAATTATAAGCAGAGACTCTATAAGCAGGAGTATCACCTTAAATGAGACAACTGTAAGCTAAACTACAATTCAAAAAGATCTATTGCAGAGATGTTTAGGAAATGAAGCAGACAACTGCAATGCTGACTGCTAAGTTCTACCCTAAAGATTCAAAACCCCYCTCACTCATGCACTGCCAGACAAATCATACATTCAAACTCTTTCCTGAGAGGTTATGAAAAATAAAAACGATCATTATGTAGCAATCATACAACAAGAAACATTGTGATTTAAACTAGCACACAGAATCCTAAATCTGCCAGAATTCTCACACTATTTTTGAAAGCATTAATAAGGTTTACTATCAGGTTTTTAAATACAATAATTAAGATAATTTGGCTTTAAGCATACACATTCCAGGAGTAGCACCACACTGTAGATAAAAAGCTCCATTTACCTTACAGTCTGGATAACATGTGTTAGCCACTGGCCGGAAAGTTCAGATTTCATCTCCCAGCCACCATACTGTCTTGATTCTCCTTCTYTGAGGCTAAATGGAAGCAAAGCTCCACGGATAAGTTTTACCAATGAGTGCATCACTTCCTGAATCATTTTCTGCAACAGAACAATGGAGGAAAAAAAAAAGGAAAAGTAAAAGCTGTCTGAATTTGCTTGATCAACTGTGTACTTGCTATACACAAAAGATGGGACGCAACACGAGAGACAGAGTAGGTGATCAGGATTTAAGGGCAGACAATGGTCTGTGCAAGACAGCTACCATTTAGAGATGGCCGTGGCTTTTTCCTCACAGAGCAGAGAAATATTTTTGAAAAAACTCCCATAACTTGGGGTATCCCTCCCGGAACAATTTAAGAAAATGGATCTTCAAATTGGAAATCTTTTTATGAAGGACCACAGACAGAAAGCAAGTTTTTTACCTCAGAGCTTACCTTGAAATCATTTTGTCTCTGCCTAGCATTTTTCTTCGATCTTTCCATTTGGCCAGATTTTTCAGCAGTCTTGTGAAAATGAGAAAATTGAAAAGTGTAAGTATCTCATAACCTCTGTTGAAAATGCTTCTGAAAAATGGGTTTCAAAGTGAAGAAGTGAAAACTGATCACTCAGTTTATGATGTACTTAAATAAAACAAACAAAAAAAACCAAAACAAAAAATCGAAAAAACTATTAACACATGACATGTCAAAAAGCTAAGTCAATATACGGCAACAAACTTCACATACAGCATGTCAGTCTGCTCATGTTTAATCCTGGGGAAAAAGAGCCCTTTAAGATAAAGTATAACATAACAGCAGTATATTAGGAACAGGAGTATATTAGCAAATCTTAGGAAATTACTGTGGTCAACGTATTCTCATTAGAATGTTAATGAGATCTAAAGTGTACAATTCTACTGGGCATCAAGTTTATATGAAGGAATTATTATGTTGTTAGCTGTCTGGACAGGGACACTGATGTAAAGGAAAGAGATGCCTTGGAATGAGGGTGATTTGCAGCTACAGCATGCAGGTGGGAGAGTTGCTTTTTTTTTAAAGGAACAGCRTTTTGCTGAAAATTTTCTTTAAATAATTCAATTAACTGCAAAAGAGACTGCAAATTTATCAGCATCTTGATGGACGGTTCTCATTTTTGAAAACTGAGGAACATGAGTAAACTTTGCATAAGACAGTTACAGTTGATGAAAAACATGGTTTGACTAATAGTCTTCCTGTTTGTAGTTCTAACCTTGTGCGGAGTCTACTGAGAACACAAAGTAAATTATAACGAGAACCTATTTAAAATCTCCAGATACGTGTAGATGTAAAATTTTACAGTTAGAATATCTCCTAATTTTATGTATGTACAGCAACATCTACTGGACAAAAGAGGCAATAGCGTAACTGTAGTTAAAGTTTTTTACCTCAAAGAAAATCGGTATATTTTCAAGTAATTAATTAATTAAATGCTGTAGTTTTCCAATTCTCTACACAGCTAAAATATATTTTTTTAAGGTAAAATTAATCATTACTAGTCAGCATAAATTGGAGGAAAAAAATAAAACTACAGCTGCGTAACAGTTTTGGAAATTACATAGCAATGAAACTGTCTGTTGTACTTTAAAGCTCTGCATAGCACAGTTTCAGGCAAGGAAAGCAATTCTCGAGAATTACTGCTGTATCTAATATCCACTTCTCTCTTTAACACCATAAAAAATAAAAAAGCTTGTATTCCTTTAAATCTAAGGTATCATCTTAAATTTCACACTGTTTTAGAGCTGGATTAAAGAACAAAAAGTACAGAGATCTTTGATATCTTTTTTTCTTTTTTTTTTTTTCCTGTGGTAGTTTCGTTGAAGACCAGTCTTAAACCTTTCCTGCACAGACAGACCAAAACTATTTTGTGGTAAGACCAACGGTTACTATTCACATATGCTACTTCACCTAGAGTGATTCAAAGAACTAAACTTTTTAAACTGTTGGAAATATCACGTAAATCTTTAACTGACAATATTTCAAGACAGATAGCTAACCTTTGAGAAGTAAAATGAAAACCCCCAGAAAACAATAAACCCTACAATCTGAACAAGACAAAATAAATACAGTTTATTATTTATAACTGGAGATTCTTTTTCTGCTTTGTTTTTGGTGCAAGTCCTCAAGACATTTGAAGTTAACTGAAATGACCCTGTATGTCATTTTCACAGGACTTTTCCCATAAAACAGTAGCAATTGTTTTGTTTCCAGAACGGCAACAAATAGCAAGAAAAAGTTTAAAAGGAGCTATCCCTGTTCCTCAGGAAGAGTTAAAATCTGTACTGAAATATATATAAATCTTGTGTCATGAATAAGATCTAACGGCAGAAATTCTTAGCTACTTTTTAAGGAGTTTTCTAGCTTATGCCGCCCCCTCCTCCCACACTTTCTCAGTTGATTTGTGGAATGCAGAACACTTGGAAGGACCTGAGGGCMCAGCCTTTCCTTCCTTTCCCAAGATTTTGCCTAGATCTTCCATAGGGACAAGAGGAACAAAAGAAATCAACTGACTGGAGGTGAATTTCTTCAGAGTTCAGAATCTAGCCCAACAGAAGTGGAGTGCACCAACAGGAGTACCACCTCCTCCTTTCTTATGCGGAAAGCCATCAGACATTTTGTAAGATCACTCCAACTCTGTTTACATTTCAAAATGCTTTTTTGGTTTCTCTAGAAACTGCATTATTTTTCATTGTACTTGTAGAGAAAAAAAAMTCAATGGAACTTGCAGGTTTTAATTTCCAGTAATACTGCTACCAAACAAAGGTTGTCATTTCCCTTATGAAATGGATGCTGGTTGGGAAACTCAACAACACCAAGTTTAATTTGTGATTCTACTTGCTTCACTGAATGTTATCCATAACCGCTGTATCTTTTGATTTTATTGTTTGTAATATGAGGATAATGAACAGAATCTTTTTACTGGGGCTATAAGGATCTGTATATTCTACTCAACATAAACGGGGTCATAGTAATTAGCAGTATCATTAAATGAAAACATCTTAGGGTTTTTCAGGTAGCAGCAATAAATAAAAGATAGCTTAGAAAGTTAAATTTGTTAATTTGTGGGAGAATATGCCAAATGACAAAATACGATTCTAAATTTACTTCACCAGTGTAATTTTAATTTTTACTGCAGCTGCAAAGATTAGGGCTGAGGCTTTAGCACTGGTTTAAGGATAACTTTCTGGTATGGTGGTGTAGCTGTGATTATTGAGGACGTAAGTACAGCTGGAAAAAGTGAGAATGGCAAATTAACAACTATCTTAAAAGACCAAGTGACACAGCCACAAGGAAACAGAGAGGCTTTACATGCATACACTTTTAGGTTTAAAATAGAAGCCGATCTGAAGAGCAGGTTAAGCCAAAATATGCTTGTATTCTGTGTTTCCTGTTACCCCAGCTGACATTACTTCTCCTTATGTACCTTGTCTTCACAGTTTTATAGGATGTGCAATSATGCCAACCTTCAGTCAGTAAGAATTTTGAGGGATAGCTATGTAGATTATGCATTAACTTAAGCCTTTCTATCTGCTGATGAAATGGACAGCTACCTTTCCCCACATTTAAATCACGTGTTTTTCCTAGTAAGACTCCTTGGGAATATCCCAGAGCTACACTTCTTCCAGAGAAGAAACAAAGTGGCTTGAGTACTGGAAGCAAATGCTCTGCAAAAGATACTGCATTTTGTGACCACATTCTAGCAGTAATACAAAAATAAAAGCTATTTTATTAATCTGATAATGATTATGGTGGTAGGCTGTATACTATCCATACTGCGTTAATTGCGAAATGTGTCCATTTAAAATCTGTTAACTCACACACATGAAAATGGCACATGATGGCATAATTTTTTTTTAAACACACTTTCTGCTTCTGTGGCATTATATTCACCGAATGTGTAAAAACTGGGCCATCTGAATAAGAATGACTAGAGCAGCTGACTATCTGTTTTACTCTCAGACTCGCTCATCTAGAGTGTGTCTGTGTGCACCCCTCATAGTCTTGGTCATTTTGCAACTCTTGGGCCTGGAGTTAGTAGCTCTCATATGGCTTAGTGTCTACAAACTGTTTTACAACAGTTTCTTACCAAAAATAGTCCAATAAATCTCTCAGTGAAATACAACACTTCAAACAGATAATTATACAGAGTTTTATTATTTAGAAGTGATTTATATGCACGAACCCATACCTCACTGAACAGGCTTCCATTCACATACGAAATCCAGAGTTTCCAGAAGTTGGGCAGCTGGCTTACAACAAGTTTTGTCAACTTTTCAACAAATACAACTTGCTGAGGAGCTTTACATTGCCAAGCTAAAAGGAGAGGCAAAGGGAGAAACAAAGATAAATAATTTTGAATTAATAATAAAAGATCTATAACTGGCTTGGTGCCACTTTGTAGCATATGAGCAACGGTATTGTATACACAGAAAGCTTTTAAAGGGGGGGAAAAAATTGAACAGCTCGGCCCATGTACACATATACAACTAGCACAAGTTCTTTCATCTTTTCCCATATTCTTAAAAAGGGGCAGTATTATGATACAGAACTGGCCTTCTCTGCAGGGGTATCTAATGTAAACCACTTAACAATCCATTCAGCTGGTTTCCAGTTTTCTAAAYGCTCCAACTGGAAAAGTAGCATGAAAGTAATTAAGACATGAAAAGGTTCAGATGATGAGGCAGTGAGGCTGCAGAAACAGGACTAGTATGATAGGTTTGTGATCAAGACAAACACTTGAAACTCGAAGATTTGTTTTATTTCCAGCTCATATGGAAATTTCCATTGCTGCCTGGGGCAAGTTGCCCATCTCTCATCTTCACTTCCATTTGTTTGATCGTCTTTTCTCCAAGAAACAGGGCATATTGCACCACTGCTCTTAAAACACAATTAACTTGCAACAAAATATACACTGTGATTCTTACGCAAAGAAAACAAGCAAAATTAACATACAAAATTACAATCTCTCCATTCACCAAGCTGCTTACACGTCTCGTACATTGGTTACCAAAATATTTTGGGAAAGCGGCTTACACTTTGGCAGAAGATAACTTCTATCAGCTTCTTTTCAAGGGTAAAAGTGGKTTTGGGAATAAAAGTAAAATGAAAGCTGAAAAGAGGCAGGGCAAAGGTGCTGATGAATACGTACAGTAAAGGCAACTTTGGGAAATCCAGCTCTATATCTCTCTGACTTCTCCAAATAAACCTTTCTTAATTATGATGCTTAATTATGATATAAAAGAGGATATATAAATAATTCCATCTAAGACTGTTAGATTTCATATAAAATTAGAGAAAAAGGAAATCACAAACTTCTGAATAGAACCTGTAAGGAGTATTAAGGGTTTTTTTTTTTCCAGGTATTTTACAAATAGGAAATTAACAATGTGAGACTCCCATACAGTTCACTTATTGGGAAAACGCGGTTGCTTAACAGACCATTAGATGGCCAGCCTGCTCTGCCAGAGCCCCAGCAATGTCTTTGTTGTGTTTGCAGATAGCATTGAAACCACAGCACGTGCTCTGCAACATCCATTTGTAGAGCTGCAGCTCATCTACTGGGCACTTGTTCAAGGGATGGACAAGCATCTCCACTAGTCAAAACCAATTTCTTCTCATAAAAGAAAAAAATAAATAAAACAAAATTAAAAAAAAAAAAAAAGAGAATTCTTGATCGATTTTTGGACAACAAGTTCCCTCCTCCTCCCAAAAAAAAGAAAAGAAACCACTACACAGAAACCCCACAATAAATAAAAGCCTAAATATGGAAGGAAAACATGGCATAAAGAAAATGTAAGTCTTCTGATRATGATGTATAAGTTGGAGACAGGAAAATCTCCATGTTCAGTCATCACAATTTTAGTGTGAATACAGGTAGGATGACAAAGAAACATTTTTGTGAGCTTGGTTTCTGATGGTTGAAGAAATTGCCTAAACCCAGTAGCAGAAGAGCTCTTCCTACTAACATAGGCTGCGACTTTGCTCAGAAGCTGTGCTTGTGCTGCTAGAACAACAGCAGTGCTATGGCACCAACTCTCAAATTCTAGCCGCAACACCTCAGTTCCTAGAAACTCTTTCATCTTTGTCACATGCTCCAGAACCCCCCTAATGAGGGATGTATATTCCCAACTACAAATAGGCTGCCCAGGCTTATTTCACTTATGAAATTCTTTTACTCTGCAGGAAGCACACTCCTGACTTGTTTCAGAAACTGCCTTACTCCTGAGCTGGCAAAGAGCAGCTATATGGTGGAGAAAGCTACTGCACATCAAATCAAAAGGACATTCTGGACATACCTTCAAGATATTTTGATTGCACAGCTACAGAAAACTCCAGTCTATATTAAAGCTGTTGAGAAACCTGACAGCTGGAAAAGCAAAAGGTAACAGGCTTTCAAGCTGTTCTGATCCCTGGTAGCAGGAGGTAGCACAGAGCTTCCTTTATTTTATATCTAATGACCTAGAAAATCCTCGTTCTGCTTCAGAAACTAACAGCAGCCAGGGTAAAATGACCACTGATTTG
This sequence comes from Eudromia elegans, assembly GCA_003342815.1. Lineage (NCBI taxonomy): Eukaryota > Metazoa > Chordata > Aves > Tinamiformes > Tinamidae > Eudromia > Eudromia elegans. Next base: position 155,561 of record PTEX01000247.1, read on the forward strand.
TAAACTGAGGGTATAAAATAATAATCACCATGGTGTTTCACTGTGTTGAACCAGCCAGTCACCACCAAGTTACTGTTCACGAGCCATTCAGTTCAGAGCTGAATGTTATTTGGAATTCAAAATCATTTGCTCAAATGATCTCTTGGACAGTCACAGTGGAGAGTTGCAAGAAAATAGATTTCTCTTCTCAAATTTGCYGCAAAAGGTACTAGTGTATGGGCAGCCTGAAAAGGGAGCACATCATGGCATATTTGGAACCGCAGCTTCTACAGATGTATTGTGAGTGGTTGTTTTATTTTGGTTCTCCACACAGAAAAAGTGAAGATGGTGGAGCCCTCACTCTTTCTAAATATTAGATGGGAACGTGCACCAGAGGGCAACTCATCCTGTGTGTAGGATCTTTCCAACTTCTAAAGGAGCTAGTGGATTACACTCCTAAGGGATTATGATGCTCTGATCCTTTGAAACTTGGTTCTRACTGCTGGCTACCAGAATGTGCAAAGCAACAGCAGCAAGCACAAATGACAAATAATTGCAAAGAAAAAATAGCTGCTTACATATGTGAGAAAAAAAAGTTTTAATTTTTTTGGAGTATAGGAAGGAGGAATACTATTACCTGGACTGTATTTTAAGAAGCATATTTCAGTTGCAAAGAGTTCTTTACCGCCAAAAAGCAGAGGATCCCATTGGTCAGTAATAATAGTACATGAGAAAAAATAGAATTTTTTAGATTCCATCAAGAGATCTGAGTAAAGTTTCAGAATTTGCCTCTATGAATTTGTCTTTACAGAGGACTAAGACAATCTATAGCAATGAGTAATATTAGTCAACTGCTGACTGGAGACTTGCTGTCTACMAGCACACCAAAAGAATGAACAAACAGCGACTCTGGGCTTCCGTGTRTTTCTCTGTTTTCTTGTTGTTTTGGACTGCACTCCAGACTGGACATAAGCAACTGCGCATTTACTTTCTGCAAATAAAGCAAGTGCCTACCATCATCACGGCCAGACTGAAAGCTGCTGCCCCTTTTCAGTGAAGCACTTTGACTGAGATGGCCAATTGGAGATGGGCGCACATCACTATCCAAATCTAGCATTGGACTGTGGAGCAATGAATTGCCTAGGGGGAAAAAAAAGAATAAAGATATTGCATATAAATTGAAAACGAATTGCATATTGATATGGAATTCTATTTCAACTCAGAAGTGATTCAAGTTATCTAGCAAAAACATTCTTAATCCTAGTTAGATTATTTGTCCATCTAAACCAATGCAATTCAATAACTCTACTACTGACTCCTGTAGCAAAGGCAAAGCCACCAGTACCATATGGAAAACATCATTCTTTGGTCTGTTTCAGTTTTCACTTTTTTCTTAATGCTCTACAAGTGCAAGTAGGCGCAAACTTCTAAAAGGTGACAGCGTTTGAGTTCAATTMTTTTCTAAAGAAGTCTTTCCTCCTATAATTATTTATTTATTTTTAAAAAACAATTTCCTGTGGCCTCTCACTACRGTCTCACTGAGATGCTGCCATTATAGAGCTATTGCTAGTTCTTTCATCATATTACTGTTAACACTATAAAACACTGACATAGATAGATCCAGTTGAGACACAGTTAACAGTGGTGACATAACACTACATTGAACATTGTCTGTTAACTATTGATTGTCTTATTGCTAYGCCACTTACTAAATCTAACACGACACCTTTTAAACTGAAGAGCTTTCAAATGCACTGCAATGATTTTGCTCTTTACCTGCCATCGCCATGGGCAAGTCATACAGTGAGTTTGAACAGAGATTCTGGGAAAGACCTTGGCTTTTGAATGAACTGAACAAATAYAGAACAGTGTGGAAGGAGAAGATAAAAAAAAAAAAGAAAGAAAGAAAGAAACTATCAAAACTTTTAAAGTAGGGATATATATTCCAAATGCAAGTAGTTAATTATGACCAAATATTGTACATCTGTCATTACATGTAGCTTCTGCATTTACAAATTAAATGCYTATGGCTTCTAAGACACATCTTAAACACTGAAAATCCGCAATAATTGACATCTGTAAAAACATTCCAGAAATCTTGCAGAATGAAGCAAAAACAAAACTTTTTTTTTTCTCAGAATTAAAAGAAAGGTCCATGAAAGAGCATGCATTGAAAATGATTCTAGCCAGCACATAAACAAGACTGTACAGAAGACCCAGTGAAATTTTAAAGTTCTTCAGAGTTCTGTGCCTTCCATAAGAYTTTAACTATTTCTGAGATTCAATATATCTGCACTTTATCTAGTTGGGAAAAAAAGGAAAAAAAAAAGAKAGACATCAGAATTTGAAAGAAATGTAAGACATTCATAAGAAATACTGCTAGAAACATATATTAATGATTAACAATGCTATTTTCACATAAACTACATTTAGAAAAACCYTGTGATACACCGAAATTTCCCTCTTTGATGTCTACATATGGAATTTACACCCTCACCCTTCAAACACCTTGTTAATATGAGGAATTTCTTGTAAACAGATGGTCTCTAAAAATGACAGTACCCATTAAACCTCAGAATTAAGCAAAACTGACATACTTACAAAAACATCTTAATGTCAATTAGTTCARTTAAAACCATTTGCCTGAGGTAGTTGAAAACCTGAAAATTCTGTATTGCTGATGATATACTAACCCCCTGCTGCCCAAACGGTTTATATATTCCCCAGTAACAGAAAACATGTAAAGAATACGCTCTTGTTCCACCAGAAAAACCACATCATCAGTTTGCAGCYGTACCAGGAAAAGAAAGTTTAACATGAACTAATTTCTTAATTGGTTGTCTAGCATTACAAGCAAGTATAACACAGCAGCAGGGAACTACAACAGCACATATACCCTCAGGACTAATAAACATCTGGAGTGCATTAGCAGAGCTGATGCTGCTCTCAACCCACCAGAAGATAGCGCTTGAAGACTGCACACGAAAGCCTAAGGCTCGAGGGGAGGGCCGAGGGGAGAGCTAACTCGCAGGCGGCTTCTCTCCTGTCCTCGACTCATTCCCRAGAGCTTAAACGAGGCAACTTAACGTCACGTAATGAATTAATATTATTGTCTACAGCCCAGACTAATATTTATAGAGCTACATAAGGTACCACAAATAATAATTTACTTTTAGTTTATTCACAACTTGGTTTGCATTCGATTTCTATGTTTTTAATCTGAGTATAGGATATCAATAATCTCAAATTTCAACAAGTTAACTTCACAGTGCTTCACTGTGGTTACAGGCTTTATGATATTGTATAAGCAGAATGAATATTACATTCTGGCATCTTTGATGTTACAGAAATGTTTTTTCCCCAGATGCAGTATCTACATGGAGTATATATTTCAGTGATCCTAGGGTCTCAGGTATATTTAACCAAAGACACACAGGAAAAATAAATGCACTACATTCCCACCTTCTATCAAATAATGACAGTCTAGAAATATAACTAAATCTTTATTACATTTACAACTATAAAACCACAAGAAGATCAAGTTAGCAGCAGCTTTAAGGACTTTCTAATAAAATTTAAGGATTTTCCTGGGTTTCGACTGCTTTTGCACACAGATATTTTAAGCGTGTGTAAAATGAAATAAAAACCTTCTGGTACCATGTGAAATAGAAATCATACAATATTTTTGTTCAGGTCTCCTTTTCTAGTTCAGTAAGATCCCACCAGAGCAAGCTGCCCTTTCCCCTAGCAGTGGGTTTTGAGGTCAATTACTCTGTCTGTRCCTTCACTTACTTGTACATAACTTTAGTCACCTGTGTTGGTGCCTAATCACAGGTTATATTTTTCGTCAATCCCACTTTTTGTGCATGTTATCTGTATGTTGTAGGCATGCTTGCATGTTATATAGTCTTGAGGAAAGGTAAGGCTAATATGAGATTTGTCTAAATCACTTTTTTCCAAGATCTCTAAATTACTCAGTGATTTAAACCTTTAAAAGTAGCACTGTGTTCATACAGCAAAACTATTCTGAAAGCATGCATAGAAATTGTTTTGTACTGTCCATCGTTCCACAACTCTCCACTCTGCTTATTTCTTTACTTCCTTGAGGTATAAGACAGTGAGGTTTCTTTTGGGAGTCAGGCCTATCTCACMTCCCTTCCCTAATCTTGTCACATCATTTACCTAACACTTGGCTAAAGCTCTTGAAAAGACTTTTGAAAAAGATACTGACTGACCAGGGGATAATACAGAATCAGTATGTTTGGAATTACAAAAAAACCAAAACAAAGTATCTTAATGAGAAGCAACAAACTTCATTTTCAGTAAGTTTTCAATCTGATTTTCCATGGCAAGTCAAGCACCACACAGACTAACTGTATAAATGCAGCACGTGCATGAGCAAGAGTCAGAAAAAAAAAGACTCTACAGATGTGCAACCAGGTGAATGCAGTCACTGTGTTCTTTCATCCGTTCTGCATCTTACAGTGGATTTTCTCACAGGCTACAATAGTGAGGCAACACTGATCTGCAGCCCCCGGACTCTCTGAAGGGCGGCAGACTTCCTTACCACCCTTAAACACCTTTGAACATTTTTTCCTGTGCACAGCGGGCCCTTGTCCTGTGCTCCAGCCTGACCACCCACTGTTGCTTGTTGACCAAACACACAGTGCCTGGAGCCTGCGCTGACACAACCGGGATAAGATTCCTTTCAAGGACACCGCATAGAGAATTTCAATTTGTCTAGGCAAGAAATTAAGGGAGTAGAATAAATTACCTCAAAATTAACCTGCTCACCAGATGAATAGCCGCTTTTTATTCTTTTTCTTGAGTACTCTTTCTTGCTAACTTTATACACACAATTATTTTCAAACTGACATTCTACAACAATCACTAAGAAAAGATTATATTTTTAGCAAAAAGATGAATGCAGAAGATTAAAATTGCCGCACTCAGTAAGAAAATAGGTTATATTTTTAGCAAAAAGATGTGCGCAGAAGATAAAAATTGCTGCACTTAGGGAAAATACATGTTTGGAATACACTTAAAACAAAAGGCCATTTTAACTTCAAGCTCGTTTTCCTTATGCCCAGTGTATCTTAGAATTAAATTTTTTTTCCATTTAATATAAAAATGACAATTAAGGTTATTATTATTTCTACTGGTATTCTAAGTATTTCACAACCAGGATAAATCTGACCATCAGTCCCACAAGCCAAACACACTGAAACAGAAGTCAAATACTTSAAGTTCAGCCTCTAAATAAAAATGACCTCATTCTACTGGCACTAGCTTCAGTGGACACTAACATTTTTAGCAGTCTTGAAAAACAATTTCTACTGAATCACTCAGAGAACAATTTAAAAGACTATAGTAGACACCAACGTAAAATTATGGCCATATAGGAGAGTTTTACATTCTCTTCAGAGGTATTAGCTTTTCTCTGCTGGCTTTAAGCTACCTGTGCTTCCCCTTTTTATCACTAATATTTACTGTCTGTGGGATATGTTCTYATCTTTTAAACAAAAGATATTTTTTACACAGAAAAACAACGGTCCTTGCATTTCCCAAGATGCCAGATTCTACTAAAAATACAAACAGAGGAACAACAGGTACAGGAGATTAAAAATGAAAAAACAAATCCGGTGCCAAATTCTCTATTAATTCCATTTTTAATTTTCCTAATTAATAACTCATTAAGGGTTTTGCTTGACATTTGCTGCCAAAAGAGTATTTCTGCTAGGGACAGGGGATGTGGTTTAGACATGAAATGGCTCCCAGCTGCAAGAAGTCTTCTTCCAGATGTACAGTAAGCAAAGGCGATGGAAGAGAACCAGCTGCTAGGATAACAAATTGAAAAGGCCCTTTTGACACAAGGCTTGCTGGCCTGTCTGATCCAACAAAGACAGATCATTCATCGCAAGGTGAACAGGACCTTAATGTGGTACAGAAGAAAGAGCACTGTGCCTAGTGTCCACCTCTTCCCTCACATCAAGTACTGCTGCTGAGGGGCAGCTCTGGCACCACAAGAACAGGAACCTTCCGTGCTACTTGCAGAGATGTGCATCAGAGTTGGAATGCTCAAAAAACCAGACTTTTTCCAGCAGCAGAATTACAACAAAAATCTCTCCGACCAAACTAATGCTCTCCTGCTTCCAGAAGTGCTTCAGTGCCAGGAACACTCATAGGTTGTGTATTACATATTTTGTACCCCAACGYGCAGCAGAAAGATCACACTACAGCTCTGCTATTGTTTCTATTTACACTCTTAGTTTCTGAAGAGTCTTAATAGATCACTTGCTTGCCCTAATATTACATAACATCTGAAAAACATGTGTTAATAAATGAAGATATTTTTCAGTCACTTCAAAGACAACTGGATTAGCAATCCCCTCCTTTTTAGTTTGCAGGCTTACGAAATCTACACAGCTAAAACTAAGCCTAGGTAATAACCACTGGCCACACAGAAAATGGTCTTAATCTCTGCAACTTCTTTCTCTGATACTCATGCTAAGAATCCCTTGCTTAATTCATTTTGGCTTTCTGCCCAGTGCTCCAGGCAAATTTTAAACTAAACCTCATTTATTTACATTTATTTTCATGCCATTTTACGTCACTATATCCCCCATGTTTCCTGTAYTCCAATAAGTCTGCGCAACCTAAGTCAAAATCTAAAGGGATGCCCATGTACTATGGAAATTGCCAAGTAAAGTTAAAAATTACAAATCTATGATCTTTTAATGGAAGGTAACACTTGATTATCCAGACACCAGGTTTGAAAGCTCCAAGACTTTCTTCAAATTGAACATTCAGAAGAAGCAGCTCAGAATATAAATAATCCGAGAGATGAAATATCAGCGCACTATATTATCATGCTGTCTATTGATGGTGATTTAGGAGATACCTTTCTGGACAARCATAGTACTTTTCCAAATGCTAAGCTTTATATTCAAAGCCATCAAAAATRGCTTTCTCTTGAATATTCAGTCACATGCATTTCCCTCTCCCTAACAACATCTACATATGAAATAACAGGAAAAAAGTAGCTCCAACTATCTTGAGTTCCTCTGTGAGTGATCTGAAAGGGCAACAGCAGCATATAATCAGATTTATGAAATKAATCTATCAATATTTCAAGCAACTAAGCCTCAAGAATGAAAAACRAGGTTTCAAAAACAATGAAAGAATACGAATGTCTATCCTATTTGCAAGGCAGATAAAACAGAGAAAATATTTAAACGTTAATAAATCCACGTRTTTCCAAGCATCACTACATCAGTAGGACTAGAGCTCCAGACAGTTGCATAGGTCCCATATTGCTTGCTGCACCTTTAAYAGAAGAATATGTTAGTATTCAAGAAGGGGAGGAGAGCTTAATATAAGGGCACTAACACAGGATTTCTGTGACCTGGGCATTCCCAACACTGTCTAATGTTCCCATGACATCTCTGACTCTGCTGTTTCGTCTCTGAGTCCTGGCTGCCCACACTTAGGAGTGAGTGGAACAGGAAAAAAATTAAATCAATCACACACAGATATTCACTCATGCTTACAATGCATGGGTTTGGACTAAAAACTGCCTGCAGTTTTTACCTCAGGAATCAGAAGGTTTGTCAAGGCAGAAGAGACTGAGATGGACAGGCTAAAAGCAGTGATCGTTGAGTAACTGTATTTGAGCTTGTTAACAAAGTATTATGCTATATAATCCAAGTCTGATCAACAAAGCAAWAGGGTTGCTTAAGGCTGAAGGAAACAGTAGATTAGTACACATACACAAGTATTCCTCAAATACACTTTAAAACAGTCTCTTGTTCTGATTTCTTACACTGTAACACACAGGCAGCAGCAAAGCCCTGGCTAAAGGGCATCCTGCCATTATCTTCCTCCCCATTCTCAACACCCTCTAACACACAAATGCCCCCGTCAAACATAAAAATCTGTAACAGTAGCTCAGACTAATTTGTATCCTTGATCATTATTTTTCATCTTCYTTTCATGGAAATAAATACAAAATGCAAACACTGTTGTACAGAATTACAGAAAAATGCCCATGCTACTTGCATCATTTGACAATAAACACAATCTGCTATCTATCTATCAGATTATGATAYCTTTTATGATTAATATCCATTAAAATCAAAGGAAATCTTTGATAGAAGAATTTGTTATTGTAGCTGCCAGGCTTTACTTCAGGTTGCCACATTATTTGATGCAGTTCAGCACTGTGTGAAGTTCCTTTCAATTTTTGGAAGTAATAGTRACACTAGCTGAGCAAACTGAGGGAAAAAAAAAAGAGAAGTATATTCAAAGCACACAGGGCTTCTGCTAACCCCGAAAACAAATTCCAGGAGCTAACTTCATGATCATTACAGCATTGTAAACTTGCCCTGCGTTGTTCTTTTGAGCTGCAGAGATTGCACTGAGCTATGATACTTCACAGTTCTACGATAGGCTTATGAAGGATTCATATGTAATTTTTATATATATATGTAAATTTTCAATTTTTATACAYGACTTCCATTTACCTCAGAACATAAAGCAGCTCACTCCCTTTTTCAGCTATGCTTAACAAAGCTTTGAATGGACAAGAAGGCATCTCTGCCCTTGGGTAAATACGAAGAGCCTACGGAAGATACAGAAAATTTACTTTTTGTCAATAGTTGCTTGGAACACATGATAYACCACTGAATCTTTCCAAGAAAAAGGAAAAAGATTGTATTTATGYATAAGAAAAAGAAAATAAAGTTGTAATGATGAATGACATAGTCTTCTAGTAGTGCAGGCACCACTTGAGAATACACTGTTGACTTGTTGCCAGTGACTGAATTTGGAAGAACATACTTGGATTCAGTTTTTCCGTTATGCTTTTTATATTGTTTAGCAAACACTGACTTCCTGTCTCACCTGCAACACAAGCTGCAAACAAATCACTTTASGATGTTTGCTGTTTGACAGTCAACTACAAAATCCTGTCTAGGACTCTCAACAGAAAACTAACCAAAGATTTTTAAGGTAGGTAAGAAAAGCTAAGGTTTTGGTCTAATTCTGACTCCATTTGATAGGATTTTAAAGTTCATCAGGCGTAAGAACTCAGAGCATTTACCTGCTTTGAAACTGATAAATTGAAAGCAAAATGCGTCTGGTACAAAGTCAACTCAAAGTTGAGAAATAAAGTCTGTGCATAGATTCTGCTATAGAGTTTTAAGTTTATTCTTTTGAAGAGTTTTCAACCTGTTAGTTTGAATCTACAGACTCACAGTTAGCAGAACAGTTAAGAATAGCCAGAAATTTTTGGGATGTCCGAGGTAGAACAGTCATCTTCATCTGCCTATTCTACCGCTTTCAATATGAAGACTACTGCTAGATATGATGTATACTTTTCCTGCTCCAAAGGGAATYTCAGAAAAATATTTAATACATTTTTAAAGGAATTATCTACCTTATAACCCACCTTTGCTGCAAAAGGCTTAATATGCCAAAGAATATTTGTTAGAAATAAATTTTAAATGGAGGAGTTCAGAGTTTGAAAATTTGTTATCGTCTTCCCTTATAAAGAGCCTATCAAATTATAAATAAACCACATTTCTGACTTCTTCAGGTTGGTTAGATTTCTCTAAGCCATGTAAAAACCACTCARTATCTATGAATGGAAAAAAAAAATCCTGTTTGAAAAGTGTACATCTAATAAAACAGATTAAAATACATTCCATGTCTCCGAGTTTAGCAACCTTACTTTGCTCCACTAGATACTAAAAGAAAAATTCCATTTACCAGAATCAACTTTTGWGTATTTTTCAAACTGCAATTATACTAGATAGCAAAGGTATGTAAGATGTATGCTCGCTCTCACTACCAGCTAAGCAAAATTGCTGACCTTTTAATACTAAYGCCTAGGGTAATCAGAAAGATTCTTTTTGCAAGAAAAACACCAAACCGGTTGCGATTTTCAAGACAGGCTAAAGATGTGTGTCTTAATTCTGTTATTTTGTTGGACCATGCTATCAAAAATACTTGGATTACTACAAACCAAACAAAAAACAAACAAASAAAAACTCCCCAAAACAAGCCTTGAGCACTTYGTATCTTCACATTTTTATTATTCTTGCTAAGATGGGAAATGTCTATATACTATTTTGGAAGTTGAAATAGTAAAAAGAAAAAGCTTAGAAAGTGACCATTTTTCAAGTGAGTTTTGCTCTACAATAGTTATTTAGTGTTGGAGGAGGAGGGTTTTTTGAAGGAGAAATAYGGGAGGGTTCTGAATTTTGACCAAGACTCTAGCAACCTGGTGTTCCAGACGGTCCCATAGTATTCAACAATATTTGGAAAACAAACATATTCTGTGCAGGCTTTAGGCTACAACTTAGAAATGTGAGACTGACATCACACTGTGAACCCTACACCTGATGTCATAACCTTTGCTAAAGAAAAAAGCCTAAGCATCCTGCTCCATTTTTTTTAGCACATTTCTGCAGTCGTTCCAGTTCAGTACAATTTTTGTGGTTTCTAGGAGACCATCTCATTTGGTATAGGATATACATAGAGTAACTCTAAACAGGGGAGTTATCTTTAAGCCAAGAGAAGATAGAYTCCAGTATTTCTGTTCGTTTTGGAAACATCATCAAATTCAGTAAGACTCCTTGAGAAACAAGGTACTACTTGCCTAACTTAAGAATATAATTTTCAGATTTTACTAACAAATGCCAGGATAGTAACCCTCCCATCCACTTCCTTTTGAAAATACATCGATGTGAGTGACCTCCTTAACTGGTTGCCAAGTTGTTACAATACCTCACAGTAGTACTATGAGGGCATTTCTTTCAAGAGCCATATTGACAAGAGCAAACATGGAGCACAGCTACGTATTCATACAACTGTAAATTTTTAAATTGTCAAATGTGATATTTAGACATCCTCATAGAYTTGTGTTTAACAGCATTAATCTCAGTTTTGAAACTGCACATGAACAAAGAACAAGAAAAGACCTATTATCATTCACTGCATAACAAGAGATGAACAYACATCTTTTCACAATGCCCCAGTGTCCTTCACATCTTTGTACTACTGGCATATCCTCTGACAAAGAAACCTAACTGGTGGATTCAGACAACAATCTGAATTTAAAGTGACCCTACTGAAATGTTCTTAGAGGAGAGTAAACTTGGGATGAAGGACTGAAATGTAATGTTTTCCCATGTAAAGCGCTTAAAAGATCTATGTTAAACAAAAAGAAAACTCTAACCACTGTTTTGTTTTCATAATATAGTGGGAAAAAAGGAAAAATACAAATCAGTATTCAACTTTGTGAAAAGCCATCAAAAYCAAGAGGGGAAAAAAAATAAATATCATTTGTACACTAAAACTTGTCAAATAAAAGGCAATGCCAAATTCCTAAGTGTCAAATATATACATAACAAAAACATATCCTTGCCTTTTTGTTCTTTAACATAGCTCTCCTTATAGTTGTGCATGAGCTGCAGAATCCACTGATGTTGAGCACCAATGCACTGCCAAGCAGGGTCCCCAGGCGCATGAAGATCAGAAAGATATCTGCAAAATCCAGTCCAAAAATCACAGCTCTGACTTGACAAATTCAAAGCCTCATTAAAACAGACCAAAGATGTACAGAGAAGTACTTCCTTTTAAGATAATTTTAAAAACTCAAGAAACCTTGCTAAGACACATTCATATTCAATGCAAATAGAAGCTTTGCATTCTCACTTTCTAATTTAGTGGAGCAAAGTTCCATCTAAAATCACCTTACAGAAATAAACACAAATATAACTGAAAATACACATTAACATGATAWTAAGCACATCTCTAGGTAAGTACTTGAGAAACCAAGTTCTTTATCTRCCAAGGTGTCAGTTCAGCACTTCACGTTTCACTTGGAATCACTGTTAACATCTCAAGCATGTAAAATACAGTATTTTTCTATCTGCTTTTTATATGCTCTGATTGTAGCTTCAGGAAACTATAGCAGGAAGTACAGAGGGAATTTTTGGATGATCATTCACTTTAGCATAYACATGCACAAATGAATGTAAATGAAGCTCGTGATTATTTTCATTGCATTAGGATGTACACACATAGCGTGAATATATATACAGGATAAGGCAAGAGATCGGGACTTTTCTTTTTAATGGAATTTCTAACAAGTGGAAMCAAAACACTCTCTGTCTTTGGGGAGAGTTCAGAGTGTGTTCAGAAGTTGGCCATTGTGACTATTAAGAACACACAGGAATAGGATAGTCCCATGTAGGATTCAAGACTACATGACTTTCAATGGTACTTTCATATTAATGCTTAAAAACCAGTAGCTGCTCTGCTATTTAATGTGTCCTGCTACATTCTCCTATAATTAAACACAAGACATTCAAACGTACAAGACAATCAAGATGAGGTACGCTGATCTTAAGCACTGTAAGGAGTGTATAATCCCTTCAGAAAAGCTGCATTGCTACAAGGCTGGCTAATGTTAATTAGAAATGTATTGCAAAATTCCAACTTTCTTGAGAATTGCCTACAGTACTTGAACATGCAAAATAAACTGTTTGTCAAAGTACAATCAGTTGGATGGATGAGGAGATTACACAAGCAACCATTTTGAAAGAGTGATATTTATAAATTATGAGCTCATGTCCTTCATCAGCGTTCAGACAGACTTCAGTTTTTGTTTAGACACAAACTTTCTTTTAGAGAAAGAAAGAAAGAAAGAAAGAAAGAAAGAAAGAAAGAAAGAAAGAAAGAAAGAAAGAAAGAAAGAAAGAAAGAAAGAAAGAAAGAAAGAAAGA